>CM042544.1:24714255-25296755 GCA_023630585.1 Cranoglanis bouderius
GATTATTATTATTATTATTTATTAAATTTTTTTGGTTAAAGGTTACTTTTTAACTTCTACGTCAAACTATTAATTCTTAAGCTATTAAATGCCCTTTTTGGTAGTTTTATGAAACATGTTAGAGTCCTCCTCTCTCTCGGCGCTACTTGCGAAAGCTAGCGAGTAGCGTACTTCCGCATTCCCCGCATTCCATTCATAAACTCCGTTGGACTTTCCCATTCATAGACTCTAGTTTTGTTTATGTCACCATGTGCTTCTTTGTTTTGGTTTACGTCATGTCTCGGCCTCTGTATGTTGATTGGTTCTTTGTTTTTGGTTCATGTCATGTCTCCGCCCCGTTTGTTCACTGGTTTACCATTTATTGTTTCGTTATTAGTTTCAGGTGTTTTTAGTTACAGCTCGTTTTCGTTTATGTATTTAAACCTTTTCTTTTGTCCGCTTCGACGCGGAGTATTAGAGCAGATAGAGTTAACTATGTGAATGGATGTTCGTGGTTTTTTCACTGCCCTCGCATTTCCTGGACCTTGGACTTTTGCCCTGATATTGTGTGGATTAATGCCTCGTTTTTGTGTGGATTTACTACTTGGTGGATTATTGTTTGTTTTTTGACTCTGCCTTTGTGTTCCTTTATCCCCTGTCCAAATACTTATGGTTCTCTGCATTTTCCCCGTCCTTATATTTTTGGTTACTACTTAATAAACTGACGTTTCCCCAGCGCATGCATCCAGCTCCCCTGTGTCCGCCATAACAATACAAAAGTGTTTTTTTCCATACAAAATTGCATTTGTGAAAAGATCTCACCCTCTAAAAGCCTTTTACAAAAGCCACATGGACAACTGCAGATATCTTTCACAGTTCCTTTACCTCTGTAAGGTTTGGAGGTCAGGTTTAAGGAATCAAGAAAGATGGGATTTTATATATATATATATATATATATATATATATATATATATATATATATATATATATATATATATATATATATATATATATATAATTTTCCCATCTTTCTTGATTTCTATAGTTTTGTCCATAGTTCATAAAACATAAAAGACAGCTGGCCAAAATGGCCATAAAAGCAAACAATCAAACAAACAAATACATATTTGTGCCAAACGTAATAGAAATTAGATTTAGACACACAGTGACATACCTTTTCCTAATAAACCTGGACTAATTGAGCCACAGTAAGGCAACAGTGGAATTGCAGGTACTATAACCATTGAAAAAGTGATGGTCCATGGTGGCACATCAGTACAGTCCTTCTTGTTATTTTATAAGGTCAACTCAATTATGTGGTGACCTCAGGTAATTATTCCATCCAGTATGTTAATAAACACTGGAGGATCCTGCTGACAGCCTCGAGTGGGACTTTGTCACTTGCAATTCAAATTATAGATTGACTCAGAGGTACAAAACACTGAAAGTAGACAACAGGCAATGATCTGCAGGGTGGGATAGACTGCTGAAAATTAGCTTGACTATGTATTGGGGTGGGGGCTTTTTTTAGAGACTTATTTTTCATGTCTTCATTCAAAACAAACAGAATAAACTTCCTCTTTCAAATTACTAAGGGAGCTGACACACTTATTCCTTGTTGCTGAAATAAAGTATCCACTAGCAAGTAATTTATTCCTAACCACCCTTATCCATTTCCCATAGATTAGAATGACATCAGAGACATCACAAAGAGTATGAAGATGAGGACAATTTTCGATATAGTCTTTTTGTGAATCACTAAAGTAGAAACCGTAGTGCACTGTACACAGTTATACAGTAACCACCAGGCTTGTCTGTTTCAGTTAAGATGTAAACACTAGGAAAGTGAAGAAGTGTTACTTTGTTTACTGTTGATGCTGTGAGCAGCCATGTTGATTTCACATCACTTACTGAACTCTGGGTTGAGGAGACCTTCCTGTTTCTCCTATTCGGCATCTGGAAATTCCAAGCTACAAGTTTTAGTCAAACCTCTGACTGTTGCAAAGCACTGATACTGGATGCTCCTTCCATAAATAGCAAATAAAGCTCATCACGGAAGCCTCACCATATCAACAAACAAACTATTTTAATATGTTTTTCTGAAGTCTCCACCATACAAGTCCCTGTGTAAGCTGTCATTTTCAAAATTATTCACTTCTGGGCCACATTAATCTGTAAGGGCCAAAACACAATGGGTATAGAAAAGAATCACCCCCCTTTAAAATAATCACATTTTGTTGCTTTTCAGCCTGAAATTAAGACAGACACAGTTTTTGTTTTATCCAGCTGTATTTACAGAAAGATATAAAACCAACATGTCAGAAAAAATAAAACAAATAAATAAATAAAAAAACAGAATCACTGTGTTGGAAAAAGGATCACCCCCCTCCTAAAAATGACTTGTAAACTTAATAGGGTGTAGCTAATCACCTTCTCGATGGCACACAAAGCCATTTGACTTTCAACTGTGATCTGCTGTGGTCATTTTGATTAGCTCAGCATGAAAAGAGCTTTCTTGGAGCATTTTGTAGTGCAACTGAAGCAAACAATTAACTATGGGTGGCAAGCACTGTGAAAAGATCTTTGGGATAAAGTTGTGGACAGGCACAAGTCAGGAGATGGATACAAAAAAATTTCAAAGGCTTTATCAATGCCTAGAAGCACAGTGAAGTATATTATTAAGAAGTGGAAGGTATTTGGTACAACACAGACCCTCCCTGGATCAGGACGTTGCTCCAAACTGGATGAAAGAGCCAGGAGGAAACTGGTCAGAGAGGCTACCAAGAGGCCTACAGCAACTCTGAAGCAGTTGCAGGAAGTTTTTGCAAAGAGTGGTCATTGTGTGCATGTGACAACAATATCACAAATTCTCCACAAATGTGGCTTGTATGGGAGGGTTGCAAGAAAAAAGCCACTTCTCAAGAAAAGCCACATGAATGCACCTTGAAGATGGTCAAATGAGACTAAAATTGAATTATTTGGCCTCAACATCAAATGATATGACTGGCGGAAATCCAATACAGCTCACCATCCAAATAACACCATTCCTACAGTAAAGCATGGAGGTGGTAATATCCTGTTATGGGGGTGTTTCTCTGCAGCAGGGACTGAAGCACTTGTCAGGACAGAAGGAAAATGGATGGGGCAAAATACTGTCAAATTCTTGAGGAAAATCTGCTGCCCTCTGCCAGAAAGTTGTCAATGGGAAGAAGGTTTACCTTCCAACATGACAATGACCCAAAGCACACAGCAAAACTGACCACACAGTGGTTGAAGGAGAAAAAGGTGAATGTCCTTGCATGGCCTAGTCAGAGCCCAGACTTAAACCCCATTGAAAATCTGCTGAATGACTTGAAGACTGCAGTCCACAAACGGTCACCATCAAATTTAACTGAACTTGAGCAGTTCTGCAAAGTAGAGTGGGCAAATATTGCATACTTTACATGTGCAAAGTTAGTAGAGACATATCCCAACAGACTAAAGGCTGTAAAAGCTAAAAGCTTTTTCCAACTCAGTGATTCTGTTTTTTAATTTATTTTATTTTTTTCTGACATGTTGGTGTTATATCTTTCACTTGGATGTTATAAGTTGCACTGAGTAAATACAGCTGGATAAAACAAAAACTGTGTCTGTCTTCATTTCAGGCAGAAAAGCAACAAAATGTGATTACTTTAATGGGGGGTGATTCTTTTCTATACCCACTGTATATCCTGTCTATATATGTATAAAGACCTTCCATGTGCCATAATGGACAGGACTATTTAATACCTTACTAGTATTAAGAGAAAAAAGAATAAGGTCATGTTTGTGGCATATCACGTCGTGATTGATTTCACAGAAATTGATAACTATTTGGGAGGCATTTACTCTGTAGACTGCAACAGATATGAAGTAGAATATTTAATGTGTGCAGGAAAGCTAAATACAGCATTTTGACCCATTAATTGTTTGACCCGCAAATCCCATGCATTTCAAAGATTCTAAATAACTGAAGCATTTTGCCAGAGGCAGAAAAAAAAAACGTTTCTATTGCCACTGAGGAATGTGTCTTTTCTCCAGCCCTGAAGCATACCACTTAACCAGAATTGCTTCACTTAAAATATCCCTTAGTGTTAATCATTTAAATAAGGTTGTATGATGGCTGTGCATGAATTACACCTAGAGCTCATTGTTAATGAAAACATAATTGTACATGATGGCTATATGATTTAAATAGCTTGTTGTTCTTTTGCATTCTATTCATTATGTGAGATCAGCATGTTTCTCTGCTGTAAAGTGTGGGGCTGTCAGTTATTGAAAACTACTGCTAAGACATTTATCAAGAGATGGACAGTTGTTAGCCCCAGGCCCCCAGTTGATTTGAGTAATTACATTTTTTTTTTATAAAGTGAAATCAAGTGCTTTGCAGGCTATAGTGTCTGGCTGCATTATCGTTGTATCAGATAATACCTTTTAGGATTAGGGAAATCACTGCATTTTTTGATAACTGAATGTTGCGGATAGGCATTTTTATGTCAGATACTGTGTGCTTGGCTCTATTCTGATGTTTTGCCTTTGGTCTGCTTCTGTAAAGATTACCGATGCTCTAAGATGAAGCTCAAGCCCAAAAGACTAACCACTGGATGAATGTCACTGTCTAAATAATACACAAACATCTAGTTCAGACACTGGTGAGTCTGAAGTTCTAAAGCACATTTCTACTCACTACATTGCTCATGCAGTATGACTTCTTCTTTTTCTAAACATCAAATATTTGGTGTATACTGTGTATGACCTAAATACACAATGCAGTTAACTAGAAATTCATGATTATGTTTAGTAGAATCACATGGCAGTTCATCACCAAAGCTTGTGCAAGACATAAATGTAGACACTTATTCATATCAAATAATTATTAGCCCATTAAGGGGTATGCTAGTCCAGGTTGCTATGGTAATAATAATATCTTTCAAAGGAAACAAATAATCCACTGTGTTGTGTTCCCCCTCTATATTTGAGCTGTCAAATACCTAATCTTTTATATTAATGCATTATATATTTATAATTTGATATATTTATTTCCAGATTAATTCTGAAATATATAGTATGGATCAACAGTAAAGAGTGTTGCTAGACAGGAGGCTGTAGTCAATTTGAGGCATGTACTAAAGAGAGGTGTAGTATAAATTCTTCTGTTTGTTCATTGCTCCATTTTATACAGGAATTCATTTCCCTGCAGCATCTCATTCCTGAGACCTGTCACAGTTGGAGTCAGTTTTTGCATGTATCCAATTTTTTGATGAAATTTAGAGCACCAACAAATCCACCTGAATCATGTCTGTATGCTGCCTGACATACATCAGGTTAAGTCAACTCTGATAATTACTGGCTCTGTTGTACTGGCTGTGGCTGGCTGCGGAGCCAGTGGAGTAAATGTGTTTGCTATGCTGTTCCTTTATGCTGCATAGAGAGCGAGGCTCTTTTGTTTTATTCACAGGCTCACTGACCCTGTCCTCTACAAATCACTGAGTAAAAAAGAGGTGCAAAGTAAACCTTTATCATGGGAGGGGAAAGTACCTTTTATGATTTGACAAAGGCTCTGCTAATGGGGGTTATCTATCCTGAGCTTTCAAAATGTCACATTCCAGCCTTGTTCATTTGCATAACCTCTAAAGCATTTCAATGAGTGTGAGTGCATTGATTTAGTCGACGTCTCGCGAGGCACTTGCCATGTTGACACAGTCGACTCCATCAGTTTTAAGTCACTCCCTAATCCATTAAGTGGACTCTCTAGTAGGTACTTCAGTGGCCTAGCCACAGGTTATTTCCACGGTTCTTCACATTATAGCTCACGGCACATATCAATACGTTATCATTGTGCAGCCCGTTAGTGCCCATGAGAAATTAATTAGGCTCAGAATTGATAATACTTCAGGAGATGTCCTTGTCTCTGTATCATTACCAATGCAGTATAATGATGAAATTAAAAATCTGTTATCGTCATAAGACTCTGACAAAGATCTTTTCAGGAAATTCCTTTCCATGGATAGAAATCATGTCAGTCAAAGGCACTAGGAAAATAATGCCTTTATCATCAGATACCACATAATCATATTATAGTGCAGTTGCATTGTTTCTGTTATGTTAACATGCATTCAGCCCTGAAGCAGCACTTCTTTTAGTGGCAGGTACAATTTTAAAGCACAAATTGTGAACTTCTGTCTGCATTCTATCAACAAAAGCATATAATACATGACAACAAAGAGCATCTAATTTTTACAGAATTCCTCATCGTTTTATTGTAAGGATACACACACTAGAGACCATCTGGTAGTAGTTTGCACCTGTTTTCAGGGTTAATTAAACTACCGTCTGTGTGGAAACAATGGTGCACAAAGTCTGAATGCACAATTTAAGCACTGTTGCATATAGAAACACACAAAGTGTGCTTCGCTCCCTCATATGTATGCATTCGATGTAAGATCATGCAAAAATGGGAAGTCAGCACAAAAAAGAGTGGAGTAATGGGGAGTGTGGCTGATTACATATTCTGTCCAATGTATTACAATTTGTGCAATTAGTAGTGCCCAGTTTTGCATGTGATTTTTCCCCACCTCCCAAAACTCAACTCAAACTTTTAAAATGCTGGTATGGGCTGTATTTTTGTAAATTATTAATTCTAATTGTCATAAGAATCCTTATGACATGCTTATCCAATTGGTTATGGGCTGCCTTTGTCACACAGATCTACCAACCCGGGTCATAGCACATACTATATGTCACAAAGACAATTGCTAACAAAGCAATTCAACAAATAAACAGGAGTTTTGTGCCAATTTTTCAAATTTTATGGAAGCCACAGTCAGTCACAAGAAAAAAGTGAAATTGTACACATTTTACACAAAGCTTATTGTGTACACAGCAGCCTTTTCATTAAAAAGTTAGTAATCAAATTGCATATTATCTGTATAAATTCCCTCCATACCCTTTACTGTTTCTGATGCAATAGTCTTTATCTAATAAGAACTTTATTTAACAGATTTATGTTTGTTACTGGACTTGCATTTTTAGTCCTATCCCAAGCTGTTTGGTGGTTGACATGTCACTTCACAGCAGCTTTTAAACCGCAATTTTCACTTCACACAGAGTGCATTTAGTAGGCGGTCTCAGACACAGTGTGTGATGAGAAGCCTTAGTAAATTGAATGTTAATGTCAAACTGACTGCGAGTGCATTTTGTGGTGACATTTGAGCTTTGGCTGCACCTCCAGATGTACATACATCTGGCCCTAGATGATTAGACATAGATGAGGTATCACAAATATACCAATGTTTTCCTCACAGTGTTTAGGCAACAATAATTTTCAGTATTGCCAAGCTGCCACTGTTATGCCTAAGCAAGGCCCTTTACCCTATCTGCTCTTGGTGTGCTGCATCATTGCTGACCCTGTGCTCTGACCCCATCTTACTAACAAACTGGGATAGGTGAAGATAGAATTCACTGTACTGTATTGTATATATGACAAATAAAGGTTTCTTCTTCTAACAAAACATCTCAAAATCCAAAATTGTTAGGAATTCAGTGCAATCCTGTTATCGTGAAACAAACAAAGATGGAGCTGCACATTTGATATATTGAGGTACTTATTTGTATGCTATAAACAAAGGAAATGATATGTTCTTGATATTATTTTCATATTTTCAGAATAATTAAAGTATCAGTAAACATAAGAAATGGGTATCAGACAGGTCAGAGGACAATTAATGACTATACAACAATATTCCATTTAAAGGTCATAAATACAGTATTCTACACATTTTGATGAGAAGGAGTATGGCAGACAGACATTTGTGCAACTTGGGCTTGCTCTGATAGATGCTCTGATGTTAGAGAAATGCTTACTGCTCCTGGATTTAAAGGAAGAACACTACTAGTGCAAAGAATGCTGTAAGAGTAAAGCATAAAGGGTTGAAATAGAGAACTATTGTTCTCTAAGAATATGTCCTAATGTAGCAACCTGTTGTAAATCTGCTCAGTGCCGTAGATATAGTTGTAATAGGCAAAACAGGCCAGAATGCCTAATGAATTTAGTTTACATAGATTTTTGGGTAACACAGGGGAGCTACGGATCACTGTCATAAACCATTTTACAAAGTTTGCCCATGCATTTATTTACCCAGAACAGCACAAGCCGTGGCACAGAAGCTGTGCCTACAGGTAATCTGTGTTAATGGCTTTCCCTGGTAGTTCCATTCCACTGTGACAAACTTTAAAAATAGTTTAATTGCCAAGCAGTCTCTGGAGTGAAGAAATTACACAGCATGTCATACCACCCAGTGAGGAATGTGCAAAGAAAGAGACTACACACGTTAGAGCAAAGAAAGATGGTCCCACATGTTGTAGACACTTAATTTTTTAAATAACATTTTTATATAATTTATGCAACTAAATGTGTACCATTTTATCTGATGGGATGGGAGCTCAGATTGTTGCTTGATATGGTGTTCAGCAGAACCTTGTGGAAAAGGACATGATGGACAACAGTACTCCTCTCAATAAGGGGTTATACTTAGAGTGAGATTGATTGTACCCTTCCCCAGATCTGTGCCTCGATACAATCCTATCTCGGAGGTCTACAGACAATTCCTTGGACTTCATGGCTTGGTTTGTGCTCTGACATGCACTGTTAACTGTGGGACCTTATATGTGTGTGCCTTTCCAAATCATGTCCAATCAACTGAATTTACCACAGGTGGACTCCAATCAAGTTGTAGAAACATCTCAAGGATGATCAGTGGAAACAGGACGCACCTGAGCTCAATTTTGAGTGTCATGGCAAATGCTGTGAATACTTACGTACATGTGATTTTTTTATTTATTTTTTATTTTTTAATGAATTTGCAAAGATTTCAAACAAACTTCTTTCACGTTGTCATTATGGGGTATTGTTTGTAGAATTTTGAGGAAAATAATGAATTTAATCCATTTTGGAATAAGGCTGTAACATAACAAAATGTGGAAAAAGTGAAGCGCTGTGAATACTTTCCGGATGCACTGTATGAAATCAAACAAATGCATTCTTACTTATTAAAATTCTGACAAATGTTGTGCAATTTTTCAGTTGTTTTTGCAAGAGTATGTGTGAGGACATGCCTCATTGTGATTCATAGTAAATAAGTGGAATATTCCTAAAATGATCAACCCCTAATGCAGTCGAGAGTTTTAGAATAGGAAAACTCATTTCTGCTTCACATAGAATCAGTATGGTGTGTTGAGAGTAATGCTAATGCACTGCTACAAAAGTGGTTCTTGTTCATGTATGCTCAGAGCAGTAAATCGATTGGGTGGTGTAGCATCAGCTTGCATGCGTGAGCGAAGCGTCCCAGGGTGATTCATGGGTGGTTGCATATGCTATGATGAAAATCAATGAGGAATAATAATTGAGAAACAACTGAGCGGATTATGGGGGTTATTAAACCATGCACACAGAGAGAGAGAGAGAGAGAGAGAGAGAGAGAAACCTTGGAGGCAAAGAAAAAATTAGAAACAAGAACTATTACATATTTATGTCAGTGGAAATATTGGACTATAGTTAGCATTTTTCTTCATGAACATTCCATGTATGTTTACTCCTAAGCCTTTTATTCCAGGCAGTTTAGACAGTAGTGAGGAGCATTGTTTGTCAGAAAGTGAAACATCCAACACATGACATTCTGTCCAAAGAAAAACGATATTTGCTTTTAGACTGGCCACTCAGATTTAGTTTGCAGTGAATACTGTA
Organism: Cranoglanis bouderius; assembly: GCA_023630585.1. Classification (NCBI taxonomy): domain Eukaryota; kingdom Metazoa; phylum Chordata; class Actinopteri; order Siluriformes; family Cranoglanididae; genus Cranoglanis; species Cranoglanis bouderius. The sequence goes on from CM042544.1 coordinate 24,723,995, forward strand.
TGGCATATTGTATTTTTGTGATCATTATCAAGTGCAAAAATAAGGCATGCGATCGAAGCATTGTATATTATCTGTATTTTCATTGCCATTGATGCAGGTGGTAGACTGACGATGCATATGAAAATGTGGAGAGAAAGTTAAAATTAACACATTACCAACAAAGTGGTTTGGCCATGCTACTACAATATTAAACCAAACTGCTCATCTTCTCTCCTAAGTGTGTACAGTGCAGCACAGTGACATACATTATTACTAACATAGTTAGTACATACTAACATATCACATATTTCACTTAAAGATTGACATTTTCACTCATAAATGTTGATATTATAGCAACAGACTAATTGGCCGCCTAACATAATTTATAACTATTGATTTTATTTTAGTCAGTTTAGTTGTAGTGTCACAATAACAGAAAATGAGAGGACGAAAATAACCTGTAATTCTGAAACTGTGATCCATGAGTTTGTTAGGGTCTTCCCCTCGCACTGCTCGCTGAGCCCAGCGAGTAGCGCACTTCCGCATTTCCTCATTCACAGACTCTCGCTTTGTTTATTTCACCATGTGCTTCATTGTTTTGGTTTACGTCATGTCTCCGCCCCTGTATGTTGATTAGTTCTTTGTTTTTGGTTCATGTCATGTCTCCGCCCCTGTTTGTTCATTGGTTCTCTGCTTTATGTTTCATCATTAGTTTCAAGTGTTTTGTGTTATGCCTTATTTCCTTTCTGTTATTTAAACCTTTCATTTATTCGCCTCGGGGCGGAGTATTGAATGAATGTTTCTTTGCATTTGCGTTTACCTTGCGCTTCCTGGACTGTGGATTATTGCCTTGCATTTTGTGGATTATTACCTTGCTATTCTGTGGATTTCTGCCTTGCTATTTTTTGAATTATTACCTCGCCTTTATGTGGATTACCGTTGACCTGGACTGTTTTGACCTTGCCTTTATGTTGAGTTCTTCCCCCGTTTTGTATATGTCCCTATAGTTTTGAGTATCCCTAATAAAGTGACTTTTTCTCCAGCGCATGCATCCAGCCCCTGTGTATATTTCGTAACAGAATACTCCGCCCAACATGGATGCAGAGGGGAAATTTAGGGCACGCTGCACTGCGTTTTTGGTTCCTGCCTATGACTCGATTTTGTTTCCCCAGTGGACATTTAGTTATCTCCCCGACGCCTACAATGGTTTTTCCGTTTACCCCCAGTATTTTCTTTTGCAGGCCCAGTATTATTTTTTTAGTTTGGAAGACCCCAAGCCCAACGAGGAACAATGGCTGCGGTTCCTTCTATCCAGTTTAGTCGGCTCAGCTCGCTGGTGGGTGGAGCTTCACCTTGCCAGTGGATACACGGAACGGAATACCATTTCTGGTTTTGCGGATCTACTGGTCCAGGAGTACAGGAGCCCAGAATTCAAGCCTGACCTCAAGGTCTTTTTGAACAGGAGCCACCTGTCTGATCGGCCCAGCCGGCCGTTCACCGAGCACTATGGGAGGGAGCTGGCTGATGTGGCGGCCTGCACCTCTTAGCCCCTGACCCAGGAGTGCGCGACCGGGGGCTGCATCGGACAGGCCATTCTGCGGCATGTCAACCCAGAGCTCCAGCCGGAGACCCAGCAGGAGGTCTCCTCTGCAGAGCTCCCTCTGGAGGTTAACCTGGCAACCTCCAGCCCCGAGCTCCAGCTGGAGACCCAGCCAAAGATCTCCTCAGAGGAGCTCCCCCTGGAGGTTAACCTGGTGACCTCCAGCCCAGAGCTCCTGCCGGAGACCCAGCAGGAGGTCTCCTCAGTGGAGCTCCCTCTGGAGGTTAACCTGGCGACATCCAGCCCAGAGCTCCTGCCGGAGACCCAGCAGGAGGTCTCCTCAGCAGAGCTCAGACCAGGGGTCAACGTGGCGACCTCCGCTCCAGCCCTGTTCCTGCGGGAGGTCCACGAGGAGACCTTCGCTCCAGCCCTGTTCCTGCTGGGGGTCAACGTGGCGACCCGTGCTCCAGTCCTGTTCCTGCCAGAGGTCCACGAGGAGACCTCTGCTCAAGCCACACTCCTGCCGGAGGTCCACAAGGGGACCTCCGCTCCAGCTCTGTTCCTGCTGGGGGTCAACGTGGTGACCCCTGCTCAAGCCACGTGCCGGCTGGGGGTCCACGAGGGGACCTCCACCCAAGCCAAGTCCATGTCGGAGGTCCATGGGATGACCTCCTCCCAAGTCAAGTCCATGTCAGAGGTCCACGGGATGACCTCCTCCCAAGTCAAGTCCATGTCGGCGGTCCACGGGATGACCTCCTCCCAAGCCAAGTCCATGTCGGAGGTCCACGGGATGACCTCCTCCCAAGTTAAGTTCATGCTGGAGGTCCACGGGATGATCTCCTTTCCAAGTTCGTGTCCATGTCCAAGTCCATGTCCTAGTCCATGTCCAAGTCCATGTCCAGGTTTCTGCCCTAGTCCAAGTCCATGCCCAAGTCCATGTCCATGTCCAGGTTCCTGCCCTAGTCCTAGTCCAAGTCCATGTCCAGGTTCCTGCACTAGTCCAAGTCCATGCCCAATTCCATGTCCATGTCCAGGTTCCTGCCCTAATCCTAGTCCAAGTCCAAGTCCAGGTTCCTGCCCTAGTCCTAGTCCACGTCCTAGTCCATGTCCCAGTCCATGCCTCAATCCATACCTCAGTCCATGCCTGAGTTCATGCCCAGAGTCATGCCCAGAGTCAAGCCCCATTCCCAGTTCCATTCCAAGCACCAAATCAAGTACCAAGTCAAGTGCCAGTCCAGGTGCCAGTCCAAGTGCCATGCCAAGTTCCAAGCCGAGTTCGCTTCCAAGTTTCCAGTCCAAGTCTCACGCCAAGTCTCGCGCCAAGTCTCACTCCAAGTCTCACACCAAGTCTCACGTCCAGCTCCACGCCAAGTCTCACGTCCAGCTCCACGCCAAGTCTCACATCCAGCTCCACGCCAAGTCTCACATCAAGTTCCCAGCCAAGTTCCCAGCCAAGTTCCCAGCCAAGTTCCCAGACAAGTTCCCAGACAAGTTCCCAGACAAGTTCCCAGCCTCGCTCATGCCTGTGGCCGACGGGACGGCCAGCCACGCTTTGCTCACGCCTGTGGCCGATGAGACGGCCAACCATGCTCTGCTCTGGCCTAGGAACTATGGACTTTGCCTGCCTTGGGACCTGGGGGGCAAAGATTACTATCCTGCCCAGGGGCCCAGGCCCACCAGAGCGGTCAGAACTCTGGCGCTTTGGGAGAAGCGCCTTGGGGGCAGGGCTCTGTTAGGGTCTTCCCCTTCGCGCTGCTCGCTGAGCCAAGCGAGTAGCGCACTTCCGCATTTCCTCATTCACAGACTCTCACCTTGTTTATTTCACCATGTGCCTTGCTGTTTTTGTGAATTTCTGCCTTGCTATTTTGTGGATTATTGCCTCACCTTTATGTGGATTACCGTTGACCTGGACTGTTTTGACCTTGCCTTTATGTTGAGTTCTTCCCCCGTTTTGTATATGTCCCTATAGTTTTGAGTATCCCTAATAAAGTGACTTTTTCCCTAGCTCATGCATCCAGCCCCCGTGTATATTTCGTAACAGAGTTCTTCTGTGTCTCCCACAGCATCCTCCTCATTGTGAAGATAACCAGCATGCTAATTCATCCTCTTTTTGGTGTATTTTCAGCTGTTGTAGATTTTTTAAATCTACAATATAACAAATGATACATTTATACAATTATACACTTATACATTTATTTATATTTTAAGTTTTATTTCCTCTCCATTACCTGACTTGTGCAGGTCAACAATCAGTCTGCCATCAGTCTATTTAGTGTTGAAAACTCTTTGACATTTAAATTTTTTGATATGCTATAAGGCATCAGTAAAGTACTTGGATACAGAGAGCTGAAGAGTCAAGAGTGAATATTGTTTCATGGTGAGTGAAAAATTTCAACTATTATATGTAATGTTTATTTTATACAGTGATTTTTCTCATGAAGAGCACCATTAATTCTAATGTTGACCAAGACTGTTAGGCCTAGTGTTCTGTGAAGACACACATTTAGGAAGACAAGCACAAGCTGTAGAGTTAGATGGGGTAAAATTTTACATTGTTAAGAGTTATGAAAAGTGAGAACAGGCAGAATGAAGGCTGGTTTATCTTTAAGACAACACACTCTAGTGGACCAACACATTGAAGGGATTAACTCAAATTCATTATTATAAAAAATACTGTGACTAAAGCACAAACAAATGAGAAATATAATGCATTGCTGCTTAAAAAAAAAGAGCTTTAGGCAGGTGAGGAATAAGATAATGAAGAAGACTGCACAGTAGTAATCAACAGCCTGAGGATATTCCTATTTTAATTTTTTTTTTCTTTAGCTTGTTTAGTCCAATATTTACAAAACCCTCTTCCAATGAAAATTGTGTTTCTGAACATTTACTATTTGTTTTTACTGAACAATTAATGTCGAAAAATTAAATAGTGCTTTATTTTACTACGCGGCTTCAGGATTGTCACTGACTTAAGCCAAAATCCTGATTTCAATTTTCACAAAACCATATACAAAAATGCCATGTGTACAGTATGCTCTTTATGTACCACAGATTGATCTGTGCAGTAAGTACCAGTGCCAACAAAGGTGATAAACAGAAAAAAGGTGAGATGAGGTGGAGGTCATAGTGTGAGGACACAGTTATTTATCTTAACCATATGAATTTATCTTAGCATTCTATGTATTGACCAAATTTGATGGAGCACATTTAAAATTCTTTGTGATTGCCTAGTTTAGCTTTCACGGATATGCCATAATTTAAACATAGCAGAGCGAGTGGCACTAGGGACAAACCTGTCACCTACTTCCGTATATACATAAACACAATGACAGGTTTAGTATATGACTTCACCAGTGTTGCAGACAGAGAATGTTTTATTTTTTCACTATTACTGACTCATCTGAAGAGTGGCAGTAGTATACATCTCCTCTATAGAGGCTTAATGTGAGCTGTAATTATATACATATGCATACAGCAGAGACATGTGCTGTCATTTTATTGAATACTATATATCCATTCTCTAAAAGTGTCAATTCTGGTAATCACTAATAATGCAAGGTTTAATCCAAACTGGATTTAAATTAACTTACTTTTAAAAATGTTGCCAACAAGTAAATTACATTTAACTAAATTGTATTACATAATGTGTAATGTGTAAGTTGATCAGATAAACAGGAAAACTGTAACATATTTAGGCATTAAACTGCTGCTAAATTTAGTAATGCCTGTCTTTTCACATTTCCTCATGTAGAAGGACAAGGACTGCAATGTCTTTTCAAACTCATGCCTCCTTGCTGGTTGCTATAATGATAGGGGAATTTAAACTTTTTTTTTTAACAAGAAATTGATGTGATGCTGGATAAATATGGGTTTTATTTTTGGCCCAGACTGACAATGCTGCTTGCAAACCTCAAATTGTACCCTACTCCCATGATCCCATTGTTTCCTGTAATGTACTGTATGTTCCCAGGCTTCTGAGGGCAGTGGGAGCACCTAGCAGGCTGCTGGCCTGGGGCTGCACCTAGTCATGAGCAAAAGGTACTCAAAAAAGGGAGGGGAATGCAACATATTCACTTAAATGTAGCTCCATCTTAGAATAGGACTGCCCTGGCCAGAAGAGACCATTTGAGACCCGAACCTCCCACAGTTCCATCAAGGCTTTTTGTTCAAGCACTTTTTGCGGTGCATTCATCAGTACCCTTTGAAAATAGCAGCTCAGATATTCACATAGTGCATGCTGGCAAGTAAAGCCAAAACTAGACTAGCAGCCATAGCTGTTGGATTTGTCTGATACCTGTGGCTTTTTGTCTGATACCTGTGGCTTCTCCCCATACCTATTTACTTAGACCCAGCTAACTTACTGGGGTTGCTTGCAGTTAACCTGCACTGCTAGTCTGTTAACAAAGTTAATATGAAGCCTGGCATGTAAAGTACATCAAACAACCATTTTTTTGTTACTTTTTCACTTTATTAAAATATCAGAATACATTTTAAATTCATATTAATCTTCAAAAAAAACTATTGCTATCTGACATATATAAGTTGATTTTCCATTGATTTGCTTGTGTTTCCTACTTTTATATTATTTTTATTATTAATAAAAATATTTATATAAATATTATTGCAGCTAGTGGTCAAAAATGGTAGCTGCGGCAAGAGCTAATAGAGATCACCTGGGGAAAAGATATTCTCTGCCCCAGGTTCACTTTTCATTGGAGGAGGCACAGCAGACAAGGCAGACAATGCCAGGGTTGCTAGATTGGGCTGGTTTAAAAATACTCCACAGCTGCCAAGATCTTGTTTAATAGTAAATAATCAGATTTAAATCTAATAAATTGTCAAGTATAAGTGCAGGCAGTGGATCTGTGATGCACAGAACCAGTTGTAAGATACATTACAAAGATTGATAGAGGGAAAGAGTGATTATGGAGTAATGTCTGTACATCAGAAATATGTGCTAAAAATATTTCACTTGCTGGGAGGCTGAGAAAAAGAAGAAAACCTCTTCCTTTTCCTGCCCAATTTTCTTGGGCTAGTTTCAGGCCTTTTGTGTGGTTTTCGAAATGTAGTTGGGCTGGAAATTTTGCTGAAACCTGTCAAACCTAGCTAATGATATTACCTAAAACACAGTTGAACAAGGTACATCTAAAACCTCTCAAAACAAGCTACTAGACTGTATGTATCTGTGCTGTTGTCTGTGGTCATAAGCCGCTGCTGGGAAATGTAAAAGGAGGTAGCATATCCAGATCATTACTGCACTTTGTTTGGGAGTTTGTATGGATCCATGTTACTGGTTATATACTGAAACTGCCAGTTTGAAGATGCTTTCATCCAAAGCATCTTACAAGTGAGCTGTTATTTAACAGAATATTGATGCTGAGAGTAATAGAAATGTTGGAAAAGCAAATTTGATCAAAAATAAGTGAACTACAACTGAACCCAAGAGTTGGACTTAATGCTGGCATTCAGAAGTTCTATAAACACTAGTCACAAAACAGTCAGTGAAAGTAAAACGGTACAATCCTGATACAATAGTAATATTAATAAATCAATTATAATGGTAACAGCATAGCAAATACATCATAGCAAAAGAGAGCACACCTAGACAGACATTTCGAGAGGGACTGTGCTACAGATATTTCAGCATCTATGCTCAAGTGCAATTGCACGAGTCTGCAGGTTTTAAAGGAGGCAATCTTCAAATCAAGATTGACAATTTATTCCACATTACAGAATCACAAGTGGAAAAATGTCTTTGGGCATTTTACCATGCAGTGGTGGTTTCACGAGGCATTGTTCACATTGGGTCGCAGAAGTCAAGGGCCCCCTAAAAATAAGAAATATCTATTTAAAAAAAAAAGCTAAATTAATGCTAAATAACACATGCTAAAAATTTAAATATTGATATTAAAACACTGAAATGAGGGTCCCTTCCTATATTTTGCCTAGGGCCCCCAAATCACTAAATCCACCACTGTTCTTGATTCAAACAGCTACTGGGAATGGCTGAAATGAGATCATAGTAGTTTGGATCACTTTAAAGGGTGTGTCCAGGGATAAACACATCTATTTATTGTGCTATCAGAATAATCAGCTGGATCTATGTAGGTCTTGTTCAAATTTGAACATGCCAAACAAAATAACTTATGCTCATCACCTTTCCTTTTTTAATAGTAAACGTATCTTGGTGTAAAAACTTGACAGAGTGAATATAGACTTAAAAGTGGCTGAGCTTGACAAGGGTCATTTGTAAAAGTGTAAGCTTAACACAAGGCTGCATGAATAAATCAATTTTAAAAAATAGCCAAATGTCAAACATGACATTATAAGACCTAAATTCACTTGTTATTATTGTTCTCTCTTTGTCTTACGTTCACAAGTCTGCCATCACTATTTTTGCTCCATTTTCTGTATTCTTTATCCCTACCTCCTTCTGAACATTTGCTGTGCACTTTGAGGGCTTTTGTACTGCTCCTGTTGCATTTTCATTTTTGCTGACAACTGCTCATTAGTGGCATTGATGAGATGATTAGCTAGTTGTAAAGTCCCTGAACATCTGACATTGTGCGCATAACAATCACATGCCATTTCATATTCCACCCTTTGCTCCTTAATCCCTCTGCAGACAGCCGCCAAAAAGATTTTGGGAACTTAATCAGCTTAATTAAGCTTCATTAAACAGTGTTGGATTCAACTACAAAAGACAGAAAACAGGCCTGTTGACAATAGAGAGGAAGAGACACAAAGACAGGGTAAGGGAAGAATAACATGAATAAAAGCAATAGACTGGAAAGGCTGTTAAGAAACAATGGTGAGTAAGAAAGGATAGTGAGATAGAGTAGCTGGAAGGTTAAAAGACACACCTTGTAAGGAAATGGATAGAAATCTTACAACAAGAGCAAAGGACAGAAAGATTATGATTATTTTATTACCAATAGCATACTTTCTTAACCAGTCTATTCAATGTATCAAAGACAGCCTGCGGATGTATCGAATCGGGAGCCCTGCTATAGCACAACTCCGCAATGTTAAATGAACTATCATTATGTTACAGGCTTAAGTCCTAATGAAAATACCGTTTCCTTTTCAACTGTTCCTATTCTAGCTGGCGTAATGGAGCCCCCACTGCTAAAGTTTATGCCAACAGGATCTCAACAGAACAAAATGACTCTGCTTAAGGGCACAACAGCTGTCTCCTACCAGGCATCCAGAAACTGCACAGCTTCAAGAGTCATCATTTCAAATGAAGCTTTCCAATTCACTCTTAGTAACATTGTTTTCATCCTGACTGCAACATATCAGACCCAGAGAAAGGATCCTTTGCAGAGGAAAGGTTTAATACAAAATCAAAACATACAAAAAAAAAAAATTCACATAGAGTCATGGGGAAAAGAAAGTACACTCTCCTTCAATTCTATGTTTTTATTTATCAGGGCCCAAATAACAATTGTGTACTCCAAGTTCTATAAATGAACAAATAACACAACAGATCTCAATATGTAGTCATTCACCCCAACAATGTTCCAGGTGGGGAAAAAAAAAAAAAGTACACCATATTATTCAGGAACATATAAAACCACCTTTAGCAAAAATAAAGTTTTTGACTAACTTAAATCACATTTTCTGTAGGAGTTTATTAGTTTCTCACATTGTTTTGGAGCACTTTTGCCTAGCCACCCTTCCATGAAAGCCATACTTGTTCAGTCTTTTTCTGATTGAGCTGTCATGAACAAACATTTAAGGTACCTGTAGGTCACATGATGTGGCTCTTGGGTTTTTCTTCATATCTCTGACCACTGAACGGTCTGATCTTGGACTGAATTTGCTGGGACGCCCACTCCTGGGATGATTGGCAACTGTCTTGGAGGCTCTCCATTTGTAAACAATCCTTCTCACTGTAGAATTATGAAGTTCAAATTGTTTGGATCTGACCTTATAACCCTTCCCAGATTCATTAGCAGGAACAATTGCTTCTCTGAGGTCATGGCTGATGTCCTTTCTTATTGGCATGATGTAGATACACCCGAGTGCTCCAGAACACCAAACTGCCAAAAGCACTTCTTAATAATTAACTAATCTTGTGCATTTCATTAGTAACACCTGGCTGCTAATTACTCTCTTAATTTTTATGGAAGTAGGAAGGACGTACTTATTTTTTCCCACCTGGTTTCTGAATGTTGGTTTACCTTTTGAGGAAACATGACATATATTGAAATTTGTTGTGTTTGTTGTTGTCTGTTACACCACAGGAAGAGAGCTGGACACAGTTGCGGTCAAAAGTTCGTCACTTTATTCGGCAAACATGTGAAGAGAGACACAGGGCAACAGCAATATTTTAGGAAGGCGTCGTGACTTCGTAAGGCGCAGCAACAAAGATTACAGTTTCTCAAATAGCTAGAACTAGCAGTAGTGAACACACAGTATGATATTACAAGAACTAACAGTGGAAAACATCATGATACTACAAGAACTAATAGTTGAAAACTCAAAGCATGATACTTCATGAACTAGCAGTAGAACACAGCATGACACTACGATAGCGATAGCTAACATACAGTATGCAACTGCAATGTACTGGCTGTAGCAAACAATCAGAATATCAAGTGTATGTTAATTATCACAGAAAAGTTATTCCTTAGTAGAGGACTTAAACGAAATCGTAAACCAAAATACTTCGCTTGCAAAACACACGGTTTGGAACTACAATGACTAGCAGTTGTAAACACACAGTATGCTATTACAATTACTAGCAGTGGCTAACATACAGTATGCAACTACTAAGTGCTAGCTGTCACAAACACTCAGGATAAACAAGTGTATGTTAATTATCACAGAAAGGTTATTCCTTAGTAGAGGGCTTAGATGAAATCATAATCCAAAATACTTAGCTTGCAGTCAAAATGCCAAGGAAATCAGTCCAGGGTTAATTGCTCGGTAATGTGAGATTCGGAGAGAACAAACAATACTTTGCCCTGAACCTGGAAAACAAAAGTCCTTAAATAATGTGCAGTGAGAGTGGAAACAGGTGTGCGGGATTAAAATGATGGTGATTGTGAACGTGGCAGTGTGTGGGTGCTCTGGGTGTTGTGGTCTCTAGCGGCCATACTTGTAGGCCACCGAGCTTGCTGGGAGGTGTAGTGTGGGGTGTGTGCAAGAGAGTCGGTGGCAGCCATGTCCTTGAGCCGCTGAGAGTTCTGGGAACTGGAGTCGCGCTTTTTACGCGACCCAACATTGTCACCTGGGGTTATTTATTATTTTATTTTTTTTATAGAAGTTGGTGAGAACCACCCAACTGTTATTTACCCCCTTATAAATAAAAACATATAATTGAAGGAGGGTGTACTTTCTTTTACCCAGGACTGCATCAATAAATGTCATTAACCAGGCAATAGTGCGAACACAGGAAATCACAGTGCAAATGGACCAAATGGGTCAATATCACATCAATCAAATATCACATCTGCAAAAATACAGATTTCGTATATGCGAAAAATAAACACGGAATATGAACAAATTAATAACATTTAGCAAGATTGAATTTATTGTTTTATTTCTACTACTTACCATATTTTATCATACATATGTGCTAATGTTATTTTGATGTGTTGTTAGTATAACTATTCTCCTTTAATCAAGACTTATCACTTGAATCATGTAATTGTTAGGTCGCGCAAAAAGCGCGACTTCAATTACCAGAACTCTCATTCACACACTCCACACTACATTTCCCAGCAAGCTCGGCGGCCTACAAACATGGCCGCCAGGGACTACAACACCCAAAGCACCCACACACTACCACGGTCACAATCACCCTCCTTCTAATCCCGCGCACCTGTCTTCAATTTCACAAGCACTTTATTTAAGGACTTTTGTGTTACAGGTTGGACGCGAAGTATTGTTTGTTTTCCCAAATCTTACCTTACTGAGCAATTGAATTCTGGACTGATTCTCACGGCATTGACCTTTAAGCTAAGTACCTTGGATTCCGACTTCCTCTCAAGCCCTCTTTCTGTTTACACATCTCGGTGATAATTTTACGTGCACTTGTGTCTGATTTTCGGTTAGCGCTGTTTAGTTAGCACACTTTATGTAGTGACCACTATTTATGTTAAGGGTGTTTATTTCTGGATGCTGTTATTCCGTTTTTCCTTTCTGTTGTTAAGTGTGTGTTTGTCTTACTGCTAGCGCTAACGATTTTGAGAGTGTGTATAAACTTTGCCACGATATCCCGCGAAGACTCGAAGCCTTCTAAAAGCTTTTGTGTTACCCTGTGTCCTTTCCACATGTGTGCTGAATAAAGTGACGAAGTTTTTGACCGCAACTGTGTCCAGCCTTCTTCTGGTGACATAACAGAATACTTCGCCTCGACATGGACGCAGCGGAGGAAATTCGTCAAGCAATCGCAGCTCACGGTCAAATTATCAACGCGCAACAACAACGCTTGGGAGAAATGGATCAGAATCTTCAACTTCTCTCTCAAGTCACGGCTACAGCAACGCAGCGCGCCGCGCCCACCTCCTTTTCCACACCTCGGCTGCCTATGCCCGTACCCGATAATTACAATGGTGACACTGGATTATGTAAGGGTTTCATCTTACAATGCTCCTTATACTTTGACTGTTGTGGGGAAATGGGGGATCATGAGAAAGTGGCGCGATTCATCTCCTTATTAACAGGCAAGGCATTAAAGTGGGCGGCGGCAGTAAGGGAACGAGGGGGAGAAACGGTTGCTTCCTATGACACCTTTGTCTCCATGTTCCGGCGGGTGTTTGACCACGCCCCCGATCACCAGGAAGTCGGGGAACGGCTCCTAACACTGAGGCAAGGCTCACTTTGAGTGGCGGATTACGCGTTAGAATTCCGGACTATCGCTGCGGGTAGCGGCTGGAATGACGTGGCGTTAAAAGCTGTCTTCCGTCAGGGCCTCAATCCCGCCATAGTCACTGAGATGGCCTGCCGCGATGAGCCTCTTAACCTAGATTCGTTGATTGATCTCGCCATTCGCCTCGATCAACTTCTTTACAGCCGTAGGCATTCATCTCAGCACCCTGAATCAACCCGACTCCCCGCTAGCGACGAACCCATGCAGATCGGCCATGCAAAACTGGACCCCGACGAGAAAGAAAGGAGACGCCGAGAGAATCTATGTCTCTACTGTGGCCGTGCTGATCACCCTCTTCATTCCTGCCCTGTCCGCCCCACAAGCATAACTTCGACGAGGGGCGGACAACGCACCCGTTCAACCCCGGTGAGTCAGATTCCTGATGTTGTTTCATGTTCTTTTACTCTACCCGTCTACCTTGAACATTCAGGTGTCTGCACTCTTGTTACAGCCATGCTCGACTCCGGAGCAGCGGGCAACTTCATCGACGAGGAAATAGTGTGTCAGCTTGACCTAGACACTCGTCCCCTACCTCAACCGCTTAAAATTCAGGCCATCGACGGTACGCCCATCGGAAACATCACCCGCTACACACACACCCTGGGGCTTCGTGTCAGCGGGCTCCACCACGAAGAAATATCCTTCTGGGTTATCAAGTCTACCCGATACCCCGTGGTCTTAAGCTTACCGTGGATGAGAAAGCATAACCCTCACATCTCTTGGACAAACCAGCAAATACTCAACTGGTCACCCTTCTGTCACCAACAATGCCTAAACACCCTATCACTCACTGTGGCAACCACATCCGTTGAAAGCCCTGAAAACGCACCCACCGTCTGTATACCCGACGAATATAGCGACCTCAAGGAGGTATTTAGTAAACTCAGGGCTAGCGGTCTTCCACCCCATCGTTCATATGACTGTTCCATAGACCTCCTGCCGGGTATGACTCCGCCACGTGGACATATATATCCCCTGTCCCAAGCAGAACATAAAGCCATGTCCGAATACATTCAGGAGGCTCTCCAACAGGGATATATTCGTCACTCCACTTCCCCGGCAGCAGCCAGCTTCTTTTTCGTGGCCAAGAAGGGAGGGGGCCTTCGTCCTTGCATTGACTACCGAGGGCTCAACCGCGCCTCGGTGAAATATCCCTACCCCCTTCCACTCGTCCCTTCCGCCTTAGAACAACTGCGTGAAGCCCGATATTTCACCAAATTGGACCTCCGTAGCGCGTACAACTTGGTGCGTATCCGGGAAGGGGATGAGTGGAAGACCGCCTTCAGCACAACAACAGGTCACTACGAATACCTCGTAATGCCGTATGGGCTGACTAACGCGCCCTCAGTATTCCAATGCCTAATTAATGACGTGCTGAGGGACATGTTAGGAAAATTCGTGGTGGCCTATATTGACGACATTTTGATTTACTCCCCCAACTACAAAATCCACGTGTCTCAGGTACGCCAGGTTCTCACACGCCTACTGGAAAATGGACTCTATGTAAAGGCAGAAAAGTGTGAGTTCCACACTAACACTACGACCTTCCTGGGTTACGTCATTAGCCCCGAGGGAGTGGCCATGGACAAGAGTAAGGTCACGGCGGTAACACAATGGCCCACTCCTACTACCATCAAGGAGCTCCAAAGTTTCTTGGGTTTCGCCAACTTTTACAGACGCTTTATCCGGGGTTTTAGTTCTATTGCCCTACCCCTTACTGCTCTGTTGCGGGGCGGTCCTCGCCGTCTGGTTTGGAACCACGAGGCCGAGCGGGCATTTTCCAGACTCAAAGCGGCTTTCACCACGGCTCCTATCCTCAAGCACCCAGATCCTTCTCGTCCCTTCGTAGTAGAAGTAGATGCCTCTGAGGCAGGGGTGGGGGCCGTATTATCCCAACATCTAGGGGAAAAACCAAAACTTCACCCCGTCGCCTTCTTTTCGAAAAAATTATCGCCGGCAGAACAGAATTATGACGTGGGAGATCGTGAACTGCTAGCGATAAAATTAGCTTTGGAGGAGTGGCGACACTGGCTAGAGGGGGCAGAACACCCGTTTACCGTTTTCACAGATCACAAGAATTTAGAATATCTGCACACCGCCAAACGACTAAACCCTCGCCAAGCACGTTGGTCCCTATTCTTCGCACGGTTTCAGTTTACCTTTTCTTATCGCCCCGGGTCTAAGAACCACAAGGCGGACGCCCTTTCCCGTCTCCACACTAGGGATTCACAACCTTCCAAACCCGACCACATCCTACCTCCCTCCTGTTTTGTCGGTAATGTGCACTGGGAATTTGACAGCTTACTTCACAAATTCCCACGTAAGTACGTACCATCGGTTTGTCCTCCCACAAAATTGTTTGTCCCTCCTACCTATAGGACCCGGTTAATAAGATGGGCTCACACGGTTCCCGGTACCGCTCACCCCGGTTCCCTACGCACCTACCACCTTTTGTCCCACAAGTACTGGTGGCCCAATATGGCCCAAGAAATACAACAGGTGGTCAAATCTTGTGACATCTGCGCCCAAACTAAGGTACCCAGAACCTTCCCTGCCGGCCAACTCATGCCACTACCCACTCCTCAACGACCCTGGTCACATCTCGCAGTAGATTTCATCACTGACCTCCCCAATTCTCTGGGTCACACCACCATTTTTGTTATTTTAGATCGGTTCTCCAAATCCCTCCGTCTAGTTTCCTTGCCCCATCTACCATCAGCCTTCCACACAGCAGAACTGATATTCACACACGTATTTCGTTATTTTGGGATCCCCGAAGACATAGTTAGCGATCGGGGACCGCAGTTTATATCTCGCGTATGGTCCGGTTTTATGGGTAAATTGGGAGTAAATGTGAGCCTTACGTCGGGATACCACCCTGAATCCAACGGGCAAGCGGAACGGGTAAACCAAGAAGTCGGAAGGATGCTTCGTTCGTTTTGTCACAAAAATCCCTCTGATTGGGCCCGCTTCCTGCCATGGGTGGAATACGCCCAGAACTCACTCCGCCATTCTGCCACTAACCTGACCCCATTCCAATGCGTGCTAGGATATCAGCCCCCTTTGTTTCCGTGGGACGCCACAGCCACGGACGCACCAGCCGTAAACGAATGGTTTGACCGCAGTGAACAGGTCTGGGCAAGCACCCATAGGAGACTAAGACAAGCAGCCTCCAAATCAAAAGCCCAGGCGGATCGCCACCGACAGGTAACACCACGCTACCAACCCGGTGAACGGGTATGGCTCTCCACCCAAAACTTGCACCTCAGACATCCCTGCCAGAAGCTCTGTCCTCGTTATCTCGGCCCTTTCAAAGTCATCAGGCCCATCAATGAGGTAACCTACAGACTAGCCATCCCCAAACATTGGCGCATTGCCCCCTCGTTTCACGTTTCTCTCCTGAAACCCTTCCACACAGGCATCCTCACCTCTCAAAACCCTTCTAATCCACCTCCCCTACAGGAAGTTGACGGACAACCGGCCTATCAGATTCGTCAGATTCTAAAATCCCGGCGACGTCAAGGAAAACTTCAGTACCTCATTGACTGGGAGGGGTACGGGCCCGAGGAACAGAGCTGGGTGGCGACTAAGGACATGCTGGACCCTGAAATGGTGGACGAATTTCACCGCATCCATCCAGAATACCCAAAACCCTGACCCAGAGGTCGACCCAGGCAAGGAGAGGCTCCCGGAGTGAGCCCTTTGGGGGGGGGGGCTCTGTTAGGTCGCGCAAAAAGCGCGACTTCAATTACCAGAACTCTCATTCACACACTCCACACTACATTTCCCAGCAAGCTCGGCGGCCTACAAACATGGCCGCCAGGGACTACAACACCCAAAGCACCCACACACTACCACGGTCACAATCACCCTCCTTCTAATCCCGCGCACCTGTCTTCAATCTCACAAGCACTTTATTTAAGGACTTTTGTGTTACAGGTTGGACGCGAAGTATTGTTTGTTTTCCCAAATCTTACCTTACTGAGCAATTGAATTCTGGACTGATTCTCACGGCATTGACCTTTAAGCTAAGTACCTTGGATTCCGACTTCCTCTCAAGCCCTCTTTCTGTTTACACATCTCGGTGATAATTTTACGTGCACTTGTGTCTGATTTTCGGTTAGCGCTGTTTAGTTAGCACACTTTATGTAGTGACCACTATTTATGTTAAGGGTGTTTATTTCTGGATGCTGTTATTCCGTTTTTCCTTTCTGTTGTTAAGTGTGTGTTTGTCTTACTGCTAGCGCTAACGATTTTGAGAGTGTGTATAAACTTTGCCACGATATCCCGCGAAGACTCGAAGCCTTCTAAAAGCTTTTGTGTTACCCTGTGTCCTTTCCACATGTGTGCTGAATAAAGTGACGAAGTTTTTGACCGCAACTGTCTCCAGCCTTCTTCTGGTGACATAACAGTAATCACTTATTTTCAGCTACGAACATCTGTCAACAATAATAAACACAAAATTTAAGGCAAGGCTAATTACAATTTTAAGTTATCCTTTTTACAAGCCAAAATGAACTAGCTAGTGTTCTGGCACAAGAAATCATCAGTCAACACCAGCTAACACATGCATTAGAAATACAAAAACATGGCAAATGTTTATCTATCACAATTGATCCTAATTCTTTTATCATTTTTTTTTTTTACGAGAATTTCTCATCCCATGCAAGCATTTCTATTCAAATTTGGCAATATTATTAGATATTTGACAATTCCATTTGTAACGTCTGAACGTATCAAACTGACTTCTGAATCAGCCTGGGTTTAGCAATGAAATTTCTCTGTCTCCGTGAGCTGTAAATCCCTCTGTTTAATGACCACTCTGGCCCCAGTTTCACCAGATGCCATCGGAATGCGACACGACCCGACCCCCCCCCCCCCCCCTTCAGAAACACACACACACACACACACACACACACACACACACAAGCTTACCTTACACACACAATGGAAAAATGTCTCTCGAATGTAACGTGTAATTGTATGTAATTATTCGATCACCTAAATAGTGTGATGTTATCGTGTTTACATATATTGTGTGTTTATGTGACCTAACCTTAATGATTTTAGATAGTCTTAATTTAGGATATTATTTTAAATGTCTGTAACCATGTTTTTCTGGTAATATTCATTACAAGTCCATCGAATTTGTTATGTAGTTAATCGTCTTGCGATACCCTGATTGATTATGCATATCATATTGCAATAATACGGTATAAACTGGCTCCTCTCTGGACATGCAAATTAAGGTCTGAGACCAGACAAAGAGAGGTCATCCCGCCAACAAATCCAACTTCCTGATTGGCCCATAGCCCAAAGAGGCGTGTGTGTTGGTGTTGTCTTTAAAACAACACCATGCTTTGAAACTCTCAGAAGTCTCTTCAGTCAGTCTCTTCAGCAACTCTTCACTCACACTCTTCCGGTTCCTCTCCCCCGGAGCCACGTGCCCCGGGAAGAGGAAGCCAGGATCTCTCTCTCCCAGACAAAGTTTGCAACCGCTTCACGGCCCACGCCTTTTTCAAATGGCACGACGAACCAGCGAACTCTACACGACCTCGCACGAACTTTCAAACTGAAGCCATGCAAGTATAGTTAACGGACCTATATCTGCGTTTAAGATTGTACCCCTGTTTACAGGAGATTTAAGTTCGTTGCTGGTTTTGAAAAAGGCTAATTAGTTGAGTTTTTGTCTGCCATTCCCTTTTATTTCATTACTTTCTCTCTATACCTTTTCTTTCCTTGTATATAGATGTACATATGTATGTTTTGCTTAGAGTTAGTCGTGTGTATCCATAGTTACATCTAGTTATTAAAATCTATTATCCCACGCTTGATTTTCTCTGCTTTTGGTCACGTGATAGAGTCCCTTCTTCACTGCATAAGATCTCGATTACCCGCTCTAATCTTTAATAACAAACTTCGTGGTTAATCCTTCCTGGCCAGAAGGATAAACTGCCTCTTTAGAGTTCATAATTCCAAACTAGACTACAGCTAATCCTAAAAGCTGATCTAGACCACATACATAGACATAATTAATTATAATCCGTTGTAGTTAATTATCTATATGTATATGTGCACATACATGAATTCCCTTTCATGGCTGATGTATATTTATAACTGGTCACAACACGCGTTGATTAGATATATAGATATATTTCACGCCAGTCGAGCTAATTCCTTACATAAATTGGAGAATACATTTAAACGTGTTAAACATCTTTTAATTAGTTACATGAATTGTAACTGGTGGAGAATATTTGTAAACGTTGCAGATTCATCCGAGTTACTACACATTCCTGTAGATAACGCGGGCACGCTTTAAAACTCGTCTCCTTTAAAAAGGTGCTTTGAATCCAAGCGTGCGCTTCTGTTTCGTTTTTCATGTTTAAAGTTGATCCATTACATTATTCTGGTGGAAAAGAATAATGCTAATAATGATTGATTCGTTACACATTTAACAGTGTTTCCAGACATCAGAAAAATAGCTAGGGCCAACAATGTATATTGTACTCATGAGAGTAGTTTAATAGACATTATGTTATAATCTTACTCTTGATAGTAGTTTTGTATACAGTATCTGTGTGTATTTTATGTCGAAGACACTGAATTTATTGAGGCTGGAGGAATAGTTCTAGTCATGATTAACAGTTGCTCCATATAAAGACTTCAGTTAATTCACACCCGCCATGTCTCTGGTTTGCAAAACTTTCATATTGTTATAGCTCACCTTAAGTAGATGTAGTTCTTTAATTATATCAGTATAAATTTCAGTCCCCAAAATAAGCGTTGTTTGCACCTAAGATGGTGTCTGCTTTTCCTGGCATCTAGAGGGGCAACACTCATGATTAATTCCTTATGTTATATTTATATATCTAATATTGCTCTCAACTGACATTTTTTTATGGCTTTTTGCCAGAACCATGAATTTTCATGGTCAAATATTATGGTTACAAGACATTGCCCTCCTGTCAGTAGAACATGCAGAACATGTGAGGTGTGGATTGAAAGGACGGTCACTCCTGCAGCGCAGCCATGACACGCAAGTGACAGTGTGAATAAAGACACATTTTCGTTATTAACTCTCACTACATTTCTGAATATGACCCATAGAGAGTAATATTTATAGATTCCACATAAATGGCAAATGTAGACTGTTTGAAAGTCAATGAATATGAGAGAATGCTAAAACAACTTCAGCTTCTCTCAGATGAGGAAAGATACTGTTACATGTATAATTTTGGCAGTGGGAATTCTTCCATTCAGAGGCAAAATGCAAACATATTTGGGCACTGCTTATATGCCCATATCCATGTAAATTGCCTTCACACTGACAGGTGTGATGGCAAATTAACATTTATAATTCATAATAGGTATCAGAACTGCTCCCCTGTGGTGACATTTAGAAAGTTGGTTTATGGACTCTTTGATATTTCAAACAGGACCAGATTAAAACACAGCACTTTTGAACATTCAGACAGTTTATGTAGCATGTCAGAAACAGAC
Organism: Cranoglanis bouderius; assembly: GCA_023630585.1. Taxonomy (NCBI): domain Eukaryota; kingdom Metazoa; phylum Chordata; class Actinopteri; order Siluriformes; family Cranoglanididae; genus Cranoglanis; species Cranoglanis bouderius. The sequence goes on from CM042544.1 coordinate 24,743,899, forward strand.
ACTTTAAAGTAAAAGAAAACAATCATCTTCAATGTATTTATTTTTCAGCTCTCTTAAAACCAATTATTCACAAGGCTGAAAACAGTAAGCCGTTCAAGCATTCAAAGAGAGATTTATAATACATAGGACAGATACAAAAGGCCTACTTCAATAGACAGCCCTCCTCTCAGAGGGACGCACTGCATATACATAATAATTGACACAACTGTGCCATTACATTTCACTACACCATGCATAATAGTTTCATGTCATGTAGACAGAGCTCTGAGAGCACTTTGCCCCGGGAGAAATAGAAGAGAAAGAAGAATTAAACATCACCTATACAGATGATGGCTTCTTACCACTGCCACAATCATGATGAAATATTATCTGTGGTTTCCCACTAATTATAATCCATTGTGAACCACAGGTGTGGAACAAGTCTGGCTTTTCACAGCCACATATAGTTTCTTTAAGAGGATAACTGTCCTATTGCAGCATATAAATGAGGATTAAATGTACAAAATACAAAATGAGAGAAATGTGTAATTAAACATTGGCATCCTAAATTCCCACAGAAATCTACCCTGGTGACCTCCTATATTACATACAAAGCTTTGCCGTTATGCTGCCCTTTGTTTGCACTTACAGAGTCCACTTCAGTGCCATATCACCAACCTTTCTATCCAATGTCCCTTATAGCATTCTAGATTTCCACTTATCTCTCTCTTTCCACATTTGCATTCTCCTCTTTCTCACATCTCATAAGCTCTGTCAGATCACACTTGTCAGTGTAAAGTTGGACACTCTTCGACTTAAGCATGGCGTATTAAAGCAGCTGCATATAGCTTTTTGAAAATGTAGGGATTTAGAGACCTATCTGGTAAAAGCAAAAATTATATCCTACAGTGCATCCGGAAAGTATTCACAGCAGTTCACTTTTTCCACATTGTGTTATGTTACAGCCTTATTCCAAAATGGATTAAATTTGTTATTTTTCTCAAAACTCTACAAACAATACCCCATAATGACAATGTGAAAGAAGTTTGTTTGAAATCTTTGCAAAGTTATTAAAAATAAAAAATGAAAAAAATCACATGTACATAAGCATTCACAGCATTTGCTCAATACTTTGTTGAAGCTCCTTTGGCACCAATTACAGCCTCAAGTCTTTTTGAGTATGATGCTACAAGCTTAGCACACCTATTTTTGGGCAGTTTCTCCAATTCTTCTTTGCAGGACCTCCACCTCAAAAACAATACAACATAAAAGAGCACAGTGCTGTGGATCCACAAAGTTGTAGAACAGCTATAGGACTGTTTTTGCCCCCTTACCTCTACAAGAGAAACAGGGCAAGGGTGAGGCCTCAATGCTTTTTGCTTCATGCTGTTTCATTGGCTTATGTCTTATGTCCTTGGTGGCACAATCTCCTGTGTAGGCTACATTGGTAACACCAAATGAACACAAACAGCTTTAGTGTGTTAAATTTATGCATTGTCTGTTACATCTTGGTGATAAGTAGACTGGATCTGAGCAACTGCATGGATCATGCAATGCATGGCAATATTTTATATCACAGTTTTCTATGGTGCCTCCGAAAATCCACGATAGCCCTAGAAGCTCTGGTAACAACAAGCAAAACAACAACAACAACAACAACAACAAACTGTACTTTTAAAGGAAACATCTAGTATGGGCATGGATTTGCTTTTTTTCACCCCCTTTCATCATGTTGAACATACTGATAAAGATTTCTGGACTAGCCCAAATAAAAAGATTCTACACAGGTAAACTCATAAATAATTTTTTGTGGGATTTGAAGGTAAACTTTTATACTTAGACAGAGATAAAGTTGTCTTAAACACCTATAAGGGGAGAGTAATACTGAAATAGATTTAGTGCATTATATTAACTTGAAGTTACACTAAAGCTCACACAACATCAGATAACCAGACATTATAAAACACAAGTATTTACTATGAAATGGGATCATAAGAAAATATTATCACAGCAAATGCACTAAATCTAAATCTAATCTAAATCAGGGATGACCTTCTTGACTGCAGTGATTTAAAAAGACTTACTGTATCTAAAAACATGAAATAACTTTTATTATTAAACCATAGTTTACACTGTGAGCTGGAGGGGAATAGAGAATTAACTTCTGGGTTTGCTTTGGCCCATTTATAAAAATATTATTGCCTTGATTTCCTATAAACATTTTATTATATGTAGTTTTAAATAATTTTCTCATTTAGAAGATTAAATCTGGTAAGAAATTTATATCAAGGTCAATGCCAGTGATTCAGTCCCAGAGTAACAGCTCAGAAACAACTGCTTGTTCAGTAGCTCAAGCTAATATCTTTCTTTGCCCACTATTATACATAATTATTTACATTACACAAAATATAAGATTACTCATGACTTATGGCTACTACCTGGGACTTACATGCCATTTCAGCAATAAGCATAAAACAGCATATTAAACATACCATACACTATATGGGCAAAAGTATGTGGACATCTGACCATCACACCCATATGTGGGCCTTCTCCAGACTGTTGCCATAATGTTAGAAGCACACAAGTCTAGAATGATGTTGTATGTTGTAGCTTTACAATTTCCTTTTTCCAGCATGACAATGCCCCTGTGCACAAAACGAGGTCAATGAAGACATGGATTACCAAGCTTGGAGTGGAAGAACTCAAGTGGCCTGCACAGAGCCCTGACCTCAACCCAACTGAACACCTTTGGAATGAACTGAAATGCCGACTACATGCCAGGCCTCCTCACTTCATGCCTGATCTCACTAATAATCTTGTTGTTAAATGAGCAAAAAATCCCCACAGCCACACTCCAAAATCTAGTGGAAAGCCTTCCCAGAAAAGTGGACATTATTATAACAGCAAAGGGTAGACTAAATGGGATGTTCAATAAGCACATATGAGTATGATGGTCAGGTGTCCACAAACGTTTAGCCATATAGTGTATTAAACCACTCCAACCCTTCATTATAGCACTTACACGACAGGTGCTATATGCTGCCCAGGGTTGCCATGGCACTTTATGTTAAGTATTATACAGTAATAGCATTGTGTTTGCATTACAGGTAATTGTCTTGATAGTTGAAATGACAGTTTATAGTACATGTCTTGTGCACTCTGCTTTGCAAATATTATATGACATGTTGTTGTGCACTATATGACATGTCTTTACATGTCACTATAGGACGTGCACTCTGGTATGCAAATATTATATGACATTATTACAGCTATATATAATATGCAATGTCATAACATCTTATGCTGCATGTTAAAAATCACTGATGGTGTTCTAGTCAGCATAAAGAGGTGGTCATAAAATCTTTCATAAAATATGTGCTAACATGAGATCAATTAGGGAAAAAATACATGTGACATAGGCTATTGTCCCATCAAGCATTATATCTCTTGTGGGTGTTCTTTGTTCTTTGTTGTTCCGTTGTTCTTTGCCCAACTGTATTATTGAATTTTGGCTTCCCTAATTTTGCCTCCACATAGGAAATTGGTAAAAATATTGTCAGTTTATAACACCATAATGACCCAAGCACTTAGAACACTCAGTTTTCATACATACACACTTTGGATGAAAACTCATCAACCAGCTAAGCTTGTTATCTGACTAGATAACTGACCAACCCTGCAATTGTGGATCACCCATAAGACGGTATGTCATGACATCAATATGAAATACATGATGCTTGATATAAAAAACCAAAACCAAAACAAACAAACAAACAGACAAACAAACAAACAAACTATATATTGTTAGGTTCCCGCTCCCCCACTCTCTCGCTGCGAAGCTAGCGAGTGGCATACTTCCGCATTCCACTGAGTGCTTTCCAGCGCTATTCATAAAAACCCTCTGGACTGTCATTCATGAACTCCCGTTTCGTTTACCTCTGCCATGTGTTTATGTCTTGGTCTGTGTCATGTTCCCGCCTCCTTATTTCGTATAATCATTGGTTTCAGGTGTCTGTTATTGTGCATTTGATTTCTGTGTGTTTAAATACGCCTCTCCGTTTCCGCTTGGGCGCAGAGTATTAGTGTAACCTTAGTTTAGTTTAGTTTAGTTTAGTTCAAACCTGACTGAGATATGTTCCGTAGCCTTTTGTTCGTGGTTTCCAAACCACCTCCTTGCCTGAGCTTTATCCCTTAGCTCTTTGTTCATGGTTCCCAGACCATCTCCTAGCCTCACGTGTTTGTTTCCTAGCTCACAGTCTGTGGTTCCCAGACCACCTCCATGCCTCGCGTATTTTTCCCTGTGTGTTTTGGATTACTACCTTTTTGGATTACTGCCTCTTCGGCTAAGTAAAATCTTATTTTGGGATTATTATATTGTGTCATTTTGGATTATTGTTACCCTTTTTGTGGATGATCTATGTTTGATGGTGTTTTTTGTGTCCCTTTATTTGTGAACCTCCTGTTCCTAATAAACTGACGTTTTCCCCTGCGCATGCATCCTGACTCTCTTGTATATATATATATATATATATATATATATATATATATATATATATATATATATATATATATAAATCAGGAAATTTAAAAACATAATTGAAATCGAAATCAGTTGGGTCTATTAGAGAATGGAGGAAACAATGGTTAGAGGTGATGGATATCAGTATGGAACAGAGCTCTACTATGCACTGAAATACGAACTTAATACAAAGAATGAAAACAAGAAATGATAAAGAAATCATAAAAGTGTGAGCAGCATGATTATTACTTTCTGTTAGCAAGAAGGTTTGGTGGTTTTGGCCTGAAAGTTGTGAAAATAGAAGCACAATGAAGGAACATGTAAGCCTGTGAGAAAAAAATGAACAGTTTAGAAGTGATTCAAGTGACAAGCCTTGCCACATTCACTGTATTTCTTAAATTTTCTGTCAGTAACCACAAGTTGCTGAAGAGCGTCTAATAATATCCAGAAAAGACTTGGAGTGAGGAACAATTTATAGCTGTCATCAGGTCCAGATATTTTATACAGTCTATTCTTCATGGCAGCAGTGGTTCTCTTGAATTTTCACAAGGGTCCTACACATAGATTGACATGGTAGCTGAGATGAATCAAAGTCAGTAGGTAGAACAAGGAACAGGAAGCGGCCAGTCAGCTGCCTGTTCAATATGCTCTTTCAATTTAAAGGTGAACTCTCAGACAGCCAGATGACCTAAGGTGTCCTCGGCTTGCAAATCTTTTAGAACATCCACAGACATATTGATTACCTCTTCCAGATTGCACATACAGTATCTACAGAATGAGTGAGAAATGAAACTGAGCCATATGTTTTCAGAAGAAACTTGCCTATCTACATAAAAAGAAAACAAAGCAAAAACAAAAACATGATTTCTCATTAGTACTACTTACCTTGATGCTACTGACCATAAATCCACTAATGCAACACAGTCCTCAGATACATCTGACCAGTAATCTGGATTATTCCACGATTGTTCCTTACACACTTCAGTTATACACACACTTATAGTAATAATTGGCACACTGTATGCCTTTTGCCAGAGTTGCCAATGTAATACTAAAACACAGTGTAGTGTTTGAAAAGTGATAGAAAGTGTAGAAAAGATGGATGTGCTTGCATTTCATGTACTACAGTGTGATGTGCTGAGTGTAAAATAGTGGATGGATGGAATCTCACAGCACTGACTGATGTGATCTGAATCAAGTTGTTTTCAGTCAAATAAACCAGAAGAGTTTTACAAATAAACCTATTTGTTACTTAGGGATTTTGAATCTGTCTCCACTCCCTTCAATTCAATTCAGTTCAATTCAATTCAAGACAATTCAAGACAAATCAAGTCATCAAGTCAAGTCAAATTTATTTGTGTAAAGCTTCACAGAACAGCTTTATCATAATTCTGGTCTAGATCTAGATCCCTTGTGATCACCCAGAGATGACAGTGGCAAGAAACATCTTCATGAGACGACAAAAGAATGAGAGGAACCACACTCCAAAGGGAACCCATCCTATTCTGGGTAACAATGTATAGTGGCAGTTTGGACATTTCAGTGTACAGTGATAAAATCACAAGGCAAAAAGTACAAAATATGTAGAAAAAATTGCAAAGAGAAGTCTTGAAATGAGCATATGACAATGGTAAGATTATTCACTGTCCAGAAAGATATTGCTAGTTTCTAGGTAACTAGGTGAGATTATACATTTTATGCAGTATCTCTATCTCTATCTCATATCTCATATACAGTATCTCACAAAAGTGAGTACACCCCTCACATTTCTGTAAATATTTTATTATATCTTTTCATGGGACAACACTGAAGAAATGACACTTTGCTACAATGTAAAGTAGTGAGTGTACAGCTTGTATAACAGTGTAAATTTGCTGTCCCCTCAAAATAACTCAACACACAGCCATTAATGTCTAAACCGCTGGCAACAAAAGTGAGTACACCCCTAAGTGACATTATAAAACACAAGTATTTACTATGAAATGGGATCATAAGAAAATATTATCACAGCAAATGCACTAAATCTAAATCTAATCTAAATCAGGGATGACCTTCTTGACTGCAGTGATTTAAAAAGACTTACTGTATCTAAAAACATGAAATAACTTTTATTATTAAACCATAGTTTACACTGTGAGCTGGAGGGGAATAGAGAATTAACTTCTGGGTTTGCTTTGGCCCATTTATAAAAATATTATTGCCTTGATTTCCTATAAACATTTTATTATATGTAGTTTTAAATAATTTTCTCATTTAGAAGATTAAATCTGGTAAGAAATTTATATCAAGGTCAATGCCAGTGATTCAGTCCCAGAGTAACAGCTCAGAAACAACTGCTTGTTCAGTAGCTCAAGCTAATATCTTTCTTTGCCCACTATTATACATAATTATTTACATTACACAAAATATAAGATTACTCATGACTTATGGCTACTACCTGGGACTTACATGCCATTTCAGCAATAAGCATAAAACAGCATATTAAACATACCATACACTATATGGGCAAAAGTATGTGGACATCTGACCATCACACCCATATGTGGGCCTTCTCCAGACTGTTGCCATAATGTTAGAAGCACACAAGTCTAGAATGATGTTGTATGTTGTAGCTTTACAATTTCCTTTTTCCAGCATGACAATGCCCCTGTGCACAAAACGAGGTCAATGAAGACATGGATTACCAAGCTTGGAGTGGAAGAACTCAAGTGGCCTGCACAGAGCCCTGACCTCAACCCAACTGAACACCTTTGGAATGAACTGAAATGCCGACTACATGCCAGGCCTCCTCACTTCATGCCTGATCTCACTAATAATCTTGTTGTTAAATGAGCAAAAAATCCCCACAGCCACACTCCAAAATCTAGTGGAAAGCCTTCCCAGAAAAGTGGACATTATTATAACAGCAAAGGGTAGACTAAATGGGATGTTCAATAAGCACATATGAGTATGATGGTCAGGTGTCCACAAACGTTTAGCCATATAGTGTATTAAACCACTCCAACCCTTCATTATAGCACTTACACGACAGGTGCTATAAGCTGCCCAGGGTTGCCATGGCACTTTATGTTAAGTATTATACAGTAATAGCATTGTGTTTGCATTACAGGTAATTGTCTTGATAGTTGAAATGACAGTTTATAGTACATGTCTTGTGCACTCTGCTTTGCAAATATTATATGACATGTTGTTGTGCACTATATGACATGTCTTTACATGTCACTATAGGACGTGCACTCTGGTATGCAAATATTATATGACATTATTACAGCTATATATAATATGCAATGTCATAACATCTTATGCTGCATGTTAAAAATCACTGATGGTGTTCTAGTCAGCATAAAGAGGTGGTCATAAAATCTTTCATAAAATATGTGCTAACATGAGATCAATTAGGGAAAAAATACATGTGACATAGGCTATTGTCCCATCAAGCATTATATCTCTTGTGGGTGTTCTTTGTTCTTTGTTGTTCCGTTGTTCTTTGCCCAACTGTATTATTGAATTTTGGCTTCCCTAATTTTGCCTCCACATAGGAAATTGGTAAAAATATTGTCAGTTTATAACACCATAATGACCCAAGCACTTAGAACACTCAGTTTTCATACATACACACTTTGGATGAAAACTCATCAACCAGCTAAGCTTGTTATCTGACTAGATAACTGACCAACCCTGCAATTGTGGATCACCCATAAGACGGTATGTCATGACATCAATATGAAATACATGATGCTTGATATAAAAAACCAAAACCAAAACAAACAAACAAACAGACAAACAAACAAACAAACTATATATTGTTAGGTTCCCGCTCCCCCACTCTCTCGCTGTGAAGCTAACGAGTGGCATACTTCCGCATTCCACTGAGTGCTTTCCAGCGCTATTCATAAAAACCCTCTGGACTGTCATTCATGAACTCCCGTTTCGTTTACCTCTGCCATGTGTTTATGTCTTGGTCTGTGTCATGTTCCCGCCTCCTTATTTCGTATAATCATTGGTTTCAGGTGTCTGTTATTGTGCATTTGATTTCTGTGTGTTTAAATACGCCTCTCCGTTTCCGCTTGGGCGCAGAGTATTAGTATAACCTTAGTTTAGTTTAGTTTAGTTTAGTTCAAACCTGACTGAGATATGTTCCGTAGCCTTTTGTTCGTGGTTTCCAAACCACCTCCTTGCCTGAGCTTTATCCCTTAGCTCTTTGTTCATGGTTCCCAGACCATCTCCTAGCCTCACGTGTTTGTTTCCTAGCTCACAGTCTGTGGTTCCCAGACCACCTCCATGCCTCGCGTATTTTTCCCTGTGTGTTTTGGATTACTACCTTTTTGGATTACTGCCTCTTCGGCTAAGTAAAATCTTATTTTGGGATTATTATATTGTGTCATTTTGGATTATTGTTACCCTTTTTGTGGATGATCTATGTTTGATGGTGTTTTTTGTGTCCCTTTATTTGTGAACCTCCTGTTCCTAATAAACTGACGTTTTCCCCTGCGCATGCATCCTGACTCTCTTGTATATATATATATATATATATATATATATATATATATATATATATATATATATAAAAATCAGGAAATTTAAAAACATAATTGAAATCGAAATCAGTTGGGTCTATTAGAGAATGGAGGAAACAATGGTTAGAGGTGATGGATATCAGTATGGAACAGAGCTCTACTATGCACTGAAATACGAACTTAATACAAAGAATGAAAACAAGAAATGATAAAGAAATCATAAAAGTGTGAGCAGCATGATTATTACTTTCTGTTAGCAAGAAGGTTTGGTGGTTTTGGCCTGAAAGTTGTGAAAATAGAAGCACAATGAAGGAACATGTAAGCCTGTGAGAAAAAAATGAACAGTTTAGAAGTGATTCAAGTGACAAGCCTTGCCACATTCACTGTATTTCTTAAATTTTCTGTCAGTAACCACAAGTTGCTGAAGAGCGTCTAATAATATCCAGAAAAGACTTAGAGTGAGGAACAATTTATAGCTGTCATCAGGTCCAGATATTTTATACAGTCTATTCTTCATGGCAGCAGTGGTTCTCTTGAATTTTCACAAGGGTCCTACACATAGATTGACATGGTAGCTGAGATGAATCAAAGTCAGTAGGTAGAACAAGGAACAGGAAGCGGCCAGTCAGCTGCCTGTTCAATATGCTCTTTCAATTTAAAGGTGAACTCTCAGACAGCCAGATGACCTAAGGTGTCCTCGGCTTGCAAATCTTTTAGAACATCCACAGACATATTGATTACCTCTTCCAGATTGCACATACAGTATCTACAGAATGAGTGAGAAATGAAACTGAGCCATATGTTTTCAGAAGAAACTTGCCTATCTACATAAAAAGAAAACAAAGCAAAAACAAAAACATGATTTCTCATTAGTACTACTTACCTTGATGCTACTGACCATAAATCCACTAATGCAACACAGTCCTCAGATACATCTGACCAATAATCTGGATTATTCCACGATTGTTCCTTACACACTTCAGTTATACACACACTTATAGTAATAATTGGCACACTGTATGCCTTTTGCCAGAGTTGCCAATGTAATACTAAAACACAGTGTAGTGTTTGAAAAGTGATAGAAAGTGTAGAAAAGATGGATGTGCTTGCATTTCATGTACTACAGTGTGATGTGCTGAGTGTAAAATAGTGGATGGATGGAATCTCACAGCACTGACTGATGTGATCTGAATCAAGTTGTTTTCAGTCAAATAAACCAGAAGAGTTTTACAAATAAACCTATTTGTTACTTAGGGATTTTGAATCTGTCTCCACTCCCTTCAATTCAATTCAGTTCAATTCAATTCAAGACAATTCAAGACAAATCAAGTCATCAAGTCAAGTCAAATTTATTTGTGTAAAGCTTCACAGAACAGCTTTATCATAATTCTGGTCTAGATCTAGATCCCTTGTGATCACCCAGAGATGACAGTGGCAAGAAACATCTTCATGAGACGACAAAAGAATGAGAGGAACCACACTCCAAAGGGAACCCATCCTATTCTGGGTAACAATGTATAGTGGCAGTTTGGACATTTCAGTGTACAGTGATAAAATCACAAGGCAAAAAGTACAAAATATGTAGAGAAAATTGCAAAGAGAAGTCTTGAAATGAGCATATGACAGTGGTAAGATTATTCACTGTCCAGAAAGATATTGCTAGTTTCTAGGTAACTAGGTGAGATTATACATTTTATACAGTATCTCTATCTCTAATCTCATATCTCATATACAGTATCTCACAAAAGTGAGTACACCCCTCACATTTTTGTAAATATTTTATTATATCTTTTCATGGGACAACACTGATGAAATGACACTTTGCTACAGTGTAAAGTAGTGAGTGTACAGCTTGTATAACAGTGTAAATTTGCTGTCCCCTCAAAATAACTCAACACACAGCCATTAATGTCTAAACCGCTGGCAACAAAAGTGAGTACACCCCTAAGGGAAATGTCCAAATTGGGCCCAATTAGCCATTTTCCCTCCCCGGTGTCATGTGACTCATTAGTGTTACACGGTCTCAGGTGTGAATGGGGAGCAGGTGTGTTAAGTTTGGTGTTATCGCTCTCACACTCTCTCATACTGGTCACTGGAAGTTCAACATGGCACCTCATGGCAAAGAACTCTCTGAGGATCTGAAAAAATGAATTGTTGCTCTACATAAAGATGGCCTAGGCTATAAGAAGATTGCCAACACCCTGAAACTGAGCTGCAGCACGGTGGCCAAGACCATACAGCGGTTTAACAGGACAGGCCTCGCCATGGTCGACCAAAGAAGTTGAGTGCACGTGCTCAGCATCATATCCAGAGGTTGGCTTTGCAGAATAGACATGTGAGTGCTGCCAGCATTGCTGCAGAGGTTGAAGGGGTGGGGGGTCAGCCTGTCAGTGCTCAGATCATACGCCGCACACTGCATCAAATTGGTCTGCATGGCTGTCGTCCCAGAAGGAAGCCTCTTCTAAAGATGATGCACAAGAAAGCCTGCAAACAGTTTGCTGAAGACAAGCAGACTAAGGACATGGATTACTGGAACCATGTCATAGCATCTGATGAGACCAAGATAAACTTATTTGGTTCAGATGGTGTCAAGCGTGTGTGGCGGCAACCAGGTGAGGAGTACAACGACAAGTGTGTCTTGCCTACAGTCAAGCATGGTGGTGGGAGTGTCATGGTCTGGGGCTGCATGAGTTCTGCCGGCACTGGGGAGCTAAAGTTCATTGAGGGAACCATGAATGGCAACATGTACTGTGACATACTGAAGCAGAGCATGATCCCCTCCCTTCGGAAACTGGGCCGCAGGGCAGTATTCAAACATAATAACGACCCCAAACACACCTCCAAGACGACCACTGCCTTGCTGAAGAAGCTTAGGGTAAAGGTGATGGACTGGCCAAGCATGTCTCCAGAACTAAACCCTATTGAGCATCTGTGGGGCATCCTCAAACGGAAGGTGGAGGAGCGCAAGGTCTCTAACATTCACCAGCTCTGTGATGTCGTCATGGAGGAGTGGAAGAGGACTCCAGTGGCAACCTGTGAAGCTCTGGTGAACTCCATGCCCAACAGGGTTAAGGCAGTGCTGGAAAATAATGGTGGCCACACAAAATATTGACACTTTGGGCCCAATTTGGACATTTTCACTTAGGGGTGTACTTACTTTTGTTGCCAGCGGTTTAGACATTAATGTTGTCCCATGAAAAGATATAATAAAATGTGAGGGGTGTACTCACTTTTGTGAGATACTATATATATATATATATATGTGTGTGTGTGTGTGTGTGTGTGTGTGTGTGTGTGTGTGTGTATATGATCTTCTAGGACATTGTGTATTTAAAAAGACTGCTAAAAACAGAATGATATCATGAGAAATATGAATTTTAACTGTTAACTGGCAAAATGGTTGGATTTTTATAAATGCTAGTGGTATAAACTATAACCCTACCTTTAACCAAAGCTTTAACTTCATAATTTTCTGAGTTTGAACCCATGTTGTGAAAGCTAAAGCCTATGCGCCATTATTTTGGCAAGGAGTAGTAACTAGTTTCCTATTAATGTGACACATTTTAATATTGCACCACTATTAAAATATATACTAAAACTATATTAAAACTATTAATATTATACATAATTAATATTATGTTTTGATTAAGTTAAAATTGTTCTTTAAACTGCAAATAGACGAGGTTAAAAACACTTGAAGTCCCCCATCTTAAAGAATGAAGGCAAACATTGTTGCCTTACATGAATATAATTTTCAAGTATTTGTATTTTATTTAACTATTGTCCTACCCTACAAGCTACATCATTACTGTATAATCTAAAAATCATATGATGAGTATTCTAATACTGTAATGGAAAACAGGAACATGGGGTTCATGATCCTTTAAAATAAGTATTAGCAAATTTCAACATGACACATGTGATTGTCAGTTTGTACACCTTCATGTGACAGAATAATTGTCATAGGTGTGTGATTATGGAATTTCAGTACGGTGACATGGTGATCTGTAATGTCAGCTGATGTCAAAAGACATTCCCCATCTACAGGCTTTAACAACTCAATAAACTTTTTTTGACTGCAATAAGGAGTCATGGCAAAAACAAAACAAAACAAGCAACAAAAAAATAGAGCTCTAGGGTCAAGAATTCTCTGAAGTGATTTGACATCTGTTGTTAGCTACATTACGTTTTTATCTAGCTAGTTTGCAATTTTGTAGCTATTAGCATGCAAGCTAGTTTGTACCTTCAGCACTACTGGCGAACTGCCTAAAGTTTGGGAGATTAGCTGAGGATTCTCTGAGGCTGTTGGCATAAGGAATATAGTTGTAAGCCATGTTTATATTTGAACATATTCCTTAGATTCATCTGGTTAAATTGGCACTAATTTATGAATGATTTTTTATCATAAATGCTCATTAGAGAGCTAAGCAATTGTATTTTTGTACTTTAAGTTGAGTAAAGTGTGTGCTTCCATTTTAGTATTAGTGTATTAGTAATATTAGTGTTTACACTTTTACTTAAGAATGCATTTTGTCTACTTCTACCACCTCTGATTGGCTGCATGCAGAAGCTAATGAGCACTCTCCCCTGAGGGGATAATTAACATAAAGACACTGGATAATTCTGATAAAAGGACCTGCCTTTCTGCAATCTAGAAACATTCACAGCTTTCCTCCTACTATCTTTCCTTCTTATCCAACTCCATATACACTTAAAACAGTGGAAATCACTGAATAAAATGAGTAATCACTACTCAAATGTCCTTTTTACTTATCTGAATTAAGCTATGAGAACTCAATAACTGAACATTGTTTAGATTGATATTTGTTATACTTCATTTGTGTAAGAAATTTGAAGTAAGCACAACTCATGTGACTCAGGTTTTAATTACTCAAATAATATTAGTTTAGACTAGAGTTGTCACGGTACCAAAATTTCAGTATTCGGTACCAATACCAGTAAAATTCCACGGTACTCTGTACCAATTTTGGTACCAAAGCAAAACACAAAAACATGCTAATTGAACAACACACTATTTTATTAATAAAGTTAAATATCAATATAAAATATATTTTTAAAAAAACAATGCCATTCTGTATACTTCAAGTATTTCAAAGTGTTTCAAGTTTTTTTCCACAAGTAATTAAAAGGTATAAAAATAAATAAACAAAAAAATTACAAGCATGCAAAACACAAAAATATGCCATAATTGAACAACACACACTTCTTATTTATAAAGTTATATATTAAAATAAATGAAAAAAAAAAGTATATTTATATTTCAAGTATTTCTGAAAAATGCTTGAAGTTTTGGCCTCAGGTTTTTTCCCTTCAAGTAAATAATAACCAAATAAATTACTAGCAAACTGAAACAAAACACTTGCCACTCATTAGGCATCCTTTCGCACAGACTTAAATTGAAGTGCTGAAAGTGAACCAGAGTTATAACAGAAAACGTGAAAGATTAGGCACATCTGCCTATAATTTGAAATGACTCGGTATCAGGTATTGCGAGTGAGACGGAAGTGCAGTTAAAGTTAGTTTATTAGGAACAGTCAGATTATTAGGAACAGCAGTCAAATCCAAAACAAGAGGCAGATATCGTGGTCATAAAACAGGCGTGGGTCACGCGATCGGCAAACAACATGAACTAGGCTAAACGAGAATCAAAACACGAGGCGGAAACAGGATCAAAACCAGAACACGAGAAACAGGCTCAAAAGGCTTGGTAGGCGCCAGCCCGCTAAGGAAACTACACTAATACTTCGCGCTCAGACAGAGAAACACTGGGGTTTAAATACACACAGTAATCAAGGTGGTTAACACAAAACAGCTGAGACACATTAGGAAGAAACCACTGACAATACAGGGGCAGAGACAGGACGGAAATCAAAACAAAACACAAGTGGAGAAGTAAACAGTGTCAATGTCACTGAATCCGGAAGCTTCGGCGATCAGCGTGAGGGGGAATCGTAACACACAGCAATAGTCCGTGGGTATTTATTGATGTAATAATGTGTTTTGGACTAAATATTTTTACTTAATTGGATTGTTTGGACCTTTGCCAGTGTAACAAGACTGTTTTTGTGGGGATGTTATGGATCGGTGGACATATGAGGCTTCATAGGTGAGTTGCCTCAGTTGTATAAGTGTTGGTTTATATCAATCGAAGCACAAGAATCTCGGCTTTCCAAAGATATATCGCATAAGTATCTACATACACACAGCAGCATAGTTCTACACTTAACAACACGGCGGTCCGCGGATGTTTTTAAAAGAATTAAATGGTTAATAAGGACCGTATTAGCGTTACACGCGCGTATGCTAACCATTAAGTAAGAAAAAACGAGGATGTTTTTTTTTCAATCCTACACTTGAATTTATGCTACAACATCCATAATGCAACCGCTACCATAATTGCACGGTGCACCTATGAAAGGTTCCCGACTGACTACCTGTCACACAGCGCATCAGTTAATAGTACTGGTACCGTCAACTTTTTTTTATTTTTTAGTACCGACTTGGTACCGAAGTACCGGTACTTTTGACAACCCTAGTTTAGACCAAATTAATTTCTTTTAAATGTATACTCAACACCTCATAAAAAAATAACTAAATAAATAAAAAAAATTCTTCTTAATTTAAATTCAGTTAGTTAACAATAGTGGTAGTATTGCTGCCTCATAGCTCCTGGATGCTGGGATCGATCCTTGTGTAAGGGAAGTTTTGCATGTCTGCCCCAGTAGGTGTATTAGTTAAGATAAATTAGTTAAGATAAAGCGGTTTCTGAGAGTGAGTGAGCTGTTTTACTTTTAGCATAGCTTTGTAAACAAAAGAAGATTTCAAAATTGACAATTAGTTATGCAAATTAACTTAGTGGATTTAAGGGAATCAAAGAATATGTTAAGCAAACTCAAATCTTTATGTTATCTATACTGAAAGCAGTCACTTTTTAAACTTAAATGTTTTAAGAAAATCGGTTTCCTTAACCGATCTGAGTAAACTTTACTTCTCAGGTTTTCATTGTGTAAAAAACAAACAAAAAAGGGCCAAAGACTGATCCCTGAGGGTGCCCTATAGAAGCAGTGGGAGATTTGTACTGACCAGCAATGAGATATGATATAAGATAAGAGAGTATGAGACAGGTAAGTGTAGGACCTGTGAAAAAGAAATATGTCAGTATAGAGAAAAAATGTGAAAAACAAAACTTGTGGCCCAATGTATGAGAAAATATTTTCAGAGTCTGATCCGAGGCTGCAACACTATTGCCATAGGGAGACTCTAGCATCTTTGCCTCAATTTGACATTCTGCTCTGCTTCCCTCTGCTCACTGACCTGGCTGGCTTTTCTGTGTGTAGCTCCCAGGCCAATGCTGACTCATTGGTGCCTTCACCTTCATCTCCAGGCACACAGTACACCCAAAAACTGCCACTGGAAAAAAAATGCAGCAGTGTTTCATTGTAGATTACAGTAAATCTTTGTGTTTTAGCTTTCTACAGCAAAAAAAAAAAAAAAAAAAAGAATATATAAATGAACGAACCATTTAATACTTCATATTTATTGATGTGGTTTGTGAGAACACTGTTGTTCCCACAAAACAACCATCTGTTTAAAGAACCATCATGGCCAATACAGTTAAGTGTACTGGCTTTAAAAATTCCTATTATTGTGCTGTGCTTAAAAGTGAGAGACTTGAAAAAGCAGATGTAAAGCTTTATGCTGTGGCAGTTGCCTTTCTCTGAGAGCAGTTTGCTTCATGCAGAATACCCTCCAGGGGATAGCCCTGTAAATGCCACAGTGTATAGTTCTGTATACAACTATTTCATATATTATAGTTCTTTTCAGCGTCAGAGTGATGCATCTTCAGAGTGATGCTCTTCTACCTCTCTCTCTCTCTCTCTCTCTTTCTCTCTCTCTCTCTTTCTCTCTCTCTCACTTTCTCTCATGTGCTGTATGGTTGATGTTATGGCTTCAGTGGGAGACTGTGAATTGTGCTCTGTTTAAAGGTAGAGAGTTGGCAAAGGCACAACAGAGGGTTCTCCATCAGCAAAGAATCACTTTTTCCCAACTGCCACACTGTTAAAAGAGGCACAGGTTCTTCAAATGCACAAAATCTCTATGTATTTTAATGTCAAATGCATAACGCTGCACTGTGTGCCTACAAAATAGCTTTAGAAGTGCTGCCTCTACTTAAAATAAAGAATGAATTCTGCATTCCCTGGAAATAAAAGTAATTCTGTCGGTTCATTTCGGGAGCGCTCCTAATGTAATCTTGCAAAGGAAAGTAAATAGGATGCTTTAAAATTCCTTACTGCTTTGGTTAAAAAGGCTGAACTTTGCATTCAGGATTTAGTTCTTCAATATGTCCTTTTTTGTTGACATAATAGAAAAGCACTTTATTTTGTCAAGGCCTAGTTTAATTTCTGCTTCGTCAATTTCTAAATGAAAGAGCACTTTACCTTATTTCCAACTCACACTTTGAGCACAACTTTCTGATTTAATACAGTAATTATCTACTGAGCTAATGTACTCTTTACTAAGTGCAAATGGAGTAAGCCACATTGCAGGTACACTGGAAATCTATGACACTGTGATCAGGTGGCCTTATCTTGACTGGAATGAAGTGCTGCAGAGGCTGGGTTGTAAAAGTGACAGAGGAATGAGGCAGGGAGTCACAGTTGCCAGAAGAGGGCTCTGCATGTCAGAACAATGTCATCATTGGATAAATATAGCCTCCTAGTTCTCTACCAGCACCATCATCATCACCATCACCATCATCATCTACCACTGCTTGGCTCTGCAGAGTCAATCAAGCATTGCTATGCTGGCCCAGGTGCACACTGTCTTTGAATATTTCATTATATCTCTGCTTATATGGGAGCCCTGTAACCTGGTGCAGAAAGGGATGGGAGAACTATGGAATGGATACAGTGGGTTGATGTATAAATCAGCATTGCCTGAAGGTGAGCAAGTGAATGAATACCAGATCTCACTACGTTGAAGGCTGATTCAAAATTCCTGTAAAAATGGTAGACGCGATAACTCTCACTTATACACTCTAGACTACATTATTCATTTAATGTAGAATGTTGGATAGAGTGTATTCTAGAAACTTCACCAGACATGAAGCAAGGAGAATGTAAGGATGTATGTTGAGTTACATGACACATGAATATACAAATGTAATGATTTATTTATATTTATGTATTTATTTACTTTAAAAAAAAAAAAAAATATATATATATATATATATATATATATATATATATATATATATATATATATATATATTTTTTTTTTTTTACCTTGACCAAGCTAACAATGAGATGAGAGATTTTGCCTGACTGATTTCCTGTTCCTCAGGTGATAATAGCTAAACGAAATGCCTAGATGTTCAAATGACAATGACAGGAAAAAATATGCATAACATTTAAGCCAGTGGAAATTAGAATGGAGTCTATTTGTGTTATCAGATAGGCGTTTCAATATCTGTCAAAATCTTAAAGGTGGAAGCTATCAGCAACGGATACTAGATATGTCATATCTGGCACAACTCAGGTTGTATATTTCCATAAACCTCAATATAGAAAATATAACTCATGAATATAGCAAGATCTTATTTTACCTCAGCAGAAGTACCTAAACAAAAACTAAACTGTAATTAGTTCAGTGCAATCACTTTTCATGAAAATTATCCAAGAATTTGTTTGATGAATCACCAATGATAATCTACAGTGCTAATGATTATTCACATTTTTGTGCAATTTTGCAAAGCCCTCTTGCAGAGAACTGAGACAGTAAATGTTGCCTGATTTTCTCTGCTGATTAGTAGTGTAGCTGATGACTTGGAAATCGCTTGCCATTTGATATTATGTCATTACTCTTGCTAAGTGTCAGTATTTGGCACAGGAGAAGTCATAGTATCTGTAAAGAAAAGAAACCTTATTTGGCTCTAAGCATTGGTCAGAAGTGTGGGAGCACTTGGGGAAAATTAAACACTGACCCCTTCTCAGAGCAAAGAAGTTAGAGGATCAAGAGGTGAGGCATGAGAAGGGGTACGAGCATCCTTAGAGTCTCTAATTGGTCTCTCTTTCTCAGGCATTTATTGCTTGGCAGCTCGCTCAGAGTGCTGTGTTCAAAAACCCAAGGCAAAGAGCAAAGCTCTTGGATTTAAACGGAATATATATCTTAAGGAGAATGAGAGAGTGAAGAGGGAGGGTACTTGGAAAATCAATAATTCATAACGCCTCTTCTTATTAGAGGTCTCCAGATGGTGCTGTGGGTACTTTATGTGGGGCTCTGTATCAGATGAGAGGCATCCCAGAGGGCAGCATAGCAGGACCCACTGCTTCCTGGCACTGCTGCTGCTCTCTCAGCGCTCCTCTCCATAGAGCCCCTGTTTCATTCATGATCACTGGGACATCTAAAGAAGAAACTGGGCTACCGATCGATGCCTCTTAGCATACCAATAAACCTGGGTTCAGAGCCAAGGTTGTAAGGTTGTTTCTACTAAATAGTCCAGGCAGCTCTCAAATTATCATACCTATCAAAAGAGAGAAGCCATTATATGTGAGCTCCATGCCATTTTAATACAAAGGGAGAAGTGAGAGAGAAGCTGTTGCATGCATGTTTGCAATTACAGGTGCATCTCCAAAAATTAGAATATCATGGAAAAGTTCATTTTTTGGTAATTTAATTCAAAAAGTGGAACTTTCATATATTCTAGATTAATTACACATAAAGTGAAATATTTCAAGCCTGTTTTGTTTTAATCTTGATTATTACGGCTTACAACTCATGGAAATGAGAGACTGGAAAAATCCAGTATCTCAAAAATATTAGAATAAAGAATTTATAATACAGCAATGTCGACCTGAGAAGACTCTAATCAGCTAATTAACTCAAAACACTTTTTCACTCAAAACACCGTTGCTCAGTCCTCTTTTCAGATGAACGTTGCATTTCATTTGGAAATCAAGGTCCCAGAGTCTGGAGGAAGAGTGGAGAGGCACAGAATCCAAGTCCAGTGTGAAGTTTCCACAGTCAGTGATGATTTGGGGTGCCATGTCATCTGCTGGTGTTGGTCCACTGTGTTTTCTCAAGTAGAGAGCCAATGCAGCCATCGACCAGGAGATTTTAAAGCACTTCATGCTTCCATCTGCTGACAAGCTTTATGGAGATGCTGATTTCCTTTTCCAGCAGGACTTGGTACATGCCCACAGTGCCAAAACTACTAGTAACTGGTTTGCTGACCATGGTATTACTGTGTTTGATTGGCCAGCCAACTCGCGTGACCTGAATCTTGTCAAGGGGAAGATGAGAGACACCAGACCCAACAATACAGAGACGAGCTGAAGGCCGCTATGAAAGCAACCTGGCCTTCCATAACACCTCAGCAGTGCCACAGGCTGATTGCCTCCATGCCACTGTAACGCCTCAGCACAAGCAGCATCATATAATTCACAAAATGAAAACCAGCAGAAATAAAACAATGGACCTTCTCAGCCAGAGAACCCACAAGAAACTCTGGACCAAAATGTCTCCGCTCAGGGAGCCATAAAACAAGGGATCTACACCCAGACACCGAGGAGCCACTTAAATCCAGCTTCTGCATCTGCCTTATCTCAAGCAATTCTGCAAACAACACGGCGGGTGTTAAAGGCACCCCTGACCCAGGGCTGAACCCTCTCGAGCACAGAAACTGCTCTCAAATGCAGTGATTTAGGCCTTTGGGCCAGACCAGATTGCTTACTCAGCAGATAAGTCCAAAGATTCTCACCATTAAGGCCAATAAATTCTGGAAGAAAGAAATGAGACCTTTGGCTCCCTCAGGAAAAGTCTACACGAGGGTTCACACATGAGTATAGTAGCCCTAGGAGGATCATTGTGTTTTAATATTAGTAACGTACTTTAAGTATAGTCAAATATGTTTTGTTTGGTATGTATGTGTTCATTGAGTGATTTCCTAAATTTTGTGTAGGTCGTTCTTGTATGTACATGCAATTTTTCAGGACAAAGTTTAATCCACGTATCATTGGAAAGTGTGGAACCACTCCTCTGCAGGGACGATGGGCTGATTAGCATAATAGGTGGAGAATCTGGCTAACACCCCGCCCAAAGACAATGTTGATTGGAGAAAACATTCTGGGCTGGACTAGCCCAGGAAGTGTTAAAATCCTAAGAACACAAGAGGAAGGGGCTCTCTCTCTCTCTCTCTCTCTCTCTCTCTCTCTTTTGTATCTCTTGCTTCTTGGCACGCTTCGAAGGACGGTGTCGGCGGAGGGTCTCCAGAGCCAATCAACGTCAGGGAGATCAGATCACGTTTACCTCGGCCTGGTGACCCAGCGAGAGCCGCCGCCTGCTTTTCAAGCCTCCCGCCTTCATTCCACTCAGCATTCCGATTGGTCTTCCGAGACGCCTCTCACCGACTACACCGCTGACAACACCACGACGTAACGAGGAAATCCCTTTAACACAGCTATTCAAAGGCAAGCGCTATACCCCAGAATCTAGCTAATCTGGTGTCTATAATAAGTTGAGCCCTTCTAAAGGAAGTGAAGATAAATTAATAAGTTGATGGTTCGTTCAGATCATGGTCTGTGAAATAGCATGCAACGCTAGAGACTCTGAACTTCATTCACCCTTCATCATCACCCGTTTATGTATGCGTGTGTGTGTGTGTGTGTGTGTGTGTGTGTGTGTGTGTGTGTGTGTACGCATGTGTGCATGTGTTTATATGTTAGATTAGTTTCTATGTCATAGAATAGTTCAATAAAGTCTCGTCTGTTCTTAAATACGTGTTCTTATTGCTTACAAGTGTCTATTGCCTTGAATTGCGATTCTGCTACATGCTCTTAGAATAATGTGTCACTATGTTTAGGATATTATTGCCGGTGGCCACGGAGGTAATATCTAATGCATAATTAATGAATACACTAGGTTCAACTTATCGCTGGACGATTAGTTGATCAGTAACACTGGTTAATCAGTAATAGCCAAATTTCCCGTTGAGAGCTGATCTGTTAATCTCTCCGACATATTTGGAGGAGAATAAAGATAGCTCAATTTAAACAACTAATTTTTACTTACGTAAAATGGTGGAGAATATATCAAATTAACACAAACAGCTAATGTTCCCTACACCACGCTGCACTGATGCAGTAATTCGTGCAAAAGGAGCCCAGACCAAGTATTGAGTGCATAAATTAACATGCTTTTCAGAAGGTCATTTCTGTATTATAAATTGTTTATTCTAATATTTTGAGGTACTAGATTTTTGATTTCCATGAACTGTAAGGTGTAATCAAGATTAAAACAAAAAAGGCTTGAGATATTTCACTTTATGTGTAATGAATCTAGAATATATGAAAGTTCCACTTTTTGAATTAAATTACAGAAAACAATGAACTTTTCCATGATATTCTAATTTTTTGAGATGCACCTGTATTCCCTTTGCAATTTTACACAATTTAAAAGCAGTTTTAGAGTTACATTTGTGAGGTTCACTGTATGTATGTATTGCAGAGTATTTTCTGACAAATACCAAACTTAACAACATGAACAAAATGTTCCTGGTAGTTATAAGTAGATTAGTGTCATTTTATGTCTTTGTGAATTCAGAGTGCTTGCAGACTGACCAGTAAAAAAAGGCTGATTTTGAATGTTTACAGCTGATTAACATGATCTCAAAAACTACTGTAGGCACATCAAGCATATATGGTGAATCAATATAAGCAGGAGTTACAACAATGGCAGCAACTATACCAACAACAGGAAAATCTTTAAAATGTTTCCTCCTACCCAGAATTCTTTATCTGGGATGTCCCAGTGCCTATGTTACTACTGACCTCAGAAGCAAGAAGGAAAAACTTCATCTTTTTTTTTCTGAAGATTGCTGTGGTTTCCTTTTCTAGTGCTTTGTATTACTCACCCAGGATTTAGAAGCTGCTATTTAAAATCTTGTATTAGACTCAGGAGAAGAGCAGAACCCTTTTAACTCCCAAAGGGATGCAAAGGCAGCCTGTGTTGGTAGTCTGTCAGATTTGGGCTTTTAAGACCACATGCACAATGTGATGTGTGATAACTGAGCAACAAAACAAATCTGTGGTGAGTAACCCAAGTACAAATATAAGGATCGATCCAACCTAGGTGTTGCAATTAAGTAGTGTGATGATGTGCATGTTATTTCAGATCTGTGGAACTGCCAGCAATTTCAATAATTCCATCTTGGTCCACTTGCTTCAGCTCCCAATAACTTTCTGCCAGCCTGTTTTCTGAGTCAGTGCTCTTAATGGAAGTTAATGAGGTTCACTGGAGGGTCTCAAAAGCTCACAGTGTCCATGAGGGTGCCACTACTAACAAAATAGAAAGTTTTCATTTTACTCCATCAATTTTACAACATATTTAATCATTTTCAGTCGGTCATGGTGTTGAACCTACAACTCATGCATTTCATGATCAACAGCTTGGTCACTAATATGTACAATTAATACTGACAAATATAATGAAAACAGGCACATGGTGGTAAACAACAGTGTAAACAAATAGATTTTCTTAGCTGTACTGTATGACCACAGGACTGAAGGTGTTACTACTGTAACAAATCTCCAGAGACAGAGATGGTGCCAATTTTCACAGTTATAGACTGTTACAACTATACTACATCATGTTTGTCAAATTGTGGGGACAAAATCTCCTGGTAATTTAATTCTAATTCAATTCCAGTGACAAATTAAAAATTTAAATCCAAGAAGTATAAACAAGGACAGAACAGGACAGATGATAACCATGTGTTTTTTTTCTGCCTCACCTGTAGGTTACACTGAATAAGCAAATTTATATGCCATGTAAAAATCTGTTTACATACTATAACCCAACTTTGACAGTCTACTATTCAAATCTCATCCTGGAAGTCCACAGTGTAAATTTTGCTATACTGTGACATTCTGGAACTAGACTTGAGTTCTGTATCCCAACACCACAACTGACCACATGCCTCAAATTCAATAGATATACATACTGTGTGAAATAGAAATCTGTCTCAAGTGTTGTTAGTGAGCAGAAGATGAAAGATGAAATCAGTGTGGCATGAAAAGATTTAGAGCGCTGCAAGTCTTTCTGTATGAGACTGACACTATGAGAGTGCCTGAGGATGAGGACTTTAGCACCAGTGTCATGGCTGATGGATGCAGAGTGAAACAGGGCAGTTGACCCCCTCTTCTGAACCCGGCTCATTACAGTGCAGCTGCAGCACATTAACTGCAGATGAATTACTCATCGACCATGAGATGAGATCTAATCATGTCAGAGCAGCTCCTCAGGTTTATTCTTTATGATTCCCTTGTTTGTCTGGGAATAGAGAACTACTACACAGTACTAAATTAGCCATTACAGAGAGGTACCTAACCAAAATGGATGTCTATTGGTGAAGGATGCTTCAACAATACTACTTTCAAAATAAACCATCTTTAAGAAGTTACATTTGACCAGATGTAGCCAAATAAACCACATGACCTGCAAGTGAAAAATGAATCAAGTGAAAAAAATCATTAAAATAATTGTGAAAAATCACATAATATGAATAAAGGTATCCTGTGAAAAAGCTCATGTGAAGAAAAACAACAAAAAAAAACCATGCACTACATATTAAAATTGAAGGGAAGTGTAACTTCTCTGAAAGGGTGGTCAATTAATATGATTTTTATGAATGTTCTAAAACACTAGATTTGTTCTCCTCTAAAAACAAAACAAAAAAGATAACATAATGAACACCGTGTCCCTTAGTATTAGTGTTAAACCATTTCTGTGGTGCCAAAGAAGGAAATACATTTTCTTTTTGATGGCAAGAATTTCCTTATTTTTAGTGGGGATACACATGCCCCAAAAGTCCACAAATTTGGGGGCAAAAAATGGCAAACTGAGATATACTGGACAATTCAGTGGTAAGTAAGCTACTGGAACTAATCATAGATGGATAAGATTTCGTATCCTGAAAGTGACAGAATGCTACTGCAACTCAAACTCAGGCTGTTTGAGGATCCAGTAGACATTGTTTACACTCATTAAGCTGCAAGTTGCATCTCAATTCTAAAGAAGAGATATAAAGGTTAACTCTAGGAATAAGGATACGCTAGCATTTGTATCATTTCTTATGACTTAAACTGTATGAAATCAAATCACTTCACTCTCATTTATCCATGTTTGTATGAATAACTCATGAGATCAGGCTGCTCACAGTGCAGTAACTAGTAACCTAGCATTCGAACATAATCAAAAGAAACATCCAAATCAAATTTAGGATTAAGGGCAGTCAAGCTGGAACGGTGACTTTTAGAACATCAGTTTCAGTTCTGAAGACTGCAATCCTAGAAAAAGGAAAAATACTCTTCTGAATGCTTAAACCTCCAGGCCTCTGCTAATATGCCTGAGTCACCCCAAACACATGCAAGTAAGCAATCTTCCATATCTGTCAAAGCAAATAGCCATACTGTCCAACTGACAAAAATGATTCTTTCCAGGCTCAAAGGCAAATAATTTATAAAATCCAGACCCAATCCAATAACCAAAAATACAGAAAATATATGGCTATGCATTGTTTATCTGCTGTTTGCATACAAAATCTTCCTCCTTTACCCCCTCCTTCCTCCAAGTGGCTGCAATTGTCACCATGGTATTGAGTCATTAGTTGAGATCATCACAGATTCTTCACAGGAGTGCATAGCAACTGAGGGGAAAAGAACACAATACACAGATATGGAAGAAAATAGATCAGATTGTAATTTACTTATGTGTGAACCAGAGCCTGTGCTTGTATGGCAGCCTAAAATCATGAAATCTTGAAAAAGAAAGTGTCACTGATGCATACATACTTAAATACATTAATTGCCCACAGAAAATTTTTTTTCTTTAAGAAATTTGACAGGGCATCCAGTTTACACAAATTAATTCATTCATTCATTCAATCATTCATTTTCCGTAACTGCTTGGTCCTAGTCATTGGTGCTGAGGATCCTAAGCCTATCCCAGGAACACTGTGTGTGAGGTATGAAATTCACCCTAGATGGGATGCGAGCCTTTTGCAGGACACCATGCACACACATTCATCCCCGAGGCAATTTAGTGTAGCCAGTATGCTTACTGGATTTACTTACTTACTGGTTTTTGGGAGGTGGGAGAACACCAGAGAACCTAGAGGAAACTATGTAGACATGGGGAGAACATGCAATGAAACTCCACACAGAGTAACCTGAACTGAAGACTTACTTGGGGACCCTGCAGGGGCGGACTGGCAACGAAAAGCAGCCCGGGAATTTGCTGTCAAGCGACCCCAATTTGATACACCAAATTCGAACTGAGACAACATGTTTCTCGATCAACGAATCATTAATAAAAAAAAATAAAAAAACACAATCTGTTCATTTGTATTGTTTGTGTTAAGCTAATATGTAAAACGATGAAATCGTGTCACTGAAGCTAAGATGACCTATTGAATATCTGTATATAGGCTATATAATGCCAGGGTTAGGAAAAAAAAGACCCACTGGGAAAATTCCCGAACTTTCCAATAGCCAGTCCGCACCAGGGACCCTGGATCTGTGAAGTGTCAATGCCACCTGCCACACCACTGTGCCGTCTATCTGGTTTACAATGTCCCATATATTTAAATGTTCTGTTTTTATTACTCTTGTGTCTATGGAAAATAATTAACAATAATGCTTTCTTACATGAGAAGAATTACTAATACAAAAGCTTTTGTCTAACCTTTCTGTTATTCATTACTTCACACAGTAAGAGTTCCCCCTTGCAAATACACACAATAAGATGAATAAAGTGGCCCAGTGTATGTGGATGCACAGACACAATACATTCAGCAGTGTGGAAGGAATAAAAGTTATAGCATATGCCATAAAGGAACTTTAGTGAGCTTTCCACCTGAGCAACATAACTAGGAAAATCAATACACCGAGGAACGCTGCCATACACTGAGTAGAGGCAATAAATAGTGACACTGAGCTGAATCAGAAATATTTAAAGAGACAGTGACAACTGAAATCGATACCTCAGAAATATCTCGTTTTCAATGCTGATAGAATAAAAAAAAGTTTCTTGACCTGCATTTGACCTATACTTCAGCTGAAATAATATCAGTGCCGTTACTGACAACATGAAGAATACTCATATAATGATGCTTCTAATCATCAGGTTTGTATTGTAAATTCAACAATAATATTTTCACCACACCTATAATGGTTTCAAATTAAATGAGCCATGAAAACAAATCGATCTAAACAAGCTGGCACCTTGGCCCCAAACCTATAAAGCACTTTTTCTCATGCCACTCTTCCAGGCTATAGCAGAGAAGCTCAAAGTTATAAAGTTTCACCAAGTGAAATTAAATGTTGACTTTCCTGATGTTGTTAAAAAAGGAGAAACAAGTAACTTGCTGAGTTTGTGCCAGGTCAAATATATCAGTAAACAAAAATGTAAGTCACTCTTCCAGGCAACAGTATGCTCATGCAGACATTTTCAGGGGCACCCTTATTGTCCTTATCCTTATTTTTATTTATTTATGTTGTACAGGTAGGTAACTTGAAAAATGACAACCAAAACAAAGGTTAACATGGTCTAGAATCTTAAGGAATCAGGAAGCACAGCACAAGACTAACTCCAGGTGACAGTTAACCAGCAGTGCTTCACAAAGAAAGGACACAACTAAAAGCCGATATCTCAGAAATATCTTATTTTCTTATTGTTGACACCCCCCCCCCCCCCCGCCCCCGCCCCCCGCCAAAAAAGTAAAAAATACTTAACCTGCAATTGTGTGTTAAATTATAAATTGTACAGTAACAGTGTACATTCGAAAAAATCATCAACATGAAGTATACTATTAATTCCTGGGTAATAATAAAAAAAGGACGTGTAGAAAGCTATATGCTGTTTGCAATCTGCAAGGTAAAGTTGAAACAGGACCTGATGCCGACCAAATAAACCTGAACTCATCTAAACTATTCACATTACTACCTCTGTTACTACTCCTTCTACTAATAATAATATGATGGATATATCAACATAATTAAATACTGAAGAGCTTAAAAATTTAGACAATGTGGTAGTAATGATAGAGCAGTAGATTAAAACAGGTTCTTACATACTCAGCCTCAATTGTTATTACACTGAATAGTAATACTAAGATTAAATACTATAAGCCATTACATGCATTTATTCAGATATAAGAAATTATTCATACCTCAGCTTCTTCTTATCTGTTTCATTATGTAAACGTTCTTCAAATGTGGCATAACACGGTCTGCTGCTTAACCAAATAATATTATACTGTATAGAATTTTTTGATCACATCCACTTCCCATAGGTGATATATTTTAATGGTACTAGAAATCATTGAACTGAGATATTCGAGGCATTTGCATCTTTTTCCTCTCTTTGATTTTTTTTTTTTAGGCAAATATTAATTTTTGTTTGTAAACATGGAAACAAATCACTAATCACTAACCATTGCTCAGTTGAATAGAAATTCTAAAATAATCTCATTGAACCCAGAGCTGAAAACCAAGAGCTTTGTTTACCAGAGAAATTAATCACTTTTTGTTTGTCAGGGAAAGTATGCCCTAGTTCTTTATTCTCTTTGAAATAATGAACTGTGAAGAGATGAAAACAAGTCATTTTCCTCCTCCATTGGCTCTTTTGCATTGGCCTATTACCCTAGAGAACACAACTTTCTCCCATTTTAAACATCGGCATCTCATTATTTTCGATTGTTCATTATTTATTATTATTTTTGTTATCATTTCAGCTTTCGAAATTGAATGTGTGATTTTAAGGTTAACTGTAAAGTAAAAGGTTGCATTAATTGCTTCCTGCCATATTACACAATTACGTGCCTCCTGGAAAGCCACCTTCCATTCGATCCACATCTTGGCTTTTTTTTTTCCCAAGCTTTATTCAAGAGCAGCATGGAGCATATCTTCTACACTAGAGTTTCAGTGATATTCTTTTTGTACTAACACTGTTGCCTAACTACGTTTACACCTGTTAAAATACTGACACCCTTTTTACCATACAGATGGGTTCTCTGAGTCTGCAGTGCTGTCACTGCAGATTTATGCATAAATAGCTTCTCCTAAGGACTCAGGTCCTCATACTGTCAGAGAGAATTTGGTAGCTTCCACTAGATGAGTTTTTGGAGAGGACGCAGTGG
Source organism: Cranoglanis bouderius (assembly GCA_023630585.1). Classification (NCBI taxonomy): domain Eukaryota; kingdom Metazoa; phylum Chordata; class Actinopteri; order Siluriformes; family Cranoglanididae; genus Cranoglanis; species Cranoglanis bouderius. The sequence goes on from CM042544.1 coordinate 24,773,132, forward strand.
CCTGGCTGCATGGGTCATCAGCAGCTCTGGGCCTGAACGTACGATTCACCACATAGTAGAGGTGCAGTGATATCTGGCCAAAGAGAAAATAGTGTGTGGAAGAATGTGGGAGGGTGAGAGGGGGCAGAAACAGCATGCCATGTTGGCCAGAGAAAAAACATGTGTGGCCAGTGCCTGCAGGCATATTTGGGGACAACTCTGTCATGCTGTATTATCTCTGATTTTACACACACTGCTCTTGCTGCAGTCCAAATATAAGGGTAAGGGTACAGAAATTTTGTATGTGTGTGTGTATATATATATATATATACTGTACATATAGGGGTCCAAAAGTCTGAGACCACTAGTGAAAATACTTTTATTTTGATTTTGCATTCTTTTCTAATTTACAAATTATATTATTCACAGAAACTTGAGTGAAAAGTAGAATCTTTGAAATATTTACATACATTTCTTAGTATTAGTTTCTTAGTATTTGGTATGTCCCTTTTTGCTTTAATGACATTGTGCATTCAAGTTAAAGTCACAGAGATCACTTTTTTTTTTTTTGATGTTTCAAGTGAACATTATCTGAAGCTCTTGATCTGTATCTGCATGATTTTATGCATTGTGCTGCTGCCACATGATTGGCTGATTAGATAACTGCATGAATGTGCGTTACTATGGTGGTTAGAAATGTTAGCAGGAAGGGTGCGGGGTGGATGAGGTTTGGCTAGGGAGGTTCACGACACTGGGCAAGGCTGAGGTTGTGCTTTCAACATGCTCCTTCAGTGGTACATGAAATGTGAGGCCAGTGTCTGTGGACTGGCAAACTGGGATGGTGGTCCCAATATTTAAAAAGGGGGACCAGAGGGTTTGTTCTAATTTTTCAGACTCTTCAACCTTATAGCAAAAGTATATGCCAAGTCCAATAGCTAACCTAGGAAACAGGAAGATTCAGGCTCTTTAGCCCAGCTCTTTAGACTGCACAGCTTAGTGAGTGATCATGGGTGTATGCTAATCCAGTGTACATGTGTTTTATGATTTATGTATATATATATATATATATATATAACTTTTTATGAAGATGTATGTTCATGTGCGACAACATTTATAGTAGGAGGTACTGCAGGAGTAAAGGGTATCTGGGGAGCTACAAAGTAAGCCAGTCTATGAATTTCTACAAATTGAAAGGAACCGGTTAGGTGGCCTGGTCAGCTCCCTTTAGAGCTGTATTGGTCATGTTCCACTGAATGGAGAACCTGGGGTAGAACATACTGGAGAGATTGTACCTCATGGTTGGCTTGGGAACATCTGGGGATCCCCAGGAGGAGCTGGAATCTGTGGCAGGGGATAGAGAAATCTAGGCTGATCTTTTCAACCTACTGCCACCACAACCCCAACCAGGAAACCCTGCTATTAGCAGGTGTGTCCAAACATTGACTAGTATTGTATATTTTGCAGAAAAGATTAAAATACAACATATGAAATCTGTACATGCTTTGACATATGTTTTAGATGCAATGGACAGCTTTTTTTGTAAATCTGTATATGATAGTTATTGTATATTATATGTATATGTTATGTATATGACGGTTGTTGCACATTTTCCATGCAGCAAAAAGCAGTGTTCTTGGTTACTATTATATATGGTTTTAATATATCTTTTGGCTGTGTTATTGTGCTAAACATTTAATGAACCTTGGTAATAATTGGTACAAGTATGACTAAATACTAATATAATGTCAGTAACTAATCAGCAGATGAATAATGTGCGAAAACAAACAAAAAACCCTGAAAATAGTCTTATAAATGTCATCATCATTTTCAGATTCACACTATCTGTTTGGTTCCATCGAAACAGCCACTCAGCCAATAAAGGTTATAATGTGAATTTGAAAGTGAAGAGCACTAGACATTTATAATTGCATCCAGCACACCTACTACACACTGAAAGCCACCGTCTCTTAGCCAAATCTAAACAGATGGGGTGATGATTGATCAATGACTCACACTATGGATTTTTCTGGCAGCACAATTTGTGAAGGTAATGAATGTGTCATATCAGCCAGGTTAGTGTACGATGTTCTCAATCTCAACCATCAGGACCACTGCCGGCAGTGCGCCCAGCTGCTAGCCTGAGTAGGGAAGTGATGGTTCAATGCCCTCTGACAGGCTGCTCTGCTAAGGAAAAGACTGCGATGAGCCCTTTGGGTTTTGCCTGGTCTTAGGCGCCTTCGCCCTTTCCCAGTGTTTCCGTCCCACAAGACCTTTCAGAGCCTGTGTCTGCTCCTCTGATGAGGATCATGTTGTCTGTTTTTTTTTTTTAATATAGAAACAGACTGTGTTTTGAAGCTTGTAAAGAAAATAAGCATAACGTAAGCTATATTATCTAGTAAATTTAAATTAACAAACACCATCTATGTCATCAGTTAGATGATCAAGTCTGTGTTGTGTGTGTTGTCCTACCTCCTACATGTGTCTTAGTTTGAACCTTCTTTGACCTATCCTTTCTATGCTAAAATCACACCAAATATGTCATTGTGACCTATTTATATAAAGAATTTGTGTTTACTTAATGCAGCCTGCAGCCACCTTGTGTGATGGCCACTTCTTGAAGGTTATATTGTATGACAGCATTAAATGTTTCTATTGTTAGAGAACCCTCGCACGCAAAGTCGCTCGCTAAGCGAGCGGCCGACTCCCAGAATCGTTCGCTGCACGAACACTTCCGCATTCCACGCTCCATTCACAAAAACCCGCTGGACTATGCATTCATGAACTCACGTTTTGTTTACTTTGCCATGTGCTTTTGTTTTCGTTGACGTCATATCCCCGCCTCGGTATGTTCATTGGTTTTCTGTTCTTTGGTTTACGTTATGTCTCCGCCCCCATTCATTCATAGGTTTTCTGTTTATTGCCATGATTAGTAGCAGGTGTGTCTCGTTTATGTCTGTTTATTCTGGCTATTTAAATCGCTTCCTGTTTCCGCTTCCTCACGGAGTATTAGAGTTTGTCCTAGCATGTGCTGTACGCCTGCTACCTTCTCGCTTTCTCACGCCCTTAGACCATAGCTCACAGCTCATAGATCTTAGCTCATAGTTCATAGTTCATAGACCATAGCCTAGTTTCGTGCGTTTGCTTTGGTTATTTTTGTTTTGTTCTCATGTTCTGTGCATTTTGGAATTACTGCCTTGTGGATTATCACTGTACTCTTTTGGATTATTGCTTTACCTTTTTGCGGATTACGGTTTGTTTCCTTTTTTTTGTGTTTGGTTACTTTTGAATCCTACTGTTCCTAATAAACTGACTTTTCCCCTGCGCATGCATCCTGCCTCCCTCCGTTTATCGTAACGCTATACTTTCTAAAAAGCATATAGACACCACCAGTACTAACATACAACATATTGCATGAAACAATGAGCCTACAAAAGAACAATCACTCTGCCTTCAGAAACACAAACCCTCACACTGTCAAATTCTACCTAAAACAGTGGAGATGAACAATGGCTAAATGAGGGTTGTGCAGTAAATACATGGAAAACGACTAAGTACCAGAGCTTAACTATTTAAAATTTTGTGGCACATAAAGATGTAATGGCCGGATTAAAAAATAAATAAAAATAACACAAAACCAAACAGTAAGTAAGCCAGTTAAAAAAAACAAATAAACAGACAAACAAACAAACAAAAAAACAAAACCCAACCAGGAGGCCAGATTTACCAAACCAGCACAGAAGAATTTGATGGCTTTAAATGGGTGATCTGTGTGAGCTGTGGATTTTTGCTTGAGTGCTTTAATTAATAAGCAATTTTGGGCTTTCCTGTGGGAGTGATAAAGCAATTTGCGGAGTGCACAGAAAGAGTGGGCCGATGTACAAACAGATTAATTTGCACATGTTCTATAATTTACTTATCGTGAAGGGTCTGAGAGAGAGGTTATTGCTTGTTTTGTTACACACTGAATAATTTGACTGACAAATAGTTTATATCAAGAGTTACTGAAAAATGCATAAGAACTGAGTGAAACTGAGTCTGTTCAATAATGCATAGGGCTGCATGATTCTTAATGAAATAGGAATCATTAATTTATTTATTTTTTTGCTTAGAACTGAGATCACAATTTTCACTCACAATTCTTTGACCAATTTTGTAAGGAACAATATATACATTTATAAATTCCTACATTACTGTGGTACACTGTGGAATATACTGTCCCCTCCTAAAATATTGAAACCTGCAAGGCCAATTCTTTTGTTTTTGCTATACGCTGAATACAATTGGGTTAGAGATCAAAATATTTATATGAATCGATAGATCAGAATTTCCTTTGTTGTGTTGGCAGTGTGCTTTTGGTCATTTGGTCTTGCTGCATGATGAAGTTCCTCCCAGTTAGACTGGATGCATTTCTCTGTATATTGGCAGACCAAATGTTTCTCTAGGCTTCTGAATTCATTCTGCTGCTACCATGATGAGTTACATCATCAATAAAGCTTAGTGAGCCCGTTCCAGAGATGATGAGCTATGAGAGCCCAAGCCATGACACTACCTCCACCATGCTTGACTGATGAGCTTCTATGTTTTGGATCATGAGCAGACCCTTTCTTTTTCCATCATTTTGGTAGAGGTTAATCTTTGTTCCAGAACTTGTATGTATTAACTCTGTAGTTCTTTGTGAATTCCCATCTGGCTTTTGGATTCTTACTGCTGATGAGTGGTTTGCATCATGTGGTATGGCCACTGTTTCTCTGCTCTCAAAGTCTTCTTCGAACAGTGGATTGTGATACCTTCACCCCTGCCCTGTGGAGGTTGTTGATGATGTCACTGAATGTTGTTTCTGGGTTTTTCTTCACAGCTCTTATAATGCTGTTGTTTTCCTTGGATGACCAGTTCATTGTCTGGTTTTTAGTACACCAGTGGTTTCTTTCTTTTTCAGGACATTCCAAATTGTTGTATTGGCTATGCCCAATGCTAGTGCAATGCCTCTGATTGATTTTCCCTCTTTTCTCAGCTTAAAAAAGGCTTCCTTTTCTCCTATAAGCAACTCTCTGATCTTCATGTTGGTTTATCCTTTTTAACAACAAGTGAAGTCTTCACAGGTAAAACCCAGGGCTCAAACCAAGAATAGAGGTTCAGAGCTATACAGGCTTGGGGAGTAACAGATTGCATGTAACGGCGTTACGTAATCAGGATACAAAAAACTGGTAACTGTAATCTGTTACAGTTACGTCAAAAAACAAAGTAATCAGAGTACAGGTACATTTTGTAAAAAATGGGAATACTATCAGGATTACTTTTGCATGGCTCCAGACTGCACCTAAAATGGTCAGATTTGCGACCAAAAATATTAATTTGCGAATGATATTTTTGCTGAGATCGCCACTGGCAACAATATAAATTTACACGTTATGATTTAAAAATTGCCTTTTTAATTGCATTCTGTGAGGAGGAGCCTCTCGCATAATATGTTGTGTTAATGTAATAAAATGAGACGCTGCACATGAAGTTCAAATTGTTCCAGAGCGCCAAAATACGCTCAGGGAAAGCGGGAATCAGATTTCCGTCTCAGAAAGACATGTCTAAACGAAAAATATCAGACACTTTTTCAAACAATCCTCATCTCTGTCGAGCACCAATGCTGATGGCACACCTGCTAATAAAAAATCAGGCTCTAGTTATGCCAGCATGAGGGAGATAGAAAATGACGGAGACACAGAGGATCATCTTTCCGTGTCAATCAATGAACGCCCAAGTAAAAGTGCTGAAAGGCATTTTAAGACTTCTTGGATTCAAGAGTTTGCATGGCTCAGGTATGATCATCGCACACAGAAAATGTTTTGTGACTTTTGTTCCAAAGCGGGCAGAGAAATCGCGGAAAATGGATTTCATTACCGGAACGAACCATTTCAAGAAAGAGACTGTGAGAAAACAGGGTGATAGTCAAAAGCATAAAAAAGCTCCTGACTGTGTAATCACAGAGAGCTCCACAAAAACACCGTTAGCACAAGCAATGTCTCGTGCATGTGAACTACATGATGAGACCGAATGGAAAGAGCTAAAAATAAAATTCAACACTGCCTATATGATTGCATGTGAAGAGCTGCCTTTCACCAAATTTACCTCTCAGACATTACTAATGCAGAAAATGGATGTGTGCAAGACGTATGACAACAACACAGCACATGCTTTGAGCAGAATGCTTCTAGTTGAGATATTGCTTGTCCTACCAATTTTGGCTGCTCAGTGTGAACGTGAATTTTCACGTTTGAGTTTTCTCAAGACAGGATAAAATCAAAAGTGCACAATTCAACCTTGGAAGACTTGATCAGGATCAGCACAGAGGCCCATCACTTGAACAGTCTGATCCTGAACCATGTGTCAAACGCTGGCTTTCTGCAACACAGAGGAGGCCAAACTCCATTCAATGACCAAGTGATGCTGACATAATTACGGTCAGTGACACCGGCTCAGATTCTGTGTAAAGAATGATTCTTTGTGACTGTATATAGCTCTCAAGTTGGAAAAGACATTCAGTTCCCACTTTAAGTGAACTTGGATGAAAATGCTGACGCAGTAAAAGGAGTCCAGACGTACAAACATGACAGGATGACTGAAAGTAAGTGTTTTAAAATGTTCAAATGTAAGTTCATTCTTATGTGGCACTTTAAAAAAAAAATGCCACCTGTTTTTTTTTTTCTTATAGGGGCCAATGGCTCCGTAATAGATTTGTTTGTCTGGAGCCCTGCTTTTGACATAACATAATATAGACAGTTGCATGATTATAGTTCTGGTTCCCTCTTGCCAGTTGTGACTCATTAGATCATGTTGCTTTTCTCTTGACTTTATTTACATATGTGACCTTGAAGTAATTCAAAAGTAATCAGATTACATTACTTTCATATTGTGATACTTGGGTTACGTTACTGATTACATTTTTATGAAGTAATTTGTAACTGTAACAGATTACATTTTTAAAGTAACCCTCCCAACCCTGGAGCTATATTAAATGTTTAATCAATCAATCTAACAGGGCACACCTAGATAACAAATAACATCTGTCAGTCAAATGTTCCAATATTTCTCATCACTTGAACAGTGGGTGGGTTCAAACAAAAGGTGCCATGTTCTAAGTTGTTTAATCTAGATGTAATTATCAGCAACATCTTACATCTCTTACAACATCTTACAGCTCATGTTCATCTTTTGGTTGCAAACTGAAATGTCATCAGTGTATAGCAAAAACAAAAGAACTGGCCTTGCCATGCCAGTACTTTCACAGGGACTGTGTACAGTATTTTCCAAGTGGATATTTGTAAACGACAGCTCTTCTGCATTTCAAATTCTTGATTTACTGGGATATTTGTACTGTAATAAAGTCCTGAGCAAAAAGCAATTGCTATTCAGTATAAAATGTATTATTTCATATAAATGAGCAAAGTGTGACCTCTAGAAGGAATTTAAAGGAATCTCACAATATTAATAGTCGGTTAACAACTCTTAAGCTACTCATGGGAAACTCGGTCTTGATAAATGTGTTCTACACATTTCATGACTCACTTACACAATTCGTTCAATTCAGTGTCCAGTACTTAATGTTTAACATTTGTTTAGGAGAACTTTGTTCCTAATCACTACACGTGACATATGGGTCACATTAAAATTCACTCACAGCTTAGCATCCCAACCTTGTTTCTCACATTTTTCTTCTGTAGACTTGCTGAGTCACTGTGTTTCAGGTCTGTATATGAGGTCATGTCGTTGACCACAACTTCTATGGTCATTGGTCACAGCATATAAGGAGAAATAATGCTGCTCGGTTTTATGGAGTGGTGACACAAGTGCAAATGCTGCAGAATATGCGCTGTTCTTGAATCAATTTCGAATGAGAAACAAATAGAAATTGTGATTTTTAATATGATAATTTTTTGTGCAGCCATACTGCCAAGCACACCACTTTGCAATCTAATTAATGTAAATGGCAGGAATTCATAAGGATTATAATACATCAGAGTAATTTAACTGGATCAGTCATAAAAGGTCACAGCCACTAATCCCACCTACACACAACCTGAACAACGCATATGATTTTATACAGCTCAATGCGAAATTTCCTATCTCCTTTTTTTTTTTTTTAAAGAAAAATCAACAAATAAGAGATACAGATAAGAGATACACAGTTAGAGAGAGCGAGATATATAGAGAATGGACACTTGGACCAATGGACAGTTTCTTGTTCTTGTTGATAGTCAGCTCTTTACACTATTGATCCTCTCCTCTTGGACTCTGCTCAGCTTCAGTCTGCAATTTCTGGGCCATCCAAAGGGAACATCATCAACATCATTATTCATGATAGATGATAGTTTATTGATGATAGTTTTTGTTGTAATTTTTTTCAGTCATATTACCACATTTTTACTAAATGGTGAACTGGTCATGGAAGAGTCTCAATGAATAGGAGGCTGATCAGGTGGTGGTGGTTGCTGTAGTAACGGGCAGGGGGAACACAGGTAAGGGTTTCAGCTGATTGCCTGAACTCAAGTGGTGCTGATGAAAGAATGCGGCTACTGGACAATCACAGACTGGCTGCAAATCATTCCAAGAGAGATAAAGAATAGAGGCTGAGCAAGAAGAACCATTAAGCTATATAAACTAAGAAAGAAGCCTGATTTGGACAACTACAAAGCTCCTCTGATGAAGAGACTTAAAATGCACCGTGATTGCAGAGAACTACCATTAGGAGAAGTGTGACATCTGCAAGTATAAAAGGCCTGGCCTGCATTGAATTAATGCATTATCACAGCAGTCAAACTCCAAAATCTGATGGGTCAGAAGGTGTTGATTAATTGTTAATTTTATATAATGCCACGGCTCTGAGAGATGTGTCAGCTGCAAGCAGTAATTGTAATAATAAATGGATAAGAATATTTTGTTACTTAACAAAGAAAATGTATAATTTTTGATATGGTGAAGGCTGCTGTACGGAGATGCTTATTGGAAATTTATGGAAGGAGTCTCCAATGTCAGTGCATTTAGAGAGAAAGCTGTTCTTTTAAGCTTTCCACCACAAGAAAAAGTTGAAGGACAGGGGAGATTATAATGATTACTCAGTATCAAACTGAATAAAAAGATTACCTGGAAGAGAAAGCAAGGAAATGAATGTTTATAGCTGCTATAACATCACTGATAACAGGAACTAACTTGTTACTCGTGGATTTTCGAACAACACTGAATGTAACTATAAATGGATAAAAAGTTTGACATGTTGAATTAGTAAAAAATTATATAATCTTCGGCAAATTGCTGTTTGTATAAGAGGGCCACATCACACCACCCTGTCATTGTTTATTTTGCTATAATAGCACACCCCTGTTACATATATATGGAGCCCTGAAAGTCTGGAGTAATCAGAGCATTGGGTCAACATTTTGGGAAGCATTCCAATTATTCTCTTTACTGTGCTGTAAGCTCACTGCAGACTGTACTCATCTATTATTCAACTTTATGGTAGACTCTGATGTTAGCTCTCAGCTGGTTGTAGTGAAACCATGACAATGAATCTGATGCTATTTTCATTTATCAACTGACAGTTAAAAAATGAAGCAACTCTCATTAGCTGATGCTACAAAATATTTAACATCTGTAATGAAATAGACATTGAATTTTAAAGCTGCAAGTGTAGAGGGTGGAAGTTTTTCTATACTTCATGTTTGAACCTCATTACATTTGAGTAAAATTCCACTGCACAGAGTTCAGTCTAATGTCAGCTCAATCTAAAGAGGTTATGGTGTTACAGTCCACTCATGCTTAATTTACTAAAGCAGTGGAGCAGAACTGAAATAGGTCCCCCTTTTTGCTTTCTCATTCAGTGTGATATACAAAGACCAATGTCTTCAGAAGTAAAAGAAATTATGTTAAATCCCCATTCTGTTGACAGATTAGAACCAGTGATAACCATAAAAGCAGCTTCAAGAGAAACCTCTTAACAAAAAAGGCATATGCACTTTGAGTGTAAAAATAACTGTTATCTTAGGTGTGGTTTATAACACATAGTTGTGAATCTTTTTGTAGACAAAAACATTCACAGCTGCACACTCAAAGTGGTTGCTGACTTGAAAACCTGGTTGGCAAAAGGAAAAACAGATGCAGGAAGAATCAATCTTTGCCGCTTGTGAGTGGTGTTTAGCACGTGTAACTGGGTAAGGCTTTGGGAATGGAAATTACCTACCTAACCACCTGTGCCACGATAGCGCGATGAATGTAGTGAATAATGTTGTAGCAAGTGCAACAAGCAGCCTCTGTGTTCAATGGAGTGCAGAGTTCTCTGCCTGATTTCTTGTGATGCAATTTGAAGATTTAAAGGATGGAGAGGGTAGAGGGAGGAAAATCATATCTCTGTCATGTCTTTCAATTAACTGAGGAGATTCAAAAGAATATTAACTACATTTTGATTTGAAATAATAGCAAAATGTAGAATTTTAATCTCCAGTGGCATTTGGGGAAACAGTAAATCACATTTTTTAGGTAAGTGCTATAGCTCCTTGTGCTCTGTTTCATATAACTGTTTTCTCAACAACACTGTATTCTCCAGAAACATTTTATGTGAAATAAAGTGCTCACCCAATTTCAAATCTATCTATCTATCTATCTGTCTGTCTGTCTGTCTGTCTGTCTGTCTATCTATCTGTCTGTCTGTCTATCTATCTATCTATCTATCTATCTATCTATCTATCTATCTATCTATCCATCTATCTATCTATCAGTTTGTCTGTCTGCAAAAGTTTTACATCGGATGCCCTTCCTGACACAACATTCTCTATTTATCCGGGTTTGGGACCGGCACAAAAAGTACACTGGCTTGTGACCTCCTGTGGCTAGCTTAGTCCAAAGAGATGCCAGTACTGTATCTATTTACCTCTGAGCAAAACCTCAGGGCAACAAGAGCAGCTTTGGTCCAATTCAGCCAAACACTAGTGCACAGTTAAATACTCACCACAGGTCAATATGCATAGTATCAAGAAGAATACAAGCAGCATTTTTTACCCTTGTTCTTAGGCTCCTGTTATGAAGTTGATGGACCCTTTCATAGTTTATAAAATACACACTTCCACATAAACATATATATGAGACACATAAAAATGAGAGTAATAAAGAGAGAGAGGGCAGGAAATAACATGCTTTCAACCCACATTAATGTTCGTTTCTCCCTCAACTATTTTACCCATTTATTAAGCTGTCAATAAGACTAACAATTAATCCCCCACACAATGATTACATTTGAAGCCACTGTTTTAATTCCTTTTACATTCAGATGAACTGGCCTTTAGTTGCTATTATTAATTAAAGCACGAGGAACACTTTCAGGCCACTGCCATCTTGATGGAACAAAAGGAATCATTAGAGATCCTTTGAGCCTGTTTAATATACTTGAGTACCAGTTGGCTTTTGAGCATCAGCTGGTGAAGGAAGGTTCAACCAGCAAATCAACCTGCTGACCTGCAATTTGCATCAGCTACAATAAAAACCAGTGATGTCTCCTCCTGTGTGTTTCCCTACCACTGTCTTTTTATTAGCCAGCCTTTATTTTCACAGAGACCGGGTTTTTTTTTTTTTTTTAATGCAGTAATTCAGTTTCTAATTGCAAATCACCTTCCTCACCCTCCTGTGGGGTTCCATAAAGGTGCCAGCTTGTTCTTACTAAAAAGAAAAGAAGAAAGAAGGAAAGAGAAAAAGTTACTACTATGGTATTACTATATGCTCAGGGGAGTACAGCTGTTAGCTAATTTGTGACTTACTCACTTAACATTGAAAATCCAATTACAAACAGGTTAAATGTGTCTGTCAGATCTGAGTCAGCTGCTAAAGTGATTTTGTGACATTTTAAAATGAACTGTCTAGTTTTGTATTTATATTAAATTATTTGGATTTACAACAAGCTGATCTTTGTTTCTTTTGAGAATCACAAAAGAATAACTTTTAAATATATGAAATGGAATGCAAACTACATTGTCCCAGAATTTGTTGAGCTGATAATTTGTTGAGCAAAATTCAACATTCCAAACATGGCTTAATTGTTCATTTTCTAATCATAAGCAGAATATACATACAAATTGTGGCTTCACTTTATTCTGTTATGCACAATTCACAGTGATAGTAAGTCCTATTTCAAATATTCAACATCACCTCAAGATAAAGAAATCATGTCCTGTTTGATCAGACGTTATCAGGTGTAAAGAGGAGTGAACACAGATGAAAACAGTGCTATAACATTCCTAAATACTATAAAATATACAATAAGGATTGGATCTGGAGGAACATAGACTCATGTGACACATGAAACGTATTATGGATTTTAGTTTTTGCATGTGTTGTCACTGTGGGCAAACAGTCATCACTGCCATTTTGTGTACTCCATTTACTTTTTAAAAAAATTATTAATGATTGAAAAAGGAAAAATGATTTTAGATCTGAATCAGTTTTTTTTTTTTTTTTTTTTTTTTTACATAGAATGTGACTTCAATCATGAGTTTATTGGTTGCACTAACTCGTTTAGCATTGCTGGACAAATCTTTCTGTTAGTCCATTACTGATTTGTTTCCATTTCTCAGAAGGCATGCCATATGATCAATAGGTCTCATTTGCTAAAAGGATTTGGTTTATAGTACAAATGTGCTGCTGGTTTTTTCCTCTTCCTTAGGATGTACCTGGTTTGACCTGCATACCCTGGGTCACAAATCAAATGACCTGCTTGATTGCATCCTCTAAGAACATTGATTCCAAAACCACAAGTCATGAGCTTCCCCTGATTAAATCTTAACTTCTTCTCTGTCAAAGGACACAAGGTAACACAGTGATAAACTACAGGAAACTTAATAGACATTAAGTGCTAGACACTTGATATAGTTCATTTTGATCATTTGTCAGATAAGCTCTCTCTCTCTCTCCCTCTCTCTCTCCCTCTCTCCCTCTCTCACATGACCATCAAGTGGTCAACAACAACAACCATCATCATCATCATCATCATCCTTCCAGCCAACAGTCGTTTCTGAAATACATTTTGATGCTTTACAGCCATATTTCTCTGCTCAGATCAGATATATGAGTTGACTCCTGATTTTCACCTCACATATCTGGATCATATTTAATGTTTACTATGTTTACTCATCAGAGAAATAAACAATGTGGACTATGGTGAGAAATATTTAAAAAAAAATTTAAATACTATTATCTTTTATAACAGTGGCTTAGCCATCATTACCTGGGATAGACTCCAGATTCCCCTGCGACCCTGTGTAGGATAAGTGGTATGGAAAATCAATGGATAGGTCTTTTATTACTCCCAGTCTGTGTTTTAAATTTCAGCTAGTTTTCCTATTACATATTTGTGCTAATTTGGCTACTGATAGCTTGAATGTAGCAAAGTAACATACAGGTGCATCTCAATAAATTAGAATGTTGTGGAAAAGTTCATTTATTTCAGTAATTCAACTCAAATTGTGAAACTCGTGTATTAAATAAATTCAATGCACACAGACTGAAGTAGTTTAAGTCTTTGGTTCTTTTAATTGTGATGATTTTGGCTCACATTTAACAAAAACCCACCAATTCACTATCTCAACAAATTAGAATATTTCATAAGACCAATAAAAAAACATTTTTAGTGAATTGTTGGCCTTCTGGAAAGTATGTTCATTTACTGTACATGTACTCAATACTTGGTAGGGGCTCCTTTTGCTTTAATTGCTGACTCAATTCAGCGTGGCATGGAGGTGATCAGTTTGTGGCACTGCTGAGGTGGTATGGAAGCCCAGGTTTCTTTGACAGTGGCCTTCAGCTCATCTGCATTTCTTGGTCTCTTGTTTCTCATTTTCCTCTTGACAATACCCCATAGATTCTCTATGGGGTTCAGGTGTGGTGAGTTTGCTGGCCAGTCAAGCACACCAACACCATGGTCATTTAACCAACTTTTGGTGCTTTTGGCAGTGTGGGCAGGTGCCAAATCCTGCTGGAAAATGAAATCAGCATCTTCAAAAAGCTGGTCAGCAGAAGGAAGCATGAAGTGCTCCAAAATTTCTTGGTAAACAGGTGCAGTGACTTTGGTTTTCAAAAAACACAATGGACCAACACCAGCAGATGACATTGCACCCCAAATCATCACAGACTGTGGAAACTTAACACTGGACTTCAAGCAACTTGGGCTATGAGCTTCTCCACCCTTCCTCCAGACTCTAGGACCTTGGTTTCCAAATGAAATACAAAACTTGCTCTCATCTGAAAAGAGGACTTTGGACCACTGGGCAACAGTCCAGTTCTTCTTCTTCTTAGCCCAGGTAAGACGCCTCTGACGTTGTCTGTGGTTCAGGAGTGGCTTAACAAGAGGAATACGACAACTGTAGCCAAATTCCTTGACACGTCTGTGTGTGGTGGCTCTTGATGCCTTGACCCCAGCCTCAGTCCATTCCTTGTGAAGTTCACTCAAATTCTTGAATCGATTTTGCTTGACAATCCTCATAAGGCTGCGGTTCTCTCGGTTGGTTGTGCATCTTTTTCTTCCACACCTTTTCCTTCCACTCAACTTTCTGTTAACATGCTTGGATACAGCACTCTGTGAACAGCCAGCTTCTTTGGCAATGAATGTTTGTGGCTTACCTAGTGAACCAAACTGAGAGACCATTTTGAAGGCTCAGGAAACCTTTGCAGGTGTTTTGAGTTGATTAGCTGATTGGCATGTCACCATATTCTAATTTGTTGAGATAGTGAATTGGTGGGTTTTTGTTAAATGTGAGCCAAAATCATCACAATTAAAAGAACCAAAGACTTAAACTACTTCAGTCTATGTGCATTGAATTTACTTAATACACGAGTTTCACAATTTGAGTTGAATTACTGAAATAAATGAACTTTTCCACGACATTCTAATTTATTGAGATGCACCTGTACTATATAGTGTACATTTAAATCGGGTTGTAAGAAATAAAAAAGGATTATGAAGCATTTGCTTTTGGCAAGAAAAGTGTCTCAGCATGTGGTAATACATGTAGGTGGGTTTCGGACTGGTTTTGGTGAATTTTCACATTTTGGTGAATTGTGACAAGGTCACAATTGCACACTTAAACCAATTTCAATTTCATTCACTCAAATTTTATTTGTAAAGAGCTTTTAACAATAGACAGTGTCACAAAGCGGCTTTACAGAGGTCCCTGAGACAACATGAGGAAGAAACCTTGAAAGGAACCAAACTCAAAAATTACTTGAGTTTGAATTATATGATGAATTATAAATAATTACTGTATACACCTGTAGAAGAATAAAGAGTCTTTATGATTACAGCAGCAATTCTAAAAAGGTACAAATCTACAGCACATATACTTTTGATCACAAAGATAGCTCAAACAGGGAACAAATGGCTTATGGCCAACCAAAATAACCATATGAAGTATTTATACCAGTATATTTTGCTTGTAGTGGCATAAAGAAAATTTTACATGGAACGATTTTCATCAGTCGAAATGAATTCTTTCCTTTTGCAGATCCCCAATGAACTGTTGACATGCACCCTAAACCTGGCACTCATTTTGTAATAGCAGTTTACGTGAATGTTATATATATATATATAATCCCATCCAAAGTCATGCCCATGTAAGGAGCAACGCTTAGTATACATGTTTGCATAATGTTTGCAACGAGTATCATGTGAGTTCTCTCAGGGTGTTAGTTCAGCATGCTAGTAGTGTTTAATAGCATTAGTTGTGCTTTAAACAGGTCTTAAAATGTCTTTATTGAAAAGAGAGTGAGGAGAATTAATACCACAGTACATTTGGCTTGTGTTCTTACATATACAATTTCTGCTGTTGTTAATAAATGTATTCTTTGCTGAATCACAAATATTAAACATTGAACTTGCAGTGCAGTGAATTTGCATCCTGCACCTGCCTCAAACTGTAGGTTTGATGCCCAATCCATTGCCTATTCTAACTCAGAATTATTTCTAATTTGTTAAAAATATGACAAACTTTATGTACAGGACCATTATTTTTTATACCAGTTAGTCAGAGCGCCCCATGACCCAAACCCACATGCATGTAAACATGACAGAATAGTGGAACTAATTGTATATAAAGGCTTACATAGCTATGTTTTACATCTAACAGATTAAGAAAAGGATTTCCAACTTGTTTGATTGGATAGAATTTTTATTCAGATTTACTACAATCAGTTTACTCAATTCCAATAGAAACGTGTACATATTTTTTTTTTTCCTCTGATTTAGCTATCACTCAGATTAGCTAAGTTTTGTCTTGAAGGTAGGAGAAGGAGAAGATAACACATGAAATATTATTATTGGTTAATTAGTTCTGCAGCCTCATGTGCATTTTGAAATACAAACACAAGACATTTAAGATATGACAAAGTTGAAGGCAAAAAAAAAAACAACAACCCCAGAATCTACTCTTTTAGTGACTGACACTGATAAATGATGCACAATACTACCAGATATATCAACTAACAAGATAAAAAGATCCAATTGGATTGTCTGAAATGTAAAAAGATGAGTATCATATATTTAATCCGGTGGAAGTAAAGACAGTTTTTCTCCTGTACTGATCGAGCAGGTTGTGTGCTATCCCCATCATGGAGCAAGTGAATTTTGGAAGCCAGTAGAGTCTGACTAATCAGAGACTGCTTGGGGGAGCATTAAGACAGACATGTGGAGGGGAAATGTGACACCTGGAAATTACACAATGTAATGGAATCAGCCAAGTGGTAAATGTAGCTTTTAAATAGGTTTTGTGTTCTCCATTAACTTCAAAGACACTGATTGGTTCTGACAGTAGGGAAAGTGCCGGTCAGCATGTTCACACCAAACCCCACCTCCTCCACCACCTTACCACAAAGTTCTCAATAGTTAGCAGGATGCTAGCACCAAATCACACAGCATTGCGTGTAAAGTGAGTGTGAGTGATAGGGTAGGGCAGTGAGGGCACATCAATTGCTGTTTGGGTCTATTCAGGAACTCTACAACATATCCTGCTGGAGCCATTTAGTGCCTGTTTGCACCACCAAAGCCAGCTGTAGCAATGTAGCCTGCCACCTCCATTTTGCAGAAACCAAATGCTCACTGTTTGCAGGCAGCTGTATACATATAAAAATGCTATGTTGCCTAAACACATAGGTCTGTTGACAATGGATACTGAAAGAGTTTTGGATTTTTTATATAAGTATGTACATCTCTTGCAAACCCGAATCACATTAACCCAACAATCCAGTGCAGTAAAAGAAGCTGATTTAGCCTGAGGGGCCTTAAAATTTAAAATGTTATGAGGGCAATTAATTGCCTTGCCTGAGGTACTTGCGTGGTTTATGATTAACATAATGAACAAAAAGTTCTGTGGTGCTATGAAGCCACACAAATCAACAAACCCCAGAGATTGGTCTGGCCAAGCATTAAATTCAGTATGACAGCCAAGGACCACCTTAGCTGGTTTTAGCATCTGGGTCATCACTTTGGCATTGGCAAGCCAGGATGCACTCAGTGTGGGGTAAGTCATTTGAAGGGCAGAATCAGCTCTGTTCTTGATATGATTTTTATATAGATATATATATATAATTTCTGAAAATCAAGCAGTGAAACAGTTTTGTGAAACTAGAAAGTCTTAGTACAGTAGTGTTGTGTTCCTAATTTGTATATTTGGTTGATTATAAAATACTATTATACATAAACATTTATACAAATATATTTACTGTATATGAGCAGATAAATTTAGTGAATTGTCTGCAACATTTTAATCAGGTAACTGTAAAGTGTATAAAATGAGAAATGCAAAGTGAAATCTGTATATCTCTGCCAACTTTTATAGGAAATAGACAGCAGGTCCTGCCAGTAATTTGTAGTTAGAGGCCACTTGCTGAGCAGTACAGGCAGACTCTATCACAACAGCCTGGTTCTGGC
Source organism: Cranoglanis bouderius (assembly GCA_023630585.1). Lineage (NCBI taxonomy): Eukaryota > Metazoa > Chordata > Actinopteri > Siluriformes > Cranoglanididae > Cranoglanis > Cranoglanis bouderius. Next base: position 24,791,058 of record CM042544.1, read on the forward strand.
CTGAATCTCCAATGATTTGATAGAAAATGTTTTGAAAATAAATGAATGCTTCTCTGAATAATTGCCATTCAACTGGATTATAAATTAAATCATTCTTAAATTATAAACACACAAAAAAATTGGGTTTAATGAGATCAGATTAGTTCAAACCCAATCAATAGTTGAATTTTGCATCACATGGAAGCCGAGCAGCAGCAACATGCAAGAACAGTTTATCTGTAAAGCCAAGTGCTGAACACTCAGGCTAGTGTTGTTCAATATTTTAAACATACAATGTTTGCCTTATACCTCCGGGGTGGGGGGGTTCGAAATCCACCTCCACCCTGTGTGTGTGGACTTTGCATGTTCTCTTTAACCTTCGGGGGTTTCCTCTGGGTACTCTGGTTTTCCCCAGTCCAAAGACATGCATTGTAGGCAGATTGCCATTTCCAAATTGTCTGTAGTGTGTGAATGTGTGTGCGATTGTGCCTGGTGATGGGTTGGCACCCCGTCCAGGGTGTCCCCCATCTTGTGCCCCAAGTTCCCTGGGATAGGCTCCAGACTCCTCCATGACCCTGTGTAGGATAAGTGGTACAGAAAACGGATGGATGCATGGATTGTGCTCTTTCCTAATTCATTGTTTTGAGCTGCACAGTGTTGTTTATTTACTGTGTAGCAAAGAAAATACAGTAATGTGGAAAATAAATCTAGGACATATACATCAATTATTAATCCTTTTATTTTCTTCCATCTGATTTTGATGCAGCTAAATTATTAATATTTGAAAGAGTTAAGCATGCTCATAGAAACAGACACATACTGTTTGTTGTGATGTAACAAAAAAAAAAGTTATGGCTGTGAATAGTTTGGAATATATATTGGAATAAAACTTATCCAGCTAACAAGGTTTCTTTAATATTATGAGGTCCTGGGGATCATCGTTCTCGGAAAAGAGACACTGGTAAAATGAGACGCTGGACAAACTGTGCAAACCACAAACAAACACATTTTCAGCTGTTTAATCTTTAACATTTTTATGAACTTGCAAGCATAAGTAAGAAATAAAACACAATGGAGTGTGCTGTTACAGGAAAATAATATAGGGGTGGTGTGATGCAAAGTTAATTATTTTCCTATATGTTTTTCGCGCCTCCTCTCTAACGGCGAAGAAGACAAAATGCAATTTGTCATGTTACTGATAAACTGCAAAGTAAAATTCCTCTGTCTTGAATACTTTCCCTGCAGCTTAGAACATAAAGGAACAGCTTTACTTCAAAACACTGACATAGATTCTTCTTCCATAACTAAACATTCTTCTTACAGAAAGCCTAATAATTATTCATTTCTCTTTGTGAAACAAGTGTCTTTTGAGTGAACATGATTACAGCTAAAAGGTCTCATTTACCAATAAACCTCACTGCAAAAAAACATGCAAAACAATTTAGTGCAATTTCGCCAATTCAATTCGTTTTCTGCAAAAAAGCACGAAAAACTCCACAGCAAAAAAAGCAAAATCACGCATTTTTGGCCGCAACAATCACAAAAAAACTGCTGTACTCCTGTGAAATCCTGTACGGACTGGTATATGTGAGAATCTGTAATACGAGTCTATTGAGTTAGGTGTTGCTATAGACATAACATAGATAAAGATAACATATTGCAAATTAATATTTCTGTAACACATTTATCCAGAGCTACTTAACAAAAGTGCTTTGAAGTCTCTATCAATAAATACATCCTGATAATGGTTCTCTAGGTCATGGAATAGGAGTACTATCGGTCTAAAAACCCTGTTGGGGAGGAAATATATTAAGAAAAACACTTTTTTAAATGCATGATCCTGTTATAGACAGTTAATAAACATTGTCTAACTCAGGTATTCAACAGCACTGAGGTATATTATTATAAAATCAAATCTATGAAAATAGTACTGTAGAATTTTATTTTAGCCATACAACAATGTACAAATGAGCCAATGTTATGATCAGCCTTAGAACTGTCCTTTAAACTGCAGTTCCTTCCTCAGATACAGTGTTACATTATTGATAAAATTAGATTAGAATTAGCTGATTAGAAATTATATGACTAAAAATGTTGTCTTAAATGTAACCTTTCAGATTACTCTTGGGCTACTCCCAGCAAAATGGTTTATTTTGTTTCTTTTTACTACTGTGTAAAATAAGAAAAGCCTGTAAAACATACAGAAAAGCAAGAGGACATACATGTGCTTCATTTATCACTCCTTTTATTACAAGAAAAATATTAACACATCCTGTTTATGTAATCCAGTTTTAATGTAGTTTGGTACTGAATAACATTATTAAGAAAAAAAAAAAAACATTTATTAAGATCTTTTCCAATTTTATCATTTTTTCCTTTTTTTTCCACTAGCATTGTTCTGACTGGCACATGCGTGCTGAAAATTGTGAGTGCACAGCAGCACTCTGACCATATCAGTGAAGGCAGATGGGATTGTCGATAGTTGACAGACATGCTGATAGTCGATTTCATTTTTATCTCAAATCGTTTTTTGCTTGGGGAATCTAGACAGGCTGCATCTTGAAAGGACAAAAAGGGCAATCTCTCATGCAGGCCTCATAGAGGGCCAGCCAGTGCCTCTTAATAACCTTTGTGCTGCTGTGGATTTGTGGATAAGATGCAGGGGGAAAAAAACAAAAAACAAAACTGTTGGTAGATGCTTCACAGACATGGATTAGTATTTTGTGTTGTCAGAAGAAAATGTAAAATGATTCCATTCCTCTTTCAAGCTTATTAATATGAGATTATTAAAAAGCTCAGATAATCCTCCAGTAAGAATCTGTCTAGCCCAATCTGCTGTTCCAACTTGATAAAAACAAAGAAAAAAAAAGCATGTGATGTTCAGAGTCATTATGAGTGCCAGTGTAGGAAATATAATAAGACATTTCATGCCTGGGATTCCTTTTTACCTCAGCTACAATTATCTGATTTTACTGTGTATGAATTTTGAAACATAATATGACGGTCTTATGCGGTCTCATACTGTACTTTCTTCTCCACTAAATATAACAACAAGCAGCGAAGAAGAGGCACCTAGAGCCTAATCTGTGCACCCCTGACTGCCAGGTTTCGCTAAAGCATGATAAAGTATTAATGATATTTTCCTCACAGGCTACTGCTGGCATGGCCTGCAGTTGACATCTGTCATGTAAAACTTCATCTGCCATCCTCAAGCACAAGCTGGCCAGTGTCTCAGTAGCCTGGGAATGTTGCTTCTGGGGAGACCTGCTTGGAAGAGATTCTAACAGGAGCATCTGGGAGAGAACAATGAGCCCTGCAGCCCCCCATCCTATCTGTTCCCTCATATCTCCTATTTTGTCAAGCTGGGCACAGTCCTTGGGGGTATCTAGTACTCATTAGATTAATTGGCAATAAACAACAATTATTTTCGGCAGCTGTAAATTGCATCGCACAGCCTTAGTGGAAGCATTTCTGGAACAAGAAATGTAACAAAATGAAGTTCAACCTTTGCTGAATCTTTTATCCACACTGACTGGAGCATTCTGTAGAGATGCAATCACTCAGGGAGGCAGTAGAATTCATCCTTCGAAAGGTCACCAGATCCCTGCAGAGTGTCTGTCTCCCCAGTGGCTTCATTCATCTCTGACCTGCCTTATAAGACTGTCCAGAGCAGCTGAAAAACACCCTGTTTTATGAATTATATTGATGTATAGTGAATCATTCTGCTTTCAGTTAACTCAAGGAATTGGTTAACAAAAGGTTCTTGCATTCTTTAGAACACAATGCTGTTTAATTAGTCAGAAGGTGTCTATATTCTATATCAGACTGACTCGGACAGTCGTTCTGTCTCCAAAGCAAATTGCTATAAATATTACTGTGCTCATTCTGGTATGATATCATTTTATAGTGACAACTTACACAAGGACTTGCTTGATGAATGCTCCATATAAACAGATTTTTTAAAATATGTGTAATTGATAATATAGTGAAGTTTTCTCTGATGAGACATTTATCTAGCATTTTCCAAGAGTTTTTTTCATCGAGAGAGAAAAAAGGACATGCTGGATAGGGAACAAACATTTATAGTGATAACAGGAAGTAACTTATTTTGTGTTTTTGGACAAAATGAAACAACTATAAATGGATAAAAACTCTGACATGTAATTTAAAATGTTAGTGTTGACAACTTGTGATGATTTAAGAGGAATAAAACACTTCAAAGTGGTAACTGCCTACCACGTCACATCAGGTTACATTACACTACCCCACAGTTGATTATTTTATATAATGATACATCATATTATGTTTTATTCCTTATTTAATGTAAACAATATTTGGTACATATAAAAAAAATAATAATAATAATGCTACTACTACTACTAATAATAATACATATTATTATTATTATTATTATTATTATTATTATTATTATTATTATTATTACGATGATGATTATTATTGTTATTATTATTATTATTATTATTAACCTACTTTATACATGTACACGCATTGTAAAATGCAGAATAAATCAAACACTAACTGTATTTTTGTATATAAGATATTCACTGTTGTTTTGTGTAACTTTTTTTGTTTGTTTGTTTTTTTTGTGTAACTTTTTGTCATGCTCTTGTTTTGGTCTGCTGTCTTTCAAAGCAGTAAATAATGAGAAGAGACACTAACACACAAAACCGGACTACTAAAACAGGCTCATCCAGGATAATGACCTGACATGTCTACAATGGACAAGGTGAGCTGTGTAAGGGCAGAGAAGAGGGCAGTAGAGCACAGGGCAAGTTAAAAAAGACTGATGAAACTCAGTCCATCATCCTGAGTTGATAGAAGCCTATAGAGACTGCAGAATGCTGGACTCTCTCACCTCACGTTACACTCTAACACTCTAACACTGCCTCATTTACTTTCTCTTTTATTATGTTTGTGTGTGTGTGTGTGTGTGTGTGTGTGTGTGTGTGTGTGTGTGTGTGTGAGAGAGAGAGAGAGAGAGAGAGAGAGAGAGAGAGAGAGAGAGAGAGAGAGAGAGAGAGAGAGAGAGAATTTCTAAGTGCATACGTACCACTGCAGATCTGCTGGCAGTGAGACCTTGGACAGACGAGTAATTGATTTAGAGAATCTTAAAATCAATTGACAGGCAGCTGGGGCCAGGGAGATTAGAAGTGAAGCCCAGGTGGACTGGAGTGGAGTGAGAAAGGCCCACAGCAAACAGTAATCTCTGAATTATAGAGCTCTGGGAGATGTACCTGTTTTCTATTATTTCTCACATACTCTCTCTCACCTGTCATTGGCAGTCTATACGAAGTCACTCTAACTTTGTTCAGTCTTTTCAAGAATGCACCAATGCCTAGGTGGAAGATGAAAAAAACAACAACATGGATTTCATCTGTGTTTATATTTTAATAATACAAAACATAAGTAAGGTTGTGTTTGACATCTTGTGTGCTTCCTATGTGCAAAACAAACACAGTAGAGTATCATTAACAAGAGTTTCCTGGTTTCAGCAAAATTTCCATCCCTACATCTCAAAACCCACACAAAAGAAAATCCACACTTGAAACTAACCCCCAAAAATTGGCCATTGGGAAAATACGCACACACATTCCTAATGTACAGGCGTCATCACTTCATAATCACTCTTTCCCTTATAATGTATTTTTATTGTAATCTTGAAATGGAAATGGTGCTGTACATCATGAACACACTGTCCGTCACTGTCACTTCATTAGATTTAATTCTGATAATTTGCTATAAAACAAGATCTTGTTATTTGTAGAGCATTTTAAAACTAACCCAATCTGTCAATCCCATTAACTGTTCCCCTGAGCATGGGCAGCGTGATTCCTGCCCCAATGGGGCTCTTTAAATGCTTGTTGCAGTTTCCATTTTTGTCCAGTAGATGCAATACGATTGTGCAACATCTAGAAAGGTTCATAATATAGAAATGTTTCCATCCATCCATCCATCCATTTTCTATACCACTTATCCTTACTGGGTCGCGGGGAACCTGGAGCCTATACCAGGGAGCATGGGGCACGGGCAGGGGACACCCTGGACAGGGTGCCAGTCCATCGCAAGGCAGAATCACATTTTGACATTTTGAACATGTTACTCAGCCTACAGTGCATGTCTTTGGACTGGGGGAGGAAACCCCTGAAGCACAGGGAGAACATGCAAGCTCTGCACACACATGGCCGTGGCAGGAATCGAACCCTCGACCCTGGAGGTGTGAGGCAAACGTGCTCGTACACATGTTAGTATTTCAAAAGACTTTATGAAGATTAACAATTTTAGAAAGGCAGACATAAATACGGAGGCTTTCCTCCACCTGCTACTATGGCTGAGCTGCCACTGCCTCAACATGTACTACATTACGGTAGGGTATTTAATATCATTAGAGGGGAGGCCCCATTAAGGTAATATATACTTTGTTGTTCACAGGTCTGCAGCTATGCAGGTTGCAAACATTTGCTCCTGTCTAAGTGTACAACAACCATCCTTTGGCAGATTAATTTAAATGGGCGCTGCAAATCTGTCACTTTAATGGTGGACATAAGTGTAATAGTGAAAAGACTGGCCAGGTAGGCAGACCCAGACAAGATTGAATCAACAGAATGCAGAAACAGTGGAAGGTAAAAATCCATCAAAATTCATCACAGAAAATTAGACATCTAACCTCCAGATCTCCTTAACTTCTTTCCATACCGTTGGTATGAGCTCTGTTAGGAATTGCACATGCAAAGTCTTCTTAAAATAACAATGAAATGAGTGAAGAAAGAAAGAAAGAAATGTATGTTAAATAGATCAACATTCCAAGATATCTGGAGAGTGAATTCTATTTTATACAAAATAATGGATAACATTAAGAATATTTCATGCAATGTTGAATTTTTCTAAAATATTGGTACATTATGTTGCAGTACTGCTGGAATTCATAACCTCTTCAACCACTGCTGGGTTGAAAACACTCTGCTGACCAAAAATATCCAGTGAACAGTAGTCCTGTGGTCACAAACTGACACCGGTGAAGCGCTAGAAGATGATTAACACACACTCTGTATGGAAGAATCAGCTAAAGTATCAAATTGCTCACTTACAATGTGGACTAGCAAGATAAGGTCAGTGTGAATTGACCACCAGCCAAATAATGACTGGCCAGTAGGTTATTAGGTATATTAGTAGGCTATTGTGGTCCTTTTCCACTAATGGATGTGGTAAAATGTATACAGTATACATATAGATTTTTGTGATCCAAATAACCAACACTGGCATTAAGGACGATTATTATATGATGAAATTTGGATACTGTACCTAGATCCTGTGTGTAGAAATGTGGGGGGAAAAGCATCAGCAATCTGTTGAAACTGGAGGGATAGCTTTTTACTTTGACAACCTACGCATGCACTAGCAGATAAATAGCCTGGGCCACATAAGCACCCATTATGTCATTATTCAATTATAAAATAGATGATAAACATATTTTGGCTCAAGGCATTCAGTTGAGTTGCCCAGTGCTGTAACAGATTGAAAACCTGTTACTGCCATTGCAATGATTCGCCATGAAAGATGGCACATTACTCACTTGGACACAGAATGTTGTGTGCTTCAGGTTTTGTTCTTCTGCTCATGTTTACACTTATCTTAGTGTCAGGGTAATTTAGCTAAGAATGTACTAACAGTATAATAATGTTTGCAATTTACCTGATATGCAATCAGGAATAATATGCAGTACATGACAACATAATGACAATATTCAGTCCCCTCTGAAAGTATTGGAACGACAAGGCCAATTCTTTTGTTTTTGCTATACACTGAATCACCAAACTGTTGGTTTCTTCTTTTGTGATGCTTTTTCAGGCTTGTACTGCAGCTTCTTTCAGTTGTTTCAGAGTTTATCCCTTCATTCTCCTCTTCAGGAGGTGAAATGCATGCTCAATTGGGCTAAGGTCTGGTGACTGACTTGGCCAGTCTAAAACATTCCACGTTTTCCCCCTGATGAAGTGCTTTGTTGTGTTGGCAGTGTGTTTTGGGTCACTGTCTTGCTGCATGATGAAGTTCCTCCCAATTAGACTGGATGCATTTCTCTGTAAATTGGCAGACAGAATGTTTCTGTAGACTTCTGAATTCATTCTGCCATCATGAGTTACATCATCAATAAAGATTAGTGAGCCTGTTCCAGAAACAGCCATGGAAGCCCAAGCCATGATACTACCTCCACTCCAATGCCTCCACTACCTGGTGACAGTGAATGTGGAAAACATGGGAAACATAATGAGCAGACAGTGATTAAAATGGAAAAAAAAGAGAATTGACACAGTGACAAACAAAAGGAGAAGCTGAGCAAAAGTTATAAAATGGAATGGAAACCAGGTTATAACACATGATCATGAGATTGGATGAAAAGACAGACTTAGAGACTTCAAGACAGGAAAAAAGAAAATTATGAAAAGAAAAGGATAAATTTGACAAGAACTCATATACAGTTGAGACGTGGAGAGGATTGTCCAGTGCTGTCAGATTTATACTGTTTGGAAAAGCAAGGTGCAGAGAGGGATAGAAGAAGAGCAAAAGAAGAGTGAGAATAACAGATGGTGAAAATAAGCTAAAAAAGTAAGAAGTCTGCAGGCTTACAGTATGAATGAGGAATAAGCTTGACTTCCAAATCAATAGAAATTTGGTGAGATCTGTTAAAGGGAGCAGTGGTAACTCTGAGCTAGTGACTGTTGGACCCTTGAGCCTCAGCTGATAAAATTGTATCCTCAAAATTCTAATCTCATGAGACATTTGCATGAATTTGAACAAACAAGTTTAATATAGTTGAAATTAGTTCGATTTGACACGAATTAATTCATATAAATTGTTATGAGCTTACAAATGTGAGACCATGTTGATCCTCTCTCAACTGTAATTCTCACTTATAAGTCACTATGAATAAAAGCATCTGACAAATAAATATATATAAATGTGAGCTTTTCATGGAAAATCTGATCTGTTTTTATTGGGGCAAAAACATCAAAGATGCCAGGAGCAAATAGAATTGTCTAATAGACACTATGACACTCTTTCATACAACATTTCACGATGTTCAACATGCAAATTTATTCAAATAACCACTAAAATCACAGGCCCAAAATGATCATGCAGTAGTTATTTATTGTGTCTTTTGCAAGAGATCAGCTGTATATTGGGAAACCAAGAGGAGACTGGCTGATCATTTTGTTAAACTTCTTCATACCATTCCAGCTTTAAGAAAATTCAACAGCAATGGATGGGAGCAATTGACAAAGTGCTTTGTCAATGGGGTGCACAATGGCTTAATGGTTAGCATAGCTGCCTTGCGTTTCCTGGGTTGGGGGTTCGAATCCCACCTCCGCCCTGTGTGTGTGCGGAGTTTGCATGTTCTCCCCGTGTTTCGGGGTACCCTCTGGGTATTCCGGTTTCCTCTACCAGTCCAAAGACATGTGTTGTGGGTTGATTGGCATCTCTAAATTGTGTGTAAGTGTGTGACAAAAGTACAAAGAAAAGATATTCAATGTTTTCAATGACCAACTTAATTGTATTTTGTAAATATAAACAAATTTAGAATTTGATGCCTTCAACACACTCAAAAAAAAGTTGGGACAGAGGCAAAATAAGACTGAAACGTTAATAGAATATTCAAATAACATCATTTTGGAAGATCAGGTTGATTGGTAACAGGGGAGGGTATCAGGATTGGGCATAAAAGGAGCATCCACCAAAAGCTCAGTCTTTGCAAGCAAGGATGGGTCGTGGCTCACCACTTTGTGCCAAACTTTGTGAGACAATTGTCAGTCAGTTCAAAAATAACATTGCTCAATGCAAGATTGCAAAGAATTTAGGTCTTTCACCATCTACAGTGCATAATACTGTGAAAAGATTCTGGGAATCCGGAGAAATCTTATTGGGTAAAGGGCAAGTCCGGAAACCACTGTTGAATGTGTGTGACCTTCGAGCCCTCAGGCGGCATTGCCTGAGAAATCGTCATGCTACTGTGATAAATATAACCACGTGGGCTCGGGAGTAACACACTTAACACATTCCTCTGCCGCATCCAGAAAGGCAACCCGAAACTATTACGCAAGGAGGAAGGCACACATCAACTCTATGCAGAAACGCCGCCGAGTTCTCTGGGCCTGAGCTCATCTCAGATGGCCTGAAAAGCAGTGGAAACGTGTGCTCTGGTCAGATGAGTCCACGTTTCAGCTTGTTTTCGTGAAAAACAGATGTCGAGTTCTTCATGCCAAAGATTAAAAAGACCAACCAGACTGTTCTAAGTGAAAGGTGCAAAAGCAAGCATCTGTGATGCTATGGTTGTGCGGTGCATCAGTGCCCACGACATGGGTGACATGGGTGGCATTTGTGTGAAGGTATCATTGACGCGGAGGTGTATATTGGGATTTTAGACAGACATATGCTGCCATCAAGGCAACATCTTTTCCCAGGAAGTCCATGGTTATTTCAGCAGGACAATGCCAGGCATCATTCTGCATGTGCTACAACAGCGTGGTTTCATAGACACAGAGTGTGTGTGCTTGACTGGCCTGCTAGCAGTCCAGATCTGTCTCCTATTGCACATTATGAAGAGGAGAATCAGACAGTGGTGACCAAGGACTGTTGAGCAGCTGAAGTCTTGTATCAAGCAAGAATGGGCAAAAATTCCATTTACAAAACTGCAACAATTAGTATCCTCAGTTCCCAAATGATTAAAAAGTGTAATTAAAAGGAAGGGTGATGTAACACAGTGGTAAACATGCCTCTGTCCCAACTTTTTTTTGAGTGTGTTGAAGGCAACAAATTCTAAATTTGTTTATATTTACAAAATACAATTAAGTTGGTCAGTGAAAACATTGAATATATTTTCTTTGTATTTTGTCAGTTAATTAAAGTTTTAAGAGACTTGACAAATCACAGATTTTTGTTTTTATTGCATTTTAGAAAAAATCCCAACTTTTATGGAAACGGGGTTAGTACAATTATTCCTGACGTACACTGCAGTTACTTCCTGGATTCTTCAGATACAGTAATTCTGGAACTGTACTGGAGGGATGAACACCATTCTTCCAAAAGATATTCCCTCAGTTTATTAGCATATATAAGTAAAAAAAATATATATATATTGATAATGTGATAAAGATACAGTATAAAGGAGATACTACTTATCTGTATTATTTACCATGTTTAAGGAGGACTGATCATGCTAAGCTGTCTCATGGCATACATATTCACTACTGATCTCAATGAGTGACTCATTGATGCCGTATAGCACACTTGAGAACATGCATCAGAACTGATTTATTGTTACAAAATCACATTCAGCTTTCTTTCTCTGTAATACTGGTCATATCAGTAAAAGACAGACAAGAGCCAACACCCCCAATAGTGTGGAGAAAGCAAAGCCTGTGTGTGGTGCTGGAATCAAACTCGGTAAGTTGATTGGACATGACTCTTCTCTGCTTTATCATTACGTCTATGGTGGCAGTTACTTATGAAACGCTCAAGCGAGCTTCACAGTGTTCTGACAGCAAACAGCTTCTAAATTAGTCTTGGTGCAGTTGGCAGATGCCTCACGATTTCGAAGTAATGAGAGCACTACGGTTCATAACCTCTACATAACCCTCCTTATTGGCTAATGTTTGAGATGAGCCAGAAAACTGAACACGTGAAAATAGAAATTGGGGTCAGGTGCAGGAATCTCTTAGACCCAGTCTCAGGTTTGATATACACTTTATATGCACTGATAAATATATTAATAAGGAAAGCTGCTATGAGACATTTTTGTTCAAACAAGAATGAACAAAGAATTTATCACCTCTATGTGGATAATTTACTCTGAATTTGTGAATTGGGGAAAGTTAACACAATGCAAAATTCAATATGAGACTAATGGGTTTATTTATTTATTTATTTTTAAGATTAACATAACACTTAACATAAGTGCTAGGCAGATGAATGGCAGTTCTACATCTGTGTCATGTGATAATATTGTTATACAAACCTGTCATATGAGAGGATGTATAACTGACTATTATAACACAGGAATGTTATCCTCTGAGGTGTGCAGGATAAATGTGAAAGGTGAACAACAGTCACAAGAATCTAAGGCTGACAAACACACTAGGCAGCAATTTCTCAAATTTAAGGTTGCCCACCTGCAAAACAACACTGAAACTAAATCACAGTGACAAACCACTTTACTAAAACCAAATCTCAGATGAAAACCACATGCCAATGAATAGCTTTTGACAGAACACATCTGATGCTTGGTTCTAAATGTACCCATTTTGTTGCTTTATATCCTTCAGGCACACATGCATGGTTTCTCCAGCAGTGAGGGATGAGACTGAGGAGATGTGCTGAAGATGGGCCTGGATGTGGGCTTTGTGTGTGTGCACTGATCTGGAAGATGTTGGGATCACATCACACAGGGTTGCTTCTCAGCGCTGCTGCTCCCAACTGCAAGCTAAAGGTCTAGTAGATATGTGTAATTTATTCTTGTCAGAGTGTGTCCCCTGTGCATATAAATGTAAAACAGCCTGACACTGAAGCAGAATCCTGGTTGCAGAGAAGTTTTGGAGAGAAAATAATACTGTAACCTAAGCTTTAGTTTAATAACTCACTCATAAATGAATGGTGAATGCGATGTTGTCAATGCCACTTTCATTTTTCCTATGTAAAGGTTTAGGTTTTGAATATTATCAGCATACAATGTTTAAATGTATTTTTCTGCATGAATGAATATGAGGAACAGGTCTTGTTTGCCATAGCGCTGAATCTTCTCATACTGCTTGCAAAATGCCAGTTAATATTAATGTTTCCTCCTGGCACTTGCCAGCTCATGCGTCACAGCCTTCTCTCGATTTGCTTTCAAATCCAAACTCTTCATAATGAAATCATAATGCCACAACAAGATGGCAGCACTTGTGTTATCCGTTATCTCCAGTGTACCATACACAAGTGTTTTTTTCCATCTCAGTGATAAGTCAAATACAGTGTAAATCTGTGAAGCCATTTTCATTGGCTGAAATGTCGCCTTGTTTATCTGGGGTCTACTGTGGAAGGATTGCCTGGGCTCCCCCTAATCCACTGCAGGAGCGTGGGCAGCCACATTGGGCAGCCATATGAGCAAGGTGTAGGGATGCTTGATCCAGAAGAGAGGCAGATGCTGGCTGCCAGAGTAGCTGCTCAAAAGGGAGTCTAGGAGGATTGGCATGGCGCAGAGAGGTGGCAAAGGTTCAGACGCAGAAAGCAAAAACCCATCTTGGGCATAAAGGTGCTTAGCAAGCATCTTATCTTAATCCACAGTTCCATTCCTTTATAATATGCAAAGTCAATTTTACCCGATCCTAACTTTGTTTTGTCCTTTTCCAGTGCAGGCATATGTTTACTTAACTTTCTAGGCATGAACTGAATTCTTGGCGCTCAGACATTTTCATTAATGTTTAATGAGACGGGAAACACAAGCAGAACCATACACATTTCCTCAAGTTTCACTGTACAAGCAGTTCAATTAATAATTAATGGGAGTTTCATGACATGAAGGAGGATTGGCAGAGATGCTAAATTAAAGTGTAGATGTGCTGTGGCTTCAATTTTTTTTTTTTTAAAATACACATTATACATCGCAAGCTTTCACTCTGCTTCATAAATGTTCAGCAGCTGATTGTCAGTTATGGAGCTTTATGACTGGCAGCTATGGAGCTTTATGACATGTGGCGTACTGTATATTGATTATGAAAAACATGTTTCTATGTATTATTGAACTGCACTACTTGAAGATTACTTTCAGTAGTTATTCAGCCAGCTACCCACTTCTCATAACCATTTTTTCACATTTCACAGAAACCTAATTCCAAGGTGGTTTGGTATTTTGAGATTTTACTAATATCTGTAATATATTCTCTGCAATCTTTCTACTCTCATGAACGTTTCTCAAATGGCAGAATATTCTATTATTACTACATAATGCACAGCAAGTTGCTCAGCAAGTTTTAGTTTACAATGTTCCTGGCCAGAGAAATGCATGTTTTGTTTGACATTTATGATGCCTTTCTCTCCACAACCCTGAAAACATTCTCTTTCCCTGGTCATTCATTTACTGTTTTATTGGCAGCTGTGTCTTTTTATTTACTGATTATCTTACACTAATTATCTCAGTGATAAATTTTTAGGACAGCTCTCTTCCTCACACTGCAACTATAACTTCAGCAGAATGCGATCCTCAGAGTGATTACTGCCTGTGAAAACTGGTACGAAAATTTTCACCATTAAACAAAAATCTAACCAGACCAATTAAGAGGCAAGTTGTTCTGTCAAAAAAAAAAAAAAAAAACCCAGAAGGCAGCAGTGCAATGAATATCTGAAAAAGTGCCGAACCTCACATGGTTCATGAATTTATCTTAGCTATCTGCCAAACTCGTAAATAACTGCCTGCTCTGTAGCCATGGCAACCCACCATAACTCTAATCATGAAACTTGCAACAGAAAAGCTATCCTATCATCTCGACAGAATGGTATGGAGAAAGTATGCACAATTCTCACTTTCCTCCAAATGTAGCACGGATGCAATGGATGCTAAATGAATCACTCTGATTATCTGTTTCCCATTAAAAAATAAATAAATATTTTAATGAATGCAAGAACAGCTCTAATGTATTACATGTCTAAACCCCAAATATATGCAAATGTTTCACAAAATCTCCACTTGTATTCAGTCCTGAAATAACTCAAATGTTTTGTAAAATTGGAGCCAGTCTAGCCCAAGGAGATTATATTTCTTTCAGGAAAGATTTTTTTTTTTTTTTTATCATTGTATTGTCTGTTTGCCCAATGCTCCTGTAATGCCAACGAATCTATTTTTTTCCTCACAATTTTATTTTCAGGAAATGAAGAGGGCCTCTAAACATCTGCATGAACATACAATGACGATCTCATGAATCCAGGTTGAACAGCAGTGCTCTGAATGGCACCCTGAGCCACATGTTAATTAGTGCTACAGAAAGTTATGCAAATTTCATGAAGACACTCCTCAGGGGATTTCAACTAACGCTAAACTCCCAAAACTTCAGAGTGAGCTTGTGTCTTTTCTGACAGGAAGAGCAATGGCAGCCGTCTTTAGTGGGGGAAACAAAGGCTTAGACTGAGCTCCTGTGGGAAGACTCCAGCTTGATTTGATTCCTCTTTTTCTGAGGGTAGCTGTAGATTCTGTGCCTCCTAAGGAGTTGCAAGAGACAGCTGAATAATTTTGCCCAGAGCTTCAACATCCAGATTCAGAGACAGGGAAAACAGAAGAAATGTTGGTATGTTCATTTTTGTTTGGTATGAGCTTAAAATTATTCAAGGATTGCTGAAAAGCTGTGAAGTTTTAATTTAGGAGATGTGTTGGAGGCAAATGAGTAAATCGGCCCAAGCAACAAGCAATACAATGCCCTTTTAATCTTGCTATATGATTTCTCAGCTTGCGGGCAATAATTATCTCCATTGGATGTGACAGGTATCATTTCTCCTGTGCTTCAGTCAGATAGAACAGCTTTTTGTTTCAGAGCACTGCACTTTAGAACCTCTTGCAATCCTCAGAGTGATTACTGCCTGTGAAAACTGGCATAAAAATTTTCACCATTAAACAAAAATCTAACCAGACCACTTAGGAGGCAAGCCACCTAGAAGGCAGCCCATAGGTGGCGCTACAGGCCATGCCCAAATTCTACGTGATTTTCCCTCAGTCATTACAATTATTGGCACCCCTATGAATTCATAAGAAAAAAATATATTTGAAGTATATTCCCATTGATATGTAACATTTTTTAAGTACACGTGTGTGACTAGGAAGAGGAAATTGTTCAACCATGACTTCCTGTTTCACAGGGATATAAATATTAGGCAACACATGGGCCAAATTCGCTTAGTCATTCATAATAATGGGTTAGATCAAGGAATATAGCTGTGATGTGCGGCAAAAGGTTGTTGAGCATTGAAAATGCCCATTTCCACCATCAGGGCAATAATTAAGAAGTTCCAGTCAACTGGAAATGTTATGAATCAACCTGGAATTGGACGTGTGTCTATATTGTCTCAATGCACTGTGAAGAGGATGGTTTGAGTGGCCAAAAAATCTCCAAGGATCACAGCTGGAGAATTGCAAAAGTTAGCTGCGTCTTGGGGTCAGAAAGTCTCCAAAACTACAATCCAAAGTCACCTACATCACCACAAGCTGTTTGGAAGGGTTTCAAGAAAAAAGCCTCTACTCAAATCCAAAAACCAGTTCAAGTGTATTCAGTTTGCCAGACACTACTGGAACTTCAAATAGGATCAGGCTCTATGGTAATAAAAAAATATTATATATATATATATATATATATATATATATATATATATATATATATATATATATATATATATATATATATATATATATATATAAATTTTTAATAAAAAGAGCTTTTTGGCAATAAACACCAGAGGTGGTTTTGGCGCACACAGAGAGGTAGCCATATGGAAAAGTACCTTATGCCCACGGTTAAATATGGTGGTGGTCTTTAATGTTTTATAGCTGACATTTTGTTAGGATACATGGCATCATGGACTCTATCAAATATCAACAGATATTAAATGAAAACCTGACTGCCTCTGACAGGAAGCTTAAAATGGGCCATGGTCGGATCTTCCAGCAGGACAATGATCCCAAACAATATCAACACAAAAATGGTTTACTGACCATCAAATTCAAGGTCCTGCCCTGGCCATCCCAGTCCCCTGACTTGAAACCCATAGAAAACCTGTGGGGTGAACTGAAGAGGAGAGTCCACCAGCATTAACCTTGAAATTTGAAGGATCTGGAGAGATTCTGTATGGAGGAATGGTCTCAGAACCCTTGCCATGTATTCTCCAACCTCATCAGGCATTATAGGAGAAGACTCAGAGCTGTTATCTTGGCAAAGGGAGGTAGCACAAAGTATTGACTAAAAGGGTGCCAATAATTGTTGCACACCTACATCTCCTCAGTCTCACACCAAATATTGATTTGATGTAGATTTTTCTTCTGTTCACTCACTCTGCATTTTGTTAATTGATAAATATAAACTATTAACATGTCTATTTTTGAAAGCATTCTTACTTTACAGCATTTTTTCACACCTGCCTAAAACTTTTGCACAGTACTGTATATTTAACAAATATATATATATATATATTGATAAACCTGTGTTTTGTTTGCGATTGTTTGATATCCATGAGAGCAGAGTATTTTTGTAAATTTTCTGAACAAAAGATCAAAAGGTTAAACAATAAATAAAAATTTTCACAGCCTTCTTTGCTTATATTTACCAAAGGTGCCAATATTAGTGGAGGGCACTGTATATACTGTATACATAATGTACTGTGCAAAAGTTTTAGGCAGCCTATTTTTTTAGTACAAACTTTGTTACAGATTTTTTATTTTATGACGTTTACATTATCAAATCAGTACAAAAAACATTTTAGATTCCCAAAGTTAGTTTTCTAGCACAAAATTAAATGTTACAGAAAAATGCTTGTATGTCATTAAAGAAAGCAGCATATTATATAAGAGATAACTTTTCAGACAGTAAACACAATGAAGGCTGCTGGGTTTTGCTGCAAAAAATAAGAAGCGAGTGCGAAAGTCAAAGTGTCCAGAAGAACTGTGTCTGGTTCTGCAAGATGCTCAATAAAACTTACCAGCTCATTTCCTTATAAACCTGCACAATTCATACCGGAGCATTTCTTTGCATGCGCCTCACAGTATTATGTATTACACACACATATATATATATATATATATATATATGCACACAGTATAAAATGTTACATTTGTTACTGTGTGTGTCTATGTGTTCATTTTTCCATTTTTGGGTGTTTGAATGTGTGATTCATGCTTTTGTAGATATTAATGTGGTAATTCTGTAATTTTTCCCCTATTTTCCTGAAATCTCTTTATTAAAGACACACATGACTGATTTTGGGATTGTGTAGCTAGTATCTGGGAAAAAAGCTATTTTTAACGCAAGACAGATATGGAAATATATCACACTGTGTAGTAATCACATTTTGGCCTTCCAAAACTGATGTCATTTTCAAATGTCCACTCATTTACTGAGTGTTCCCCTTACATCAGCTGTGAGTGACACAAGTCTTAGTTTCCTTCACTCCATGTAATTTAACTGGTCACCTGTCCCTGACAGGAACTCACGCCTGTGGCTGGAATTTGAATAAAATAGTCATTTAAGTTTCATATCTTTATTTATCTTATGCAGTGGTGTAGTCATTTCTTTAGTGTTTCTACAATGAAAGGTTTTCTAATACACATTTAGTCTAAGATCCACTTTGATTGCAAAATCCCGGCTGACAATGTAATTTAGTGCATGGCATGCTTTAATTTTTGTCTGGGAAACCAACTCTCAGTGCACTAAAGCTTTTAAATGTTTTTTTTTTTTTTTCTTTTTTTTCTTTTTGCACAAGCCTTCCATGGCTTAACAAATCTCAGTTAATCAATAGATCAATTGACCTAGCATAAATGTATTTTCATTGATTGGCATGATATGTTAAAGTAAAGAAAAAATTTGTTCTAAACAAGTTACAAGAAATCATGATGCCCTAAATGTCTTGGGAGTAGATATAACACATTATTAGTTTCTGTTGTTTGTACTGGGCAGGGTCGTTCAGGTTAATTGAGTCTTACTTCAGAAAGCTGGCAGAGGACCAGGCATGCTCCCTTTACAGTATATCCATTTAATTAATACGGAATGAGCCAGTGCTAAGTTGAGACAGCCTAATGATGAGCAAACAGGTAATAAACAAAAACAAAGGTTTGATTTTCTTGCATTATTTCTATCCATTATTACAGCTGTGAAATCCACCTAAATAACATAAAAATACACTGCAATAACAATCTACAGAAACAGATTGTAGCTTCTGCTTTTCTGAATTGGATCAGCAGAAAAAAAAATCTTTGTGTTTATAGTACGTTCACACCATATACAGTACTTAAACTTAAACATCTCCAACTGATAAACATATTACTACTGATAACATATTCAAGATATGTTTTCAAAATATGTATTCAAAATTGTTCGCTTTACATTTACATTTACATTTACGGCATTTGGCAGACGCCCTTATCCAGAGAAACTTACAGAAGTGCTTTGAGTCTCTATCATCAAATACATCCCAATACTGGTTCACTGAGTCACGGACTAAAAATACCATCAGTCTAAAAACTCTGTTGACTCACACAACACAATATTTTATTTATTTATTTATTTATTTTTAAATGAAAAGTGCTAATTTAAGTACTTTAGGAAGAGGTAGGTCTTTAGATGTCGTTTGAAGACTGCCAGTGACTCAGCTGTTCGGACATCTAGGGGAAGTTCATTCCTAGGTGCCAAAACAGAGAGGAGTCTTGACATATAACCAATTAGTTGTGGCTTATATACCATTCGTTTGTAGTTTTGTGAAAATGCTGAACAATATAGGCTTCAAATGTCCCCTGGTGTGTATAAGGCATGTGTAATTTAGTTGACACTTTAACCACTACAGTCACTAAAAGTTAGATTTCAGTATGCCAAAACATTCCATACTGGTAAAAGTAGATTTACTTTTACCAGTGTGGAAAGCAAAATCCCTAGTTTACCAATATCTGATTGTGAGGATGCTGAGCTAGCTAGAATCTCTCCCATACTGTCCCATTTTTTCAGCTGTCCCATCAAATATCTGAAACTGGTCATATAACTGAACACACTCAATTGGCTGGAAATGGTCAGTGCTAAGGTTAACACTGTGATCAACGTTAAAATTGGGACAATCCCTCATATACTAGCCTGTAGACAGCCAGTTGCCTTGAGTCCTCAGCCACGAGGCCACAGCCGGCATCTAATCTGTCAGCACTGAGCAAAGTGGCAATATTGCTCTAGTAAAGCAGAGGTGAGTAAATAGACACTTAATCATCTGTCTGTCTGCTAACGCTGCAAGGACATTAGGATAGCATGAGACAGCTGCCAGAAAAGCACAGTAGTGCTCTGTATAGTGTGCACATTTAGTTATAGGTAGAGGATGCCACAGGAGGGTTTTTTTCTGTAGTAGGGCACACCAGTGTGTATATTTAAACCTCTGAGACTGGGCTGGATTCAAATGATCGACCTCTTGGTAGTCTTGGACAGTCCTGCCAGAAACTCTGTAATGAGTTTTAGACTCATTCAGTCAAATCTTAAAGCTACAGTGCATAGGATTTTTTAGTTAGAATGAAAAAAAAAAGATAATTGAGTGAGGGGAGAAAAAATTATTTATAATATGATGTTCCTGAGCTGCTGTGAGACAATCTTATAATAGTAATTCACAATTTGCTCTTCATCAGGGGTGTCAGGTCGAAAATGGTGGGAAATTTGAAGGCATGCATCAAATGCCAGGTCGGATATGTCACATGTCATCAGGTCACAGCTTTAGGAATGAAAGAATTTGGATGGTGACTGGAAGGCAGGAGAAAGAGAGAATGTAAACAAATGGGAGTGAAAAAGTGAAAGTCATTTTATATTATGCTATAAAAGGAAACAGGTTTCAGGATTAATGGAATATTAGCTTTTTTCTTGCTGAACAGGTAAGGTGTGTTAAGGTGTGTTCAGGAAGCTACTGAATGATAGATAATCGTTAGGCGATTTATCCTTGTTGTGGAATTTGTATTAATGTTAAGTAATTTAACTAGAGAACTCATGATAGCCAGTAATGACAAACAGGAGGTGTTTGGGGAGTTTTTCCATATTTTAGTATATGAAGTTTGGTGATAATGTTTAACAGTGAGTGATTGGAACTCTCTGCTTGCAAATGGTTTTAGCAGTTCATGTGCGAACTTTTTGTCAGGCTAGAAAACAAAATATATTTATCAAGTAGCAACATACATGCAGAATAGACCACATAAAACCAACCAGGTGTTTTAGTTTTGCTCTCCGTGCTATATTTTAGCTGGCTACTGTACAGTTGACGGGCTAGCTGCGTCTGCTGGCTCCAGAGATGTGCAGAGCCTTGGGCTAACTAACATTATGCGACTAGTTTGTTCTGTAGGATATGTACTGTTTATGAATGAGCACAATGTCTAATTATCTCATTTCTAGCATTTCTGCCACATTTCTAACTAGCAAAAACATGCCGCTTTGCTGAGTGACACAATGTTCCAGCAGTATGGGTTGTTGAACCTGAATGCCATTGTAAAGGCTTTTACTAGCTGTGCCACTTGGGAATTTATAATATAAACACACAAAATTTTATAGCATGAGTATGGATTTATGATCTAATAAAATCCTGGGTCTAAATAAAATGTTACCATGAGCATAATCTTTTCACTGAACTCCCTATACATTTTAGGCCAGTTTAATTTGCAGGTTAAGCTTTAGCCTAGTCTTGGGTTATATTATCAGTAGAGTTCTTGCTTTTCAGTCCAAAATTAATGCGGAACATTGAACGTAAGACTTTGTTAGTGTGTTTGAGTTTAAATTACTTTTCTCTGCAGTGGACAGAAGTTTTAAGAAAATGGATAAATCACAAATCCCTTTGTACAACGTAATGTAAAAGCCATTATCTCTTTCAAAAGGGAGGCTGAAAATGACACTCTATTCATGGGCACATTAAAATAAAAGGCTGGTTCCTTTTGGCCCGTTACTTGCACAGAGATGTTCAATCCTGACATTATCTTCAGTTGGCTACATAAGCCTTTTTTATTCTTCTAAAGGAACAAATGAAAATCAATGGGGAAAAATGTTTCACATGATTAATTTTTTTCCAGCTCAATACAGACTGCAATTTCTCCAAACAATTATGAACAATCTAAC
The DNA here is from genome assembly GCA_023630585.1 of Cranoglanis bouderius. NCBI lineage: Eukaryota > Metazoa > Chordata > Actinopteri > Siluriformes > Cranoglanididae > Cranoglanis > Cranoglanis bouderius. The sequence continues at coordinate 24,812,894 of CM042544.1, forward strand.
AACTTTAACACTGTAGCTCCTCTTGACCAATAACAGTGCAGGATTTCATGTGGAAACTTAAAGATATCTAGCAAGCATTGATTGCCTCTTTCTGTTCAGCTTGAGAAAAGAAAATAAATAAATAAAGTGAACTAAGAGCAACACTCATCTGTGTTTCAGGGTTTACAATGGAGGCTTTGTGCGCTTAGAACCATTAGCTTTGACGGACGTGCCAGACAAGACATTGATCGGCAAGCTTGTAAATGCACCGGTAATCATCGCAAAAGGCAACAAGTAGAGACACACGCAGTAACTCTTGACTTCACAGTCTTGGAGCTCCCATCATATACTGAGCAACAATGGTAAGTTTTGAAACTGTCTTTTTTTCTCTCCAAAACTCTTCTACACTTCTCTCCACAACGATGTTGTAACAAGACAAAGGTCTTATTTCATATGTGGGTTTTAACAGCTGGAGGGTTCATGGGGGTTTAACAACAAGTTTTACCTTTTCTCTCCATCAATAATCCTTCAGGGAACAAGCAAGGGTATTAGAGGGTGCTGACAAAGGAGTGTTTATTAAAATCGACTCCTGATAACATTCTCCACAGTTTTGTCAAAGCATTAAAGGTGTTATAAATGTTCCTCCTCCCATTACTCATGCTGTAATCACAAAGCAAAGTGACAATGCATATGTTTAGCATTATCTGCTCTGGTAGAGTAACAAAGAAAAGTGTTGTTGCTGGAGGCAAACTGAGTGATGATGATGGCATGTCTCTCGCACCATCCTTCCCATCTTGTGGCGGCACACACACCTGTCATGGCTGCTGATCAGAGTCATTGATCAGTTCCACTCAGTGCTCCGGCTAATGGAGAGCGCGGCTGAAGGCCTGTCCTCAGAGGACCGTGCGCTGTGCCACGATGTCTTGTTTGCCAAAGCAGTGTACATTTTGTATTTCTGAAAGCAGCAATCAATGAATCTTGATAATGCGTGAGCTCAGGGCACATAACTCACATTGATAGCTCTTATATTGTGCCAAAGGGTTGTAAATCCAGACCTGCAGACATGATTATGCGGTGCTAGTCAATTCCTGTGCTTTGACCACATACAGTAGGTCCAATGTCACAAAACATTTTGTTTGTCACCAGGTTGAAAAATGCTGTTAAAATGTACAGATTACATTGTGGCCATTTTTGGTGACAGTGGCACAATTCTGTAATCCTTACATAGCAACATAGCATGGACCACATTGTACCAAGTGAATAGCTGAATCTGCAGCGCTAATTCAGCATCAAAGCATGTCTGTACTATTGCTGATTATTGCGTTACAGGAATCTCACTGTTGTTATGATCATCAATCTTGTCTCTCACAAGCAGATGGCCACATGGAGGCTGAGAACTACAAATGGTGGTACGAATACTATTCCAAATGCTTCACGACAGTAATAAAGTGCATGTGTCATGGATAAAAATAAATACACTTATCATTCTGTTTCACTGTATGGATGGCTCCGCTAGCAACACACCACAGAGGCAATGGGAAGCTGAAGAGCAGAGTGATGGTATGCTCTCTCTAGGTGATCATGCTTATGTGTCACTCACTGTTAGTTTTTGATGGCTTCACATAAATTGTGAAGAATAGGTAGATAAATAGGCACTAAGCAGTTCTATGGACTTAATCTATGCATTGTGACAGACTGATTATCTCAGCTAAAGATTGTGAGCGCTTTGCTTGTGTACAGCTCTGTCCTCCACAGTACAGCTAATAAAAATTAGTGGACTTTGCATGTTTTCCCTGTGCTTCTGGGGTTTCCTCCGGGTACTCCAGTTTCCTCCCCAAGTCCAAAGACATGCATTGTAGGCTGATTGGCATCTCTAAGTTGTTTGTAGTGTGTGAGTGTATGTGCGATTGTACCCTGCGATGGGTCGGCACCCCATCCAGGGTGTCGTCCACTGTATGCCCCGAGTCCCCTGGGATGCCTATCCCAGGGGACTCGGGGCATACAGTGGACGACACCCTGGATCCTTCCTTATGTAGCCAGCCTGGAGCCTTCCAGGCTCCCCGCGACCCTGTGTAGGATAAGCGAGTCCTCTGGGATAGGCTCCTAGGCTCAACCCTGTGTTGGATAAGCGGTACAGAAAATGGATGTATAATAATACTAATTCATTCAGTCATTTTCACTAACTGCCGGATCTTGGTCAAGGTCGCAGTGGATCCTAAACCTATCGTGGGAACACTGGAGGTGAGGCAGGAATACACGCTGAATGGAGTGCCAGTCCTACTACTACTACTAACAATAATAATAATAATATTTCTACCTAGCATGTTTGCCTTGCACCTCGGGTTAGGGGTTCAATTCCTGTCTCCGCCCTGTGTGCATGGAGTTTGCATGTTCTCCCCGTGCTTCGGGGGTTTCATCCGGGTACTCCGGTTTCCTCCCCCAGTCCAAAGACATGTGTTGTAGGCTGATTGGCATCTCTAAATTGTCCGTAGTGTGTGAATGGGTGTGCGAGTGTGTGTGTGCAATTGTGCCCTGCGTTGGGTTGGCATCTTGCCCAGGGTGTCCCCCACCTTGTGCCCCGAGTCCCCTGGGATAGGCTCCAGGCTCCACGCGACCCTGAGTAGGATAAGCGGTACAGAAAATGGATGGATGGAAATGTTTACCTGTCTGTCTGACTATAACCACATTTACACAACTTACTGACTTGTCACAGCCCTTTTTCCCCCCTTACTCTGTTTTAACTCTCATAATTTATAACCATTCTAATACAAATACACTTAAGCACTTCTTTAGCAGAACAGGAATGATATAAGAGTATTATGAGAGTATGAAGAGTATTCTTAAAAGGTCCCTAAAATGACCCCTAAACGATCTTAAAAAGCTAGTGTGTGCAGCCTGCTGCTGTAACGACTAACTCTTTGGGCTTGTCTTTCTAAATAGCTTTAAACGGTTGCACGAGGATATTGTGATTGTTTGCTTAATTATATCTCTTAGCAGTTTCACCAAATTTCGTCCTTGTACATCGAAATATTTTTAAACATATTTTTATCCGACTATTGTGATTTGTTGTGGCACTTACCCTCTGTGCGTAATGACGCAGCAACCGGAGCTGGCGCGCGCGTGAGTGAGTGAGTGAGTGAGTGAGAGAGAGAGAGAGAGAGAGAGAGAGAGAGAGAGAGAGATTTGCAGCTTTTTCTCTAAAAAAGTTGTTTCATCGGAAGGAGCAATCAAATACTTCAGGCATTTACAATTCAAAAATGTAATAGCGTGCAAGGAGGATTTCGGTTGTTGATCCCGAGTTACTTGAGCGACTCCCAAGTCCATTGTAAACACCGCTCACCAGTTCAGCTGTGCACGTAAACGGATCTTGATGCGTACACGAGGAGAAAGGGGTTCTGTCAATTTGCTGACACCACCGAGAGAATTTTGTGTAGTGTAAGCGCAGTCCCTTTCCACGTTGGCGCGCTACTCCAGCCCAGTTGTTGCGGCGCGGTCGGAGGCGCTCAGCGGGAGGAGGAGGAGGAGATCCGGAGAGTCGCGCGCGCAGCCTAACTAACTAACTAACGGCTAACGGGCGCGTGGAGAGCGCTGATCTGATCTGCTCTGCTCTGCTCTGAGAAACGAGTTGTGTCGGGACTTGCGCGTCAAGCAGAAGGGGGAAGAAATGTCCTCTCCAGTACAATGAGAGCCAGTTGGTCGCGAGCAAGAGAAGTCCTCTCATGAGACCCACCAGAGCAATTTTGATGAGCGATTCCGAGACGTCTGTGGATTCCCTAAAGAGTGGATCGCACGCGCTGAGAAGCATGAGAGACCCGTGGCGGTGGCCCCGGAGCGCCGTGTTGGAATACTGGACAGCGGTCATGGTGTGCCTTGTTTGGATTCAGTGCTCTTGCGGGATGCCGCATGTCATACGGATAGGTAAGATTATAAAAGCATTATTATGCGGAATGGACACTGACTTGTGCGCATTGTTTATGTTCTTTCAGGGGGGAAAGCCATGCTTTATGTTGGAATATATAGTTAATTAATTTAGGCAATTCTTAACACTTAACTGCCCCCGCTGGTAAGATGGAGACAATGTTAAACATGCTTCGTTGATTGACCTGTTAAACAACTGGAACAAAATGGATATGAGTGCAGACTGTGGGGGTTATATAGCCTGTGAAATATTATTCTGAATTATTGCCTTAAGTTGTATAGAGCCCCATAACGACCGTAAATTAACACTTTGGTAAGTCGCTTTAAATAAGGGCTCCGACAAATGCTGTAAATGTAAATATAAGTGAATGCGTGGTCAAATAAAATCCTCGTTCAAATCAGAATAGGTTCGAGCAAAAAACAGCATAAACAGCACAATGTTTCCTTATTAACAAGTTCAAGTCTACAAAGTTTGGAGCATCTCATACCGCCTTAAACGCACATCTAAACATACTTTTGGCTTTGGGAAGATTTGCATCTTGAATTGTTGGTAGAAAAAATAGCCACGAATTAAAAAAAAAAAAAAGAAAGAAAGAAAGAAAAAAAGGTGAAACTTGCCGTCGATCATTGCCGGCTGAACACTCGGGAATGATGTGTGCAGGTTTGGCTCAGGGCAGCTCGGCAAACACTGGAAGTTAACCTTCAGATACACTTAACATGAAAACCACACACACTCTCTTACTACTTAATACATGGAAAATACTCTGTCTATTCATCTAGACCTAATATGTAGGATAAGGCCATTAACATCCTCTTTACATTACACATGAAAACCACACGATTTTTATTCTAATAAAACACACACACACACACACACACACACACACACACACACACACACACACAGTGTTTAGGTTAGATTTATTTTTCCCTTGCTAAACACATCACTTTGCTTTAATGTTGTTGTATATTTTTGCCAATAAGCTATTTTACCATATATTACATATTTCCTAAACATTGTCTATGCAGACTGATGTAACTAAAATCTTGTTAAATGTTTAATATGTATCTTTTTTATTTGTAATTTCTGAACAAATAGTGAGACTCCATTTGTATTTGAAATACTTTCGTAACCAACCCATAACCCATATATTTTCAGCATTTCAATTTCTCTGATTCGTGAGCGGTTTGTGTGGCTGGTGGTTGTTTTCTATGGGAATAACGTATGATATTATGAGGAAGATTTGGCATTTTTGTCCCAGCTCACATCTGTAGTCTTTTGGTGCTTGCAAATGTGAAAACAGAACCAATTTATCAGCAGCTGCTATAGCAGCAGAGTCTGAAAGATAGAATAGAATCTGACAGCTTTTGTGTTTCAAATGACATCAAGTTGAAGCAAATCTAGCTTGAAATGAAATTTTACTGCTCGAGTCTATCTCTGGCTCACTTTTGTAAGTTAACACACACTACACATATGTCCATACACATGCACACAATTGTGACGATGCAGCTGTCAAATTCTTTGTATTTGTGTTCATCAGTAATTTTACCATCTGGGCGTGTTTTGTATCTGTGGATTGTGAACGTCTTTTATTGCTTTTATTGTGTGAGCATATGTTTTTGTGTTGAAAATATATATTTTTAATCTATACATGATATTCTAGCCTATATTTTTACATGCCTTGAACATATTCAACAAAAAAGGGTCACCCTATAATTTTGTAAACAAAATTAGTCAAAGCTACACTGAGCTTTAAAGCCTTTATGCTCAGGCCACTAGATGGCTCTCTTTGAATTATTGCTTAGGCGAAAGGCGAAAGGTTTCTTTAGTTTTCCTTAAACTGAAATTCATTAACGTGGGTGCTGTCCAGAGATGGAGGAGGGATGGGCCTGTGTCTCCCCATGAGGTAGCCTAAGCACATCTACACCATCTGTGTAATGGTGGGCATCCGAGGTGGAATCGCTTTCACTGATTTCACTGTTTTTACAATGTACCTCTTGGAGGCCAGATGGCCAGTCAGTCTCACTCTGCAAGACTGTAAATGCCTGGAGATGGACCGATTCCCCTGCATTTCTGGGTTATCTGCGCCATTGCCCTCTTGCTATTTAAGCTAAGCAGAATGTGTTTTTTTCAAAAGGACAATGTTTTGGCCAATGCTGCTATGCAGATCATGATGAATGCATGAGGGAGAATTTGGCAGAATGATTGTTCTTTGGGCTGATTTTTTTGATCATTATAATGCAGCACTGAATTTAATTGTCACCTCACATCACACATAAAAAAACACATAATAACTCTCTTATATAAAATTGTAGATCATGAAAAACTTTTTTTTTGTTGATACCCAACATATTTGTAAATTCTAATTATATATATATATATATATATATATAAAAAATAAAAAAAAAACCTTACTTAATACATTTTAAAAGGTCTAAAGATTAGATTTATTAATTAGATTTATCAACATCTAAATGTCTCAATAAATCCTATCTTTTAATCTTATCTCCATAACTGAAATAATTTAAACTAATGAAAGAAGATGTCTCCATAAATCCTAACTGTTGTTTTTAAGCACTGTAAATTGCACATTTGCCATTGTCTCATCTGCAGTATATTCAGACGATGGATGAAACTAATTTATAGCCTCTGGCTCTCATTCTATTTCTGAACGAAGGAATTCAGTGCCAGACAAGGATTTATTGGATAATCAATTGCTTTATCTACCTAATACTTCAAGCGCTTCATCATTGCCAGTTAATCAATCCGGGTCATGATTTTATGTCACTTTTGTTTCATTTGCTCCTTTGTTCAGAGCAACAGTTGGATTTCTTGTATTAATTTTGCCCTTGTTTTGCATCCATTTTATCTCCTTTTCTCTTGGCTTTTTGCTGATCGTACAGCGATTTTTAAAATGATGTCAGCACACTAACCACATTATTGTTATTGTAGAACAGGCGTGACATAAATGGATATATATATATATATATATTTAATATGTATGTATGTATAGAACTGCTTTTGGTATATATACGGTTGTATTTATACAAACACTTAGGCTTTCTGAAATATTCTGAGTAATGTTTGATTTTTACCGTCAGATACACCTTAACGTTGTGCACAATATATTTGGAGAAAAAGGAGACAGCGTGTGTGTAATACCTGTAAAAACTGATTACATGAATGACAATGTGTATTCAGCAGTTATAGTTTCTAAGGAACAATTTTTGATGAATATGCATTGAAAATTCAGTAGAATAGAGGTGCTGAAAACATGTTCTATTATGAATAAATAAATAAATAAATAGATAATAATAATAATAATAATAATAATAATAATAATAATAATAATAATAATAATAATAATAAATTGTCTTTACAAAATGTGTGGTATCCTGAAAGAGCCCTTTACATGGTGAAATTTTGACCTTTTCATATAAAAGTCTAAAAATTAAAGGCTCTTTAATTAGACTCAGATTATTGTTATTATTGTTATTATTATTTTTTAATATATCAACCATAATCACGTTTCTGCCATTTTGAAGTATTACCTCTAGAAATTATTACCTTATAAAATACCCTCAGTTCTCAATACTGTAATAAACAAATATAGGCCTATATGGGCTAATACATATGAATTAGTAGTTTAAAACCTCTTGGCAGAAAAGTGTTTCCTTCTATTTTGATGAGTGGCATGACGGCGCATATGCTTCGCTGACAAGTTGACAGCTGTCAGTGTTAGGTGACTGTTATTCAGACTGAGATTACTGGAACCGTTGTATTCTACATGAGGTCTTTTCTCCTCAGTGGATGATGTGCCAATATTCTGGCTTGTTGAGCTAACACTGAGCACAGGAAAAATGTGTTTTAATATTTTTAGTCCTAGCTAAAATGAGCAATAGCAGTTACTGTTGATAGTCAAACCTCCCACATCCCTAAGGCACATGTGTGTCTCAGTAGTAACATAATAAACAGTAGGTTAGACAGTATTTATAATGACAGTATTTATAGAGTATTTATAATTATAAAGATTTACTATTTCTTTTCAGTGGTACGACTAGTAGGTAGTTGATATTTGTTTAATATTAATTTCTACATAGAATATTTTTTTAATATTCATTTTTACATTCATATTCACGTCTATTGCTGCATGACATTGTGACAGTAGAATATTTTAATTTCTGTTGAATATGTGATAATATTTACTTCTAGTATTTTTAAGCACTTCATTAAAAAAAAAAAAATCAGTTTGAGCCTCTCTGGATCAGGGAGTTTTACTTTAAACCCAAGGATATGGACTGACTTCCTGCAGTAAGTAAAAAAAAAAAAAACACAAGACGAAAGACATTCATTCATAAAGACGCTGACAACAACATGTGCGACATCATAAGTCATATCAAATTAATAAGGGCATCAATTGTTAAATGGACAATGAATATTTTATTTTCATCTAAATTTAATTTGTGATCTGACAGAAGAAGGAGTGTGATGAGTCCTCAAGGCAGAAGCAGGATCTGGGTACAGATCGCTGCTGAACGCTGGCCAGCACTCAGGCACTTTGATGCATGCTATTCAGGTCTCCGTTATCTCTATTTTGCGAAGCACCTTACATACAGCTGAGATGGAGAGCAGTGCTCACTCACACACACACACACACACACACACACACACACACACACACACACACACACACACACACACACACACACACACGCATATGTGTAAACATACACTCTCTCTCTCTCTCTCTCGGTGTCTCTCTTTCTCCACAAAGTATTGCTATTAATTCATAAGATACAACATATGTTTTCATTGTTCTTTTGGAATTCACACACACCCACGTGCTCACACACACACACACACACACACACACACACACACACACACACACATGGTTGATTGTAATACATGTAATAATAATAGTATACACAAACCAGTGTAATGCCTTACATACAGAAGCTGATTATGTGCTACTCTTCCACAAAATGTCTTAGAATAATCCAAAGTATATGTCTTAAAAGTAATTAAATACCTATTACTCCAAGGTGGTCACATTTCTATTACCTGATTACAATGTCAGTATAATAATGAAGCAGACATATTCACTAGGCAGGAATGATCTACATACCAGATCTGACAGTTAACAGTACTGTCGATAACAGCAGTTGTTTTTACAGCTAAACTTAAATCACACGTTTTTATCTTGCATGTCTTGTGAGAACAGGTTTACCTGGAACATAATGGATAATTAAATATTATAAGGATCAGCGTTTGATGGCCAACAGGGAGAGGCGTTAAAGTAAAAGGCGATTCAAAAACACTGAGATAATCCACTGACACAGTGGGCCTTTCCCCGCACTGCAAGCCGCGAACTGTTCTCAGAGCAGATGGTGTTTTCATATCACGCTACAAAGTGTGTGCTCCGCAGAACAAGGTCAGTGGGGAACATATGCTCTTAGTAATTAAATAAATAATGTGTAAGTGAACCTTGTAGTGACTCAACCGTGGATAGCGTTGGAGCAACAAAGATGAAAACCCAGCATTTGGAGGTACGTGAACCTGTGGAGTTCCATTTGTCTCATGCTGGGAAGTTGGGGTTGTGTGGGGGAATCCAACAAAGTGCCTGTGTGATGGAATCAGATAATATTGTGCTGTTCCTATTTTATACTACCTGCTTGTCTCAGGAGATGGTATGCCATTACAGCTCGATGTGTGCCCTTCTAGATTTGACAGCTCAGGGAAAATTCCTGGGTTGTCAGTGTACTTGGTCTCTCTCTCTCTCTCTCTCTCTCTCTCTCTCTCTCTCTCTCTCTCTCTCTCTCCCTGTCTCTTACACACATGCTGTCTTCTTTTGTGGCAGGTGCTGCAATAGCAGATAGAATCAAATTTCATGTTCTCTCCATTTGTCTTTATTACGAGCCCCTGTCTCTCCCATCTGACACTAGACTGGCCTGGCTACTGCTTGGAAAGTCAAATTCAATTAAAGCAGCCAAACAGGAATAAAAAATGCTGCTGTCTGATTTCTTTAATGGTTACCAGTTACACCAGCATGCACAACAGGCAGTGGTAAAGACACAGGTGAATATTGTTGTCCTGTTTCTCAGCAATACAGTGAGTAAAACAACACCACTTTATCAATAAATAAACACAAACACACTTACACCCACACATACAAACATGGAGTAAATATTCACCATGGCTTGGCCTGTGAAAAGTCATGAAAAGGAGAAGACTCGAGCCAGATGAAGCTGCTGAGCCTCTTATTTAGTTTGTTAATTAGCTCAAACCTTTTGATCCCAATTTTGAAAACCTGCCACGTTGCTGTGCTAGCCTCTTTTGTGTGTTGTGCCTAGCAAGATAAAGTGGAACCTTTTTTCCCCCCTTGCCTTTCAAATAGTGGCATTCAAGGCGTCCCGTGTTCATCCTCCCCTCCCCATGCACACACACTCACATCCACAATGAGAAGTGCCTTATCCATCTCCAGACATGGCCAACATCTACAGAAACCAGTGTTACAATGCAGCTCGGTTGTTGCTGTAGTAATACAATAGCAGACCTTTTCTTTCTGCTTAATCAGGCTATGACATAAAGGATTCATTGGTCATGGTTAAGTCCATATTTAACAGAGTGTGTTAAATAGAGAATGTGTTTGAGGATGTAGATCGGTTTGCACTGACCTTTTTAGTATCAGACTGGAACTGGCAGGTATTGTGTCGCATTATGGACCATGCTATCTTTAGGGGGAAAAAATGCCTGGTATATTCATGATTCTGTTCTTTTTTTCACACTACCTGGGACAAGACTGATGTATTTGGATTAAGCTCTAGCTAAAACCTAGCCACCTTGCTAAGAATGAAAAGTACATGGAACTTTATATGTAAGGTCTTTTCCTAATTGTTTTCAAAATGATCATGTGAGTTGTAGGCAGTTATTACGCTCGCCAGTGCAATTGCTCTTGACGAGGGCTTTGGAGGTCAGCTACCACATTTGGAATAGCCTTCAGATTCTCTGGAACAGCACTTTTCTCTACTCTTTATGTCGTTGTCCTTTTTGAGAGCCTGTAAGTGATGTGGAGACTTGCCAGTCTGTGACTCATCGACTTTGTGCAATATCAGGATACACCACATGAATCCCCTGTTTGAAAAGCTTGGCATCAGCTGTCAAATGTGATATATATTTTAATGCAGGAAACCATCAGGCCATAATCTCAAGTGGAATGATGAAACATGTTTAACGATAATCTGTTGCTTTAATTGTTGAAGGTAATTTGTTTGTTAGGTGAAATCTGTTTTGAGATGTGGAGGCTCAAATTTTTAGTGATGAAGCCATAAAGTTGTTATAACTCTCATATATTCTTCTTCTTGTTTGACCCAGTATGTTGTACAGTAGTTTATTTAAAAAAAAAAACTGTTGAAAGGCTATGAATCTCATAACCAGTATAATTTATCTGATCACTAGATTGTCATCATTAAAATGAAATAGATTTCATTGCTGGCTCAGCTTTTCTCCCTATGTGATATGATAGATACTGGGCCATACAAGTGTTTGTTAGTAAGCAGTGGCAAGTCATAGAGGAGGAGCAGGGTCACATCAATACTTGTTTGGATACTCTGAGGCACAGACGGACTGAATATGAAATATTTTTGACACACTAGAGAGTTTTGGAGGTGTGTCTGTAAAAGATAGACGTGTAGAAAACCAACTATACACAATATGTTCTTATTCTTCTCTAAGGAATCTTAAAGATCATAAAGAACAGTAAAATTAACCTTCTTGTATGAAATATTTTGAGCATGTTTTCTGGCTTGTCATCCATCTAGACCTTTAGTGACTCTACTTGCATATTGCTCTCTCTTATTTCACCAAGGGCATAAATAATAAATTGGTGGTTGAACGATCACCAATACAGAAATCAGTCAAGTGTGGATACTCATCCATGTGAATAAAAGCTTCAATTCCAAAACTTTTAGTAACCAATTATACTTTATTCTACCAATGTGTAGCTGAAAATAAATTTGTGTACACCAACTAGGGATGATACTGAGAAACATTAATTAGCTGAATTAATTATCTCACTACTAGTTGACATTTAACACGTGATATCATGAAAGTTGCATGAATAATCTGTTGCTAAGCAGTGTATATTTTGCAGTTTAATATATTTATATACATTTTATTATTATTTTTATGGGAAAAAAACACCCTAAAGGGTTGTCCCTATTGGATGAACATTTAATAATGGTTCTACCTTATGTAGAACCATACAACAAAAAGGAGGTATGTCCGAAACAGACGGCAGCTGCCTCGATGCCTTGCTGTCTATGCTCTCTCATAAGGTTGTGTCCCAGAAAGCAGTGCTCTGGTAGTTATGATGGTACCTGCAAGAAAACATTTTGGGACACCCCTTGAAGGCAACATATGTCAGGATGTTGCCAAGACACCAACATATGCTATCACTCTCTAACCCCAAATGTTTGTTGTGGAAAAGCACACATGAAAAATGTATGACTACACCAGCTATTTCTCATCAGAAATAAACTCTTTTACAAACTTTACAAGTCAAAACAATTACAAACTTATTTATACACATACCGGACCCCTGTTCCTAAATATTCCATGCAATATTTGGAGGTGTGTCAGGCTGGCTAATGCCGTAGATTTTATGATATGTAGGATACTTTTGTTTGCTCCCTTTAAAAATTGTCCAGATGAATGTATCCTCAGAAGGAATTATCCAAACATCCAATTTGGACATTACGACACAATGCCTTCCTGCATTCTGTTATGCTTCTGACACACCAAGGTTTTCCTTAAACAAAAGGCTCAATGTAGAAACCTTTAATAAAGCTAAATTGATTACCAAAAAACCTTGAGACAGACTGTTTTTTGGACATGAATTTGTTTATGTGCTTAAAGCAACAGAAGCATGCAACTTGGGGAACAATATTTTGTAATGACAATTGTGCTAGCTAGCTTCCACCTCACAGACGGTGGTGAGTGGCACCTGAGTTAGTACGCATTCAAGTAGTATACAAGCATTCAATAATTGATGAATGGAATGTTTTCTGTAATTAGTTGGAAGTATTGTTGCAACCAGTAGTGATTGGTGCATTTTTTGTTTTTTTTGTGCCATCATCTAGCAGACTAGTAATGAGAGGGTTATAAACGGCATGGAAGCTTGGATATATATGGTAATGACATGGCAGTTATAGCTTGAAGATTACTTGAAGATTCAGTTTATTACTCTGATGGGCACATGTAATGGGACATGAGTTTTTTCCACTTCTAAGTGATGTGAAGTCCTTGGTTGACAACCATAACTGGTTACCTGGTTCCTAAGTGGGAGTCTCAGAATAGTCTCTCACTAAATTCCTGCTTGACATAACTTCTGAAGGCAGATCTGTGATAAAGTCTACCATGATATGGGACCATCAGCATTGTGGGACTGTGAGTTCACCAGCTGGGAGAGTGTGTTACATCTTACCTTGGGCACACAGAGAGCATGATTTTGTAAACTTCTAAATGTTTTGTATCATGGTCTCCCAGACAATATTTTGTGGCAAGATGTTGATGGGTCTTGGAGACAGCCAGGTGTCCAGTGGCAATGGAAGTATATGCTCAGGTTATAGGACATCATGACAATTCGACATACAGTCATGTGAAAAAATAAGTGCACTCCATGGAAATCGTTGGCTTTTTTTGACATATTTGGACAAGCAAACATTTGATCATCTTTGAAACAGTCTTTGAAATCACTCTCACAATGTTTCTGTCATCAGTTGTTCACCAGTCATCGATGTTGCTGTTGTTTTCCTTGGATGACCTGTTCCATGTCTGGTTGTTAGTACACCAGTGGTTTCTTTCTTTTTCTGAATTGTTGTATTGGCTATGCCAAATGCTTGTGCAATGACTCTGATTGATTTTCCCTCTTTTCTCAGCTTCAAAATGGCTTGCTTTTCTCCCATAGACAGCTCTCTAGTCTTTATGTTGGTTTATCGTTTTTAACAACAAATGCAGTCTTCACAGATGAAACCTAGGGCTCCAACCAAGAGTAGACATTCAGAGTTATTAATATTTTAAACAATCAATCTAACAGGGTACACCTTGGTAGCAAGAAACACCTTTCAGTCACAATATGTTCCAATATTTTTTGATCACCTGACAAAAATGGATGGGTTCAAACAAAAGGTGCCATGTTCTAAATTTTGTAACACATCTAGATGTAGATATGAGGAAATGAAAGCTGAAATTCTGATCTATCATCACATTTATCTTTTGACCTCAAACCCAAATGCCTTCAATAGCGAAAATAATAGAATTGGCCTTGCTGTTCCAATACTTTCAGAGGGGACTATATAACATTAATTGTCCATTCATATATCATGTAAACAATATTTTAGCCATTGTTTAAACAATATTTTGTTGTTGTCATTTCAAACTGGATTTATGAACCATGTCCATGATGCACATCATATTTATTCAGTAGAGCAAGCAAGTAAAATGTCAGAGGTAGTGTTATTCAGTGTTGAGTCATTTATATTTGAGGCAAGACTTTCTAACTGAAGCCTCTGGTGAATTGATTTCCTTAATATACTTCTCAATAAAAAACCAAAGACGCTTCATTCAGACTGCAAAGTGTTTCAGTAACAACAAATGGCAGTGCTAGAAAATTATTATGCACACACAATAGTAAACAGATCTCAAATCATGCAGAATCATGTGGGATGTTGGGCATTATTACACTACAGGTACTTGATTTGGGAAAAAATAAATGAAGTCAACTGATTAAACAACTTGAAATGGAGCTGTGATTAAAAAGCATGACACACGTCAAGGCCAGAGGACAATCAGTGGGCCTTTGTGCCGTTTTCCCTGCCGGTAATGACATTTAGGATGCTCTGTGCATAAGAATAAGTGAAAGGGCTGGTGGCTGCTGTTCCATAGAGATAACTGGAGCCATGCAATGAGCGTGTGCTGGATGGTGCCTATTAAAGGCCAAGAGCCAAGAACTCTAGTCACTGTCAGGCTTTAAAAAGAACAACTCGTGAAGATATTACCTCCTTATTATGGGCCATCCTGACCAGCGTGATTGAATGAAACAGAGGCAGCCAGGCTGTTTCATAAAGTCAGCAAGTCTGACTCTTTCTAATGCCCAGAGATGCTATATACAGACTTTCTTTTCCTGTCACTTCAACTGCCCTTCTTTTCTTCCTGCTCCAAAACCCCTACTCTCATCATTTTTGTAATGTGCCCCTCTGTACTTTTGTTAAAGAACTTGTCTTTGTAGAGAATTCTTCCATGAAGCAGACCTCATCCTGTCAGATTGCAAATTTGATCCCATTCAGCCTGTGCACATTATAGTAATCCCCACTGGCACACAATGGCCCATTCCCTACCAATCTAACCCCAACCCATGTCTCATCTCTCAGGATTATACTATTTGTATTTCAATAATAACAACCAATTTATGTGCCATTTGTTTCCTTTCTGTTTCTTATTTTGTGAATACTGTCTATAGAAAGTGCTATTTGACAAGAAGTTAAAAATCCAAATAAATGTGAATTAGAAGTTCATTTTCTGAAAATAAACAGTTGCCTCTTCAAAAACAATGACACTGATCATTACAATACCCTGTAATTTTGGAACATACCATTCTGCTTCCCTTAGACCTTTTGAATGGTTCTATAATTATCTTGCAGGCTTGATTAGTTGGCTGGGAAAATGGGTGGTGATTGCCTTTCGCAAGTCTGGATAAAGCTGAGTATTTTCCTCTCAAATGCAGCCCTCATCTCACAGTTGATTAGCTGTGAGGTTCTGCCAGTACAGACTGACATCTTATCTGAGGAACTAAACTACACCTGACAAAAGGCTCCATGATTAGAAAGCTTGTTCTCCTCTGACAGTCAGATGGGATGCGTAGTATATCATTTTGTGAATCCACGCTGTACTGTACTCATGCTTCACCCCACTGATTTTTTTCCCCTCTACAAGATCCTATAACATCATCCTGAAAGTTGACTGTGACACAGTTATCAAAAAATCTTTTTATATTTTTCAAATTTATGGCAGTCTGGGGGAAAAAAATCCAAGATGATAGAAACTTCCTGGTTAGGTAATTAAATAAACTCTCCTCCTATGATGTATGTTATGATTTGATTGAGAAATGTATTAGGTAAATGCGTATATTTCAGGAGTGGTTTGATGGTGCAAACTCACTGCTCCCCAATTTGATTCAGAGCTTGGGTTACTGTTCTGGAGTTTGCATGTTCTCATGTGGTTTTCCTCTGGGTCCTCAGATGGCACTAAATTACTCCTAGGTTTGAATGAGTGTGTGAATTGATGTGTGTGCAGAGTCCCCTGTGATGGACTGGCCTCCTATCCAGGGTGTATTCCTGCCTCGCACCCAGTGTTCCAGGGGCAGGCTGTGTATCCACCTTGATCTTGACCAGGATAAAGTAGTTACTGAAGCTGAATGAATACATAGTTAGCTAAATAAACACTCTTCCTATCATTTAGGTCATGATTTGATTGCCAAATTTATCAGACCATGATTTTAGTGAATAGCATTAGCAATAAAACACAAACTGAATGAAAACCTAAATAAATATATATATATATATATATATATATATATATATATATATATATATATATATATATAAATGACTGATGCATACGTCAAGTGTGAAAAATTGATTATTTTATTGTTTAATATAAACCAGTATATTTTCATTACCTATACTGTGTATTTGAGCTCAGCTCATGTGAGTAGGGTGTTTTTTTCCCTTTTTGTGCCAAGAATTTCATCACCTAGAATTGCCCTATGAAATCTGAGAGACAGCGATGTCAGGTTATTATTTATCTAATGCAAGAATAGATAAATGCTAGTTCTCTACCTGGATGTCACACATTTCCTGTTGCCAGAGATGTGTGTAGAAAATGGAGCCACTGTAAAGTCATTTTTAGCAAGTCAGTTTGAATAGAACATCTGTTATAGCATTCATAATCATTTTGTTGAAAGACATGACTGAAAGTATGAGAATGTGGAAATTCATAGAAAGTCATAGAATGATATTATCTCCTTTGAGAACCTAGTAAATGAAGTTTTATTTCATGAATTTCATCAAGTAGGATATACATTAAAGCCTTAACCCTACTGATGGCTGGGCAGATTAGTCACAAGGTGTGATGTACCCCCCCCTCCTTTAGCAATTGAACCTTCATATTTTCAAGAAATAAGAAAATATATTTAGTGAGACATAAACGGGAGAAAATGTGGCTTTCCTCCAATCTCTCATGTGGCTTAGTCTGAAAGGCACTTATCCATGCCATTGCTAAGACGACCCCTCCATCCTCCCTTTTCTAAATTCTAGAAAAAGGATTCTGTTTAGCATGCTCCATCACGGTTAAGTCTGTGCAGGGACTGGGATGCAAACATAAGCTACCCCTTTGTTTTTGCAGTATCTCCACTAAAAAAGTGTCCTTGATTTTCTCAAAATGACTCTGTCGCTGGATGTGGGCAATTGCTTTAACCAGCTGCCAGCTTTTATATATTTCTCCTGCCTAAATGAAGTGCTGACTATAGCCACAGGCACAATCCTATTCAGTGGAAAAAGTAGTCGCTACATTTTTATCCCAGAAATGTCATCAGAGCTGCCCTTTGGATAAACACTAACAGAGTGTCTCTGTGGATCCATCCTCTAATGTTTTTTTCTTTTTTTCTTAGCTTCATACTCTCACACATTCCCTATTGAAAATTCTCTCATTTCAGAGGATGAGCTTTCTTTATTCATTTCAATGTTCATTCTTCTCCAACAATCTTCTTGTTCTCTATCTGTAGCACATTTGTATGAGACTCTTTTGTTGCAGATTTTTCTATACAAGCCCAGAGAAAATTTTCACCCTTTTAGTAACTTCTGCCTCTGCAGCATTTCTTCAGAGAGAAAGCTACAAAGTGAGAATACTGAATTTGTATAATCAAACTGGCTAGTGGAGCTGGTGCCATGTCTGGTGATAGACCCATGCAACTGGAAGAGTGGACAGGCAGAGGGAAAATAAATCCCTGATCGCAATCTGCACTGCATTTACATAAGAAGTGGAAGTCTGTTTCAGAAGACTGACTTGCAGTAACATTACACGTTTGCTCAGTGGAAAGCGGCCGAGGGTTTTTGCTGTATGGGAGGGAGGGAGCCAGTAAGAAAATATTGTCAAAGGCTCATGAAAAGTGTTGTAAACAGAGAAAAGCAGACTGGTAACATTAGTGCCCAGGTGTGTGTGTGTGTGTGTGTGTGTGTGTGTGTGTGTGTGTGTGTGTGTGTGTGTGTGTGTGTGTGAATTGAGATTAGAATGCTGTAACACATTGAATTATCTGTGCAGATTGCACATTTTTGTGCACATGTAGAGAATTGGAGAAAGTGAAGAGGTAAGCATTATATGTCCACACTTGTGTGTGTGTGTGTGTGTGTGTGTGTGTGTGTGTGTGTGTGTGTGTGCACATGTGTGTGGCATCTATTTTTTTATATCTTAGTGGGGGCCAGATGTCCACACAAGGATATAGATATCCGACTTATGACCTTGTGGGGACATTTGACTGGAAAAATTATACACACACACACACACACACTATTGCAGATTTTTCAATCCAAGCCCAGAGAAAGTTTTCACCCTTTTGTAACTTCTGCCTTTATAGCATTTCTTTAGATAGAAGCTTACAAAGTCACAATGCTGATTTTTTGCAATCAAATTTGGCAGATGTGTCTGGTGATAGACCCATGCAACTGGAAGAGTGGACCGGCAGAGGGAAAATAAATCCCTGTCACACATTCCAGTTGTGATCTGCCTTGCAATATATGAAAACAAACTGGTCATCCCATGATATGCCACAGTTAAAGATCGGCCTGCATTATTTTAAATATAATTCGCTTTTTAAACATTATTATTATTATTTTTTTTTTGTAGCAAAAATACTACATTTTGTGACTGTCACAAAAATATATCTGGAACCTCTTCAGAGAGCACAATAAAAATGATTTTTGTAAGAATGCTCACTTTCATATTGGAAGCTTCAGTATTGCAAAGTCAAAGTATTATGCAGCCCCAGTGGACCAATTTATACATTATTACAGTGGGGGAAAAAAGTATTTGATCCCCTGCTGATTTTGTACGTTTGCCCACTGACAAAGAAATGATCAGTCTATAATTTTAATGGTAGGTGTATTTTAACAGTGAGAGACAGAATAACAACAAAAAAAATCCAGAAAAACACATTTTTAAAAAGTTATAAATTGATTTGCATTTTAATGAGGGAAATAAGTATTTGACCCCTTCGACTTAGTACTTGGTGGCAAAACCCTTGTTGGCAATCACAGAGGTCAGACGTTTCTTGTAGTTGGCCACCAGGTTTGCACACATCTCAGGAGGGATTTTGTCCCACTCCTCTTTGCAGATCCTCTCCAAGTCATTAAGGTCTCGAGGCTGACGTTTGGCAACTCGAACCTTCAGCTCCCTCCACAGATTTTCTATGGGATTAAGGTCTGGAGACTGGCTAGGCCACTACAGGACCTTAATGTGCTTCTTCTTGAGCCACTCCTTTGTTGCCTTGGCTGTGTGTTTTGGGTCATTGTCATGCTGGAATACCCATCCATGACCCATTTTCAATGCCCTGGCTGAGGGAAGGAGGTTCTCACCCAAGATTTGACGGTACATGGCCCCGTCCATCGTCCCTTTGATGCGGTGCAGTTGTCCTGTCCCGTTAGCAGAAAAACACCCCAAAGCATAATGTTCCCACCTCCATGTTTGTTTCCCACCTCCATGTTTCCTCCTCCTCCAAACACGGCAAGTTGAGTTGATGCCAAAGAGCTCGATTTTGGTCTCATCTGACCACAACACTTTCACCCAGTTCTTTCACCTGAATCATTCAGGCAAACTTCAGATGGGCCTGTACATGTGCTTCCTTGAGCAGGGGGACCTTGCGGGCGCTGCAGGATTTCAGTCCTTCACGGCGTAGTGTGTTACCAATTGTTTTCTTGGTGACTATGGTCCCAGCTGCCTTGAGATCATTAACAAGATCCTCCCGTGTAGTTCTGGGCTGATTCCTCACCGTTCTCATGATCATTGAAACTCCACAAGGTGAGATCTTGCATGGAGCCCCAGACCGAGGGAGACTGACAGTTTCTTCCATTTGCGAATAATCGCACCAACTGTTGTCACCTTCTCACCAAGCTGCTTGGCGATGGTCTTGTAGCCCATTCCAGCCTTGTGTAGGTCTACAATCTTGTCCCTGACATCCTTGGACAGCTCTTTGGTCTTGGCCATGGTGGAGAGTTTGGAATCTGATTGATTGATTGCTTCTGTGGACAGGTGTCTTTTATACAGGTAACAAACTGAGATTAGGAGCACTCCCTTTAAGAGAAAAAATATAACTTTTTTGAAATGTGTTTTTCTGGATTTTTTTGTTGTTATTCTGTCTCTCACTGTTAAAATACACCTACCATTAAAATTATAGACTGATCATTTCTTTGTCAGTGGGAAAACGTATAAAATCAACAGGGGATCAAATACTTTTTTCCCTCACTGTATGCAAGTACTTAAGCACCCAAATTTTTTTTGTCTTAGATGTTTCATTTATGACTTCTGCATTATTGGGTCATTATAAAAAAAATAAAAAAAAAAGATTTCCAAACATTACTTCTCTAACAAACATTGAATGTCACTGAACAATATTTGCATGTCAGTAAAAAAAAAAAAAAAGACTGCACAAAGTGCACCTGAGACTACTTTGCTTTACAGTATTTCTTTACATGTCTCTAACGCTTTTGCACAGAACTATACATGCAAGATTAAAAATAGACATTTCAACCTACTTGGAACTTGGAATGTCAACCTCAGCTAAACAGTTTGAGGAAGAATTTGCAACAAAACTGAGACTAGACAGGAAACACAGAGAGTAATCACAGGATAAGTGGAAGCAGGTGATTAATATTCTGTAGACAATGAGAGTGCTTGTGCGTGATACCGAGACTTAATTTTAGGTTCATTCATTATTTCTGAATATTATAACAAGTATTTAAAATTATTCTGAAATATTAATATAGCAAGTCTTCTTACCTTTTGGCAAAACAAATTAATCTACTGTACATTGTGTAGCATATGATAGCGCAAAAGATTTCAAGGTAAACAAACAGACACACACACACACACAGAGAGAGAGAGAGAGAGAGAGAGAGAGAGAGAGAGAGATGCAGAATTAGCTAAAATGCTGTAGGAAACCTTGGTGTGTATGCTTTTGAGCATGGTGGTGGGCAAATAAGAGACACAGATAAGGACACAGGCTGAATGTGACCACTCAGCTGGTGGTGGCTGCTCCACACTGTGACTCACTCCATGGTGATGACTAATAAAGGAAAACAAAATAGGAAATGTAATTTGTCAGGCAAACATTAACACACAAGGACAACAGACTAGATGTAATATCTTTACACTCTTGGGAAGGTCATGCCATCTTTAGGTATTTCCATTAACTGTTTCACTGGTGTTTTTTGCCTGGCAACCCTCACAGAAGGACAACGACTTACATTATCTGAATGTTACACACTTGTGTAGCTGAACACAGCCTAAAGTACATGCTGATTCAGGCTGATGACCATATTAACAGGTCTGCAGGCTGTCCATTAGTATGTCCAGTGGGTGTGATATTGACAAAAAATTATATCTTGATATTTTTTGGGATTTTGTTGCTAACGATAAGTAGACAATATTTTGCATCCTTCAAAAATCTGCGTTTGTTATGTTATATCTTGGCATCAGCTGCTTTTCTTGTTGTAAAGCACTTTTTTGCAGAATTATTCCACTAAAGTGTGTTGAGTGTGTTTATGTGCTGGTACCTTGGCTTGTTTAGGCGTGTCATGGACAGCTGACTCCCAAAGCTTTTCATATACATCACATTCTGTGCGGTGGTTAGTTCAACAAATGGTAAAACAAGTTAGTCGTTGAGCTGTCTTTAACCGCAACTGATTTCCAACACAGCTTGTAGATTGCCGTCTTTTGAGCAACTTCCATCATTTCACCTGCTTGCGAGTGAGGATGACCCACGTCTAGCAATTAAATCTAACCACGTAGATTTTGAGGCTGGTGGTGTCTGTATTTTGTCTCCTGGCGTTGTTTGTTCACTCATTTCTAACTTCAGTCATGCATTTTTAGGCAGCTACGCTAGCTTAACTTGCACACTGCATTCTAATAGGCTACAGTGAAAGCATGAATTCTATCGTACTAGGCTATATCACGCAGTGAAGGCGTGGACAGTCAACGCGGTTTTTTTCAATTGTTTTTTGCAAAGTGAGGGACATAATAATGTCAGCTCGCACATTGTTAAACCAACAATTAAGATATTATCATAGACGATACATATCACACACCCCTACCTGTCCACCCTGAATTGGCGGCCGAATCAGTTAAAGATGTTAGCAGTAAGCATAGAACATTACCCACTTGTGTCCTCTCAGCTTGGTTGCGTGTGTACTATGGCAATGCATCATACACTATGTCTATTTCGAGTGTCCTTCCCTGTAGGGGACTTACACAGAGAACCAGTCAAAGTGTGGCATCAAATTGAGATGACACCACATTACAGAATGCATGTGCATGCAGGCCATTTTCCTTATAATTTGTCAGCCTGAAACTATGTGCCTTTGAAAACTGTACAGAGTTCATCAGGGCACGGTGCTCACACATGCATACTGTGATGAACATGCCTACTGGCTACAGCAGTAGTAATTAAGTTTGTGGTCAAGGTCAAGGGGAAATTTGGTCGCTATTTTTATCAGGGCTGCATTGAAAGCAGGGCTTTTGTGCCACACCATGGCATGTGACTGCTAATGTGGACCTCATTCATTACATACGTCAGGGTTCTAAATTAGCCTTTTTATCTGGTCGCACCAGTGGTCCTGACCTCGGGGGTTTAGATACACAAGCAAGTTTTAGAGAATTAGGAATAAAGAATGGGCTGCTAACAATTATAAATATTTTAGTTCATTTGGTAATGGGAGATTTTATATCAAAAGTCAAATCCATTTTTTAAAACACAAAATGCCTTAAGATTTTATGGTTACTTCACTAGACAGAAGTACAGAATGCATATTATGGGAAAGATTTACACATTAGTGTATTTAGCTTCATTTGAAAGGCTTACTCTGTGGTTTTGCAAACTGTTTTGTAAGCATTTCTTCAGTGTTTGACACAGAAATCAATTTCTAAAGTTACTCAAACAGAGCTGCTCTCTTGCTTCCTTCCTGACAGTGTGATGCTTAGGCCAGTATTATCTGTTTTATTAAAAAAAAAACAAATAATAATCTATTTTTTATGCAAATGTAATTTAAGCTCCTTAAGACCATCTATATTAAATTATTTTTGAATGTGTCAGTACACAGTAACTTCCACAGAGATGGCCGTGTCATCTGTGTTATTTTCTGTTACTTTATTTTATTTTATTTCAATTTATTTAATTTATTTTATTTGAGATTTAATGCCAGTTAAATTATGTACAATTTCCACAAGCAGCAAAAGAATATGAGTGGCTAAATAAGATAACCTGTGGTTATTGACACCACTTAATTTAGGCAAAGCAATAAGCGGCTGTGTGAGTACTGCTTAATGTCTGCTAAAAGGCTTCACCAAGGTAAACATCAAAGATTTGACCAAATGTACTGTTTAAATTTTAATCACCCTCTCATCTTTTGATAAACATCTCAAAGCCACAGGGCAGCCTTTAATTTCTGTTTGTTGTCAGTTGGAACCTGAGCTTGGAAATGTGAGCCTGGAGGAATGTGTACAGTTGTGGACATAGCTAGCCATACCAAAACAAATTATTATATATAATGGCATGTAGGGAGAGAAAAGCAATGAATAAATAACAGGTTATACAGTGGAAAAATTCAAATCAGTGGCAGATTGAATTTGAAGACAGAATGGCAATGTCAGAGTGGATAGGCTGAGAGAAGGCTGCAATTTTCCCCACCCTGCTACAGTCTACAGCGTGCTAATTCATGTTTCATGCTCTGCAAATGCAGGCCAAACGGCCATTTTTATTCCCCAACCCTGGGCTGTCAGGGATTTCTTTTTCTTTTTTTTTCTTTTTTCAACATATCCCCCGAAAGGGATATTTCAAAGCCCGTATCCTCTTTAAAAACATTATCTGCAATTTTGTCAGGGCTTCCAGACTATACACACGAGGCTTGATGGCCCTTTGGTGTGCCATTTCTGAGACCCGTTGTCCTAAGTGGCTGGAAGCCTCTTTTTACAACCAGCACGTCTCAATGGCGTCTTCAAAGCGCCACGGCCACGGTTCACTATGTGTGTGGGTAAAAAAAAAAAAGGCCACTGTAAATGCTGTCCTAATGACTCTCAGCAGGGTTACCCTTCATTCTTTCATAAAGGGATGGGGAATAAAATGTGTGTTGCATTATGTGGAGCCCGTGTGAATTCTGTTGGGATTCAACAAAGAAAACCTTCCTCCTGACAAATGGTGCCTAATGGGATACATTAGTGTATTATGTATCTGGCAGAGATTCTTATATTTTCTGAGTACACAAACACGTACAAAATAGTGTACACATACTATATGTTTGCACACACAGATAATTGTTTACTTTATAGAGAAAAGTGTGTTGAACAGTGTAGCTACATTTAGACCTGGTATCATCACAAAGTGTACAGTGGTGAAAAAGCCTTTTTTATGGTTGTAGGAAATCAACATTTAAGTAAGTTACAAAAGTTAAACAGCTCTGGAGGTAGAAATGCTTGTAAAGGTCATGTGAAAAACCACACACACATACACACACACATGCACACGCATACACACACACATGCACACGCATACACACACACATGCACACGCATACACACACACATGCACACGCATACACACACATGCACACGCATACACACACACATGCACACGCATACACACACACATGCACACGCATAAACACACACATGCACACGCATACACACACACATGCACACGCATACACACACACATGCACACGCATACACACACACATGCACACGCATACACACACACATGCACACGCATACACACAAAGCACAGAAAAGATGCATCATTGTAAATGACCATGTGTAAAATAATGTTTTATATCTATTAGGGAAATAATGTATCTATATCTGTGAAGTGGGTTCTATAAGTAAAACTCAGTAAGGTGCTGTTTACATTAGGCTACTGAGCAAACTACTAACAATAATAATGCACTCCTATTTGTATGTGTATTTGTATCTGTTTAGAACAAATTATCCCCCCCCGAATAATGTATTTGTATTCAATTACATTACTAACGTCAATAAATAAAAGTGAATATTTAAGACATGATGGTTCACATATTCTATTTTTCTACAAAGACTAATCTTGAGGATGGCCCATGAAAGGGGGTATTTAAAGGGACATTCTCATTTTGTTTGTCCTGTGTTGGATCACTCAGATAGTGTTAGCATCTGTGCTATAAACTGAACCATAAAGTCTCCTCATATTATAAACTAAGGCTAATAAACCAGATGCTCTTTCAAATTCTACAAACAGCATATACTATGTGAAATAGGAGGTTGTATTGAGACAGGTCTTTATTGAGCTGTTTTCCTTGCCTGTGAGTAGCTCCCAGAGTAGCTCCTAGGCCCACCTGCAGATCGTAAGTTACTGAAGTTTAGAGGTTATTCTTCTGTAGAGTAATAGATGGTTTGTTAGGGCCATTAAGCACCAGTGCTGTCTCTGGGTTGAGAGAGTAGAGTGAAATTGTTAAAGGGAGGGTCAGTGCTGGTGGGACAGGTAGATAGATGAATAGGCAATGGAATGGAGGGCGAGAGACACAGACAGAGAGTGATGGTGAACCAAGAGTAACTGCACACAATGTATGGACCCATAACCATATAAAGTGCATTTAGTGAACTCAAGGATGAATCGTCTGTGAAGACTGAGTAAGAACTGAAAAAGTACTTCCTCTATGCAGTGTTTTCAGGTTGACTTTAATGAAACAATAACCCAACAACCAAAATCGAATTGATGTATGTAGCAAAGATGGGATGTGAACCTGATTTGACCTCCCTACTCAAAGACAATGACACTTCAGTAGCTCTTTTGTGGGAAGAAATAGCTCAATTTACCGCTAGCAAACACGGGATAGTGGCATACTAATCCGAAAGTCATCTGTCTGTGATAGACGTCAATTAAGGCACTTATGTGCCTAATGATCAGGAATAAAAAACTAATTGGTCTATCTGGAGGTAGGATCTCATCTCTACCAGTCTGTTGTGTCAGACAGGCACTTAGCGGGGATGGTTCAGACTTAGAGCCCAAGGTCATGAACACATTTTCCATTGATCCATTGATCTTAACATCTTTTGTTCTATTATTTTTCTTCTTTGAACACACAGTGGTAGGCACAACCAATCCTTTACATAGCATAGAATATTGTATTTTTATTCTCAGGACAGTATTCATTTTAATGGTGTAAAGTGGCCTTATACGTATGTTTGAGTGACATAAACTTTGGCTTTTGGATTAGTTCTGAGACTAAGAATTACCTTACAGATGAGCTGTTTTCATACTTGGCGGCAGTCATAAGATTATCTACCAGAGAGAAATAGGTAAAAATTGTATTAAAAATATATAAAATATTGTAAACAAAAATTGTAGTCTGACTGATCACCTTTATGCTATGATGAAACATTTCTGTCTTGATGGGACTGGTCTCTTCCAGGATGTCCGTGCTCCTACCCAAAGGGCACAAGGTATCAAAAATGGTTTGATTACATGATGGATATCATGTACAGTAAACTACATGCTATAGCCTTTACAGTCACCTGATCTTACCCCTATTGAACACTTATGGGAGATTTTGTGAGACAGTGCTCTCAAAGACGACACTGAGGGAATATCCTTTAAACAAATGGTGGCCATCCCTCCAGTACAGTTACAGAGACATGTGGAATCTATGCCAATCAGCATTGAAGCTGTTGTGGCATGCAGTGGTGGACTAACTACATACCAAGACATTTTAGGTTGTTGTTGTTGTTGTTTCCTTTACTTTGTCACTCTTTTTTATGTGCACAAACCATAGCTGATTATTAGGCATTAATTATCAACATGGCTTATGTCTAAAATTGATAAGCAATGGTTACATTTTCAGCTTGTCTAAAAGCATTCTTTATATTGTTCCTAAATACCTTTTTATTAAATATTTATAATAAAGATTCCATGGCAAGGATCCATTCATGCTGTTGGATCTCATATACAGCACAGCTATCATTCTATCTACAGAAGAAAAAAAATGATTCTTACATTTCTAAAGGTATTCATAGGTCAGGCAGCTAAATTAAAAGAGCAGGTACTGTAATCAGTGATCTAACTGATTATACAAATTCCAGCTGATTTACCAAAAATGTAGACAGTCTGCAAAACTGCTACGTTTCACCTGGTTTCAGTTTCAAGGGAGTCTAATAAGAAAACAAGAACAACAAAAAGATTGATTTGTTTGACAGTCTGCATTTGTGCATGGCCTGTTTGACAGTCATGAGTGTTGCTGTCTCTTTATAAGCTGCCGTATGGAGGTAAAATGGAGGGTAAAGTGTTGTATAACGGGCTTCCTCTTTAGCAGCCCGCTACTGTGTTTCTGGACAGGGCTCCCAAGGGGGGCGACTTACCCACAGCTTGGGGTTAATTGCACCACTGGAGGGAAATGCCGTCTCTGATTTGGTGAATGGTTGAGAAGGAGGTTTGTGACATGCCACGTCGTGCACTGCAGAGAAAGAAGTGGAGACAGGAGAAGCAGCCTGCTGAGGGCATGGGCTACATTATAAGGGAGGCAGACAGACAATAAGAGACTTGCCTTTTGGGGGATTTTCACAAATATCCACTTTGATTTACAGAGCAGTTGTGAAATGTTGAAAAAAGGAGAAAGAAAATGGCAATTATTACACCGAGTGTTACAAAGCATTTTTTTAAAAATGTCTTCCTGCCATGTGTTGATCTTGAACTGAAGGACTAAATCTGCGATTAGTACCAAGTAATAATGCTGATGATAAAGTGATGATATCATGCAAGTGTCTAATATTCATGTCACATATTTAGCTTGTTTAATTAAAGGAGAGAAGGCTGCCTTGGGCAAAGGGGGATCTGAGAGACATAATAACGTGGAATGACAAAGACGTGCTTGGTGGGGCAGTGGGTAGCGTTGCAGCCTCACCGCTCCAGGGATCTGGCTCAATAATGAGCTCAGGGTACTGTCTGTGTGGAGATTCTGTGCATGTTTATGTGTTCATGTGGGTTTCTTCCAGGTTCTCCGGTGTTCTCCCAGCTACCTAAAACATGCTGATAGGTGGATTGCCTACTATAGTATAGTATATAGGATGTGATGCTGCCTTGCATGCAGTATTTGTGGAACGTGAAAGCTGTATGATAACATTGTAATATTTTCATTAAGCAAAACTACCAGGTATGCTGTGTATATACAGCCGTGGCCAAATATTAATTTTCACAAAGTCTACTGCTTCAGTTTTTATGATGGAAATTTGCATATACTCCAGAATGTTATGAAGAGTGATCAGATGAATTGCAATTAATTTCAAAGTCCCTCTTTGCCATGAAAATGAACTTAATCCCAAAAAAACATGTCCACTGCATTTCATCCCTTCCACAAAAGGACCAGCTGACATCATGTCAGTGATTCTCTCGTTAACACAGGTGAGAGTGTTAATGAGGACAAGGCTGGAGATCACTCTGTCATGCTGATTGAGTTAGAATAACAGACTGGAAGCTTTAAAAGGAGGGTGGTGCTTGAAATTATTGTTCTTCCTTTGTTAACTATGGTTACCTGCAAGGAAACACCTGCAGCCATCATTGCTTTGCACAAAAAGGGATTCACAGGCAAGGATATTGCTGCTAGTAAGATTGCACCTAAATCAACCATTTATCGGATCATCAAGACCTTCAAGGAGAGAGGTTCAACTGTTGTGAAGAAGGCTTC
Organism: Cranoglanis bouderius; assembly: GCA_023630585.1. NCBI lineage: Eukaryota > Metazoa > Chordata > Actinopteri > Siluriformes > Cranoglanididae > Cranoglanis > Cranoglanis bouderius. The sequence continues at coordinate 24,841,817 of CM042544.1, forward strand.
AGGGCGCCCAAGAAAGTCCAGCAAGCGCCAGGACCGTCTCCTAAAGTTGATTCAGCTGCGGGATCGGGGCACCACCAGTGCAGAGCTTGCTCAGGAATGGCAGCAGGCAGGTGTGAGTGCGTCTGCACGCACAGTAAGGCGAAGACTTTTGGAGGATGGCCTGGTGTCAAGAAGGGCAGCAAAGAAGCCACTTCTCTCCAGGAAAAACATCAGGGACAGACTGCTATTCTGCAAAAAGTACAGGGATTGGACTGCTCAGGACTGGGGTAATGTCATTTTCTCTGATGAATCCCCTTTCCGATTGTTTGGGGCATCTGGAAAAAAGCTTGTCCGGAGAAGAAAAGGTGAGCGCTACCATCAGTCCTGTGTCATGCCAACAGTAAAGCATCCTGAGACCACTCATGTGTGGGGTTGCTTCTCAGCCAAGGGAGTGGGCTCACTCACAATTTTGCCTAAGAACACAGCCATGAATAAAGAATGGTACAAAAACATCCTCAGAGAGCAACTTCTCCCAACCATCCAAGAACAGTTTGGTGATGAACAATGCCTTTTCCAGCATGATGGGGCACCTTGCCACAAGGCAAAAGTGATAACGAAGTGGCTCAGGGAACAAAACATCGTCATTTTGGGTCCATGGCCAGGAAACTCCCCAGACCTTAATCCCATTGAGAATTTGTGGTCAATCCTCAAGAGGCGGGTGGACAAACAAAAACCCACAAACTCTGACAAACTCCAAGCATTGATTATGCAAGAATGGGCTGCCATCAGTCAGGATGTGGACCAGAAGTTGATTGACAGCATGCCAGGACGAATTGCAGAGGTCTTGAAAAAGAAGGGTCAACACTGCAAATATTGACTCTTTGCATAAATTTCATGTAATTGTCAATAAAAGCCATTGACACTTATGAAATGCTTGTGATTATACTTCAGTAACAGTTACATCTGACAAAAAGATCTAAAAACACTGAAGCAGTAGACTTTGTGAAAATTAATATTTGTGTCATTCTCAAAACTTTTGGCCACGGCTGTAGTAGCTACATTGAATAGAAACAGACTGTCGCACTTCAACTTTTCTGAAATTTCTTTTACTTCTTGCTGATGAGGATAGTGAACTGAAGTAGAAAGTAGTGATATGTTTTAAGGACGACTGATTTTCACCCTTCATGATTTAACTCAGTGACCCCATGAACCTGTAGAGGGTGGCTTCACTTACCTCGGCATGCCCACCAGGGTGACAACAGTGCATCTGTCATAGTTAAATTTCCCCCTCAGCAGTCCGGGCAGTAATTAATTTCCATGTTTAACTGGGAGGCAAAATGGTGGTGTCCTGGGATGTGGCGCATGACACCAACCTGCATCCTGGATTCTGCGGATTAGGATAATTAGCCCCCGGAAGAGTGTGTAGACAGATGGAGAGAGGAGATGATCATGTCCATACCCATCTCTCTGTGCTGTGTCTCTTAGCAGATTTCTAAATACAAGCTGTTTCCACAGTAACTAGAAGACTCATCATGGGCTTTCTGTAGTCATGCATATTGGGCTTTGCATGGGGTCTTCAGTTCATGGACGGATTGTTTCTGGCTCAAAAATGCTGTAAAGGATTCATAAGACAATTCATCTATATGATGCACTAAGCCCTGCTGTTTGCAAGTCTCTTCATTTATGGGTGCATTTTGTCTCTAATATGATTGTGAGTGTGAATTTTTCGAGATGGTCAGTCAGAGAGAGCTCTGTGACAGCAGCACTGCTCAGCCTCCAGACTCTCTCAGGCTCTTAATGAAAAAGAGAGTGGACTTGTTGCGAGCCGCTGATGCAGAAAACATTAACTCAGCTCAGCCACAGAGGCACAAGCGAGTGCCTTAAACTGAACTTGGGCCACGGAGAAGACAGCTTGGCTCAGTAACTCTGGCTTTTCTGGTTTTGTCGATGTGACTTGTGTGTGTATCACCGACAGCACACACAAGTCACATGCTGAAATTAAATGTGGACATTTTGCATCACCATTTTGGTTTATTGTTTTCCTTTTGTGCATGTAAGAAATGAGAAGTGAATGTAGGCACTGTTTTTTAAGGAAGCCTGCAGACCTGATACAATATGTTATGTTTTTTCATGTACAGTTGATTTCAAGTTATTTGCATGCATATATATATATATATATATATATTGGTGAACTACAGCGGGGCCGTGGTGGCTTAGTGGTTAGCACATTTGCTTTGCACCTCTGGTGTTGGGAGTTTGGTTTCTACCTCCGCAATGTGTGTGCGGAGCTTGCATATTCTCCCCGTGCTTCGGGGGTTTCCTCTGGGTACTCCGGTTTCCTCCCCAGACCAAAAAGATATGTTGTAGACTGATTGGCATCTCTAAATTGTCCATAGAGTGTCAATGGCCATGTGTATGTGATTGTGCCCTGCAGTGGGTTGGCACCCCATCCAGGGTGTCCCCCGCCTTGTACCCCAAGTCCCCTGGGGTAGGTTCCAGGCTCCCCGTGACCCTGTGTAGGATAAGCGGTACAGAAAATGGATGGATGGATGGTGACCTACAGATTAATGACAACATTTTATACAGTCTCTCCAGTTTAGGGCACTTTGTGCAATTGGACACTTGGCTGCTTAGTGGTTTCTTGCCCAGTAAAAAATTGCTATCACTTACGCAAATCATTATCGAATGATTACAGACCACACTGTTTGTATTAGGTTACTGTAATTGATTTGTTTGTCATTTATCAGGCTTGACATTTGGTAGAAAAGACTCATATTTATGAAATAATTCTTAGGTCAGGTAGCTAAAATAAACAACTAGGTACTTTATTCCCATGATACCATATAAATATATACAGCTGCGGTCTGTCATCCATTCTCACCTCCTGCTTCTTGACATATCTGCTTTAAAACCCCCAAGCTACTTTGATGTACTGGTGTGTTGGGGATTAAAACATGACAGAAAAACAATAAGCACCAAGCATGGATATGTTTTATCAGTTGTTTTCTGTGTTGAGCGATTCCTCTCAAAAGAGGGCAAATATGGATATGGTGTATGTCTTTACATTACAAGCCTGACACTTTTCACCTGCTTGACAGGAGTGCCCATTGTCTCATGAGCCGTTGAAGCATGTCACTTTGACAGATGGTGAGTTTCCATTCATTTATTTTCTCCCTCTCCTCAGCAGAAAAGCCAGGAGAACAGATTGACTGGTGAATGCAGCCCTGAGTGCACATGCTCGCCATGCTGTACACCATAAGATTCCAGAAATGGGGGCATGCTTTTTGTTCATTGAATTGATTTCTTATTGTTTTACTTCTCCACATGTACTAATCTTGTTTTTCATTAGAGACAGACATAATGGGTTCCTTATTCTGGACGTATGCGGACTCTGACAAGGTTGTCCTTAAACGATACCCTGATAAGACTGATGATTATTTCAGTTGTATACTGAATGAAAAATTGTCATTTATCAGTAAGACGAGATACTCGTCCACTTAGCTGAATTTAGTCAAATGGAAACCTAATTGTCATTCTTAAAAAGGGGTTAGAGATGGGTATTTATACTCAGATTCACTATTAACGAATCACCTTTCAAACCCAGTCATATTCCAATATAATTAGGAATAAATTTGTTGAAAGGTGACACATTGCTGATGCAAACCGTTGCCTGATTTTTCTCTGAAAGTTAGTGTTGTACAAAAAATAGTCATGCATAACGGATACTATGCATTTGATTATTTATGTCAAGTATTTACTATAATTAGGTGTGGGTAAAGGGAAAAGCTGATTTAGCTGAAATGGTTTAATTGTGTCTGAAATCGTCTCAGGAATTGCTTTAGTACCGTACTTAAGAACAAACAATGCTGTGAGTTCAAATATACAGTACTGTACAAACGTTTTAGGCACATGCAGAGAAATGCTGTAGAGCAAAGATTCCTTCAAAATAGTGAAATTAAAAGTTTCTACATTTAAAAAAAAATACCATAAAGAGCAGTAAACGGTAGTAAATGAAACAAAGTCAATATTTGGTGTGACAAAAAAATAAAAATAAAAAATAAAAATAGTAGTCTCCAGTACAATTAGTGCAGTTTTATAAGGAAATGAGCTGGTAAGTTTTATTGAGCATCTTGCAGAACCAGCCACAGTTCTTCTGGACACTTTGACTTTCGCACTCGCTTTTTATTTTTGCGGCAAAACCCAGCAGCCTTCATTGTGTTTACTGTCTGAAAAGTGTCTCTTATGTAATATGCTGCTTTCTTTGATGACATACAAACAAATTAATTTTGTGCTAGAAAACTAATGTTTGGGAATCTAAAATGTTTTTTATACTGACAATAATGTAGAAGTCCTAAAATAAAAAAAAAATCTATAACAAAATAGGGTGCCTAAAACTTTTGCACAGTACCATATATATATACAAACACACGTACATGTAGATTGTTGATTGCTTGGCACAAATTCCTCCTAGTCTAAAACATCTCGTAGACATGAAAGATTCTGTGCTTATGCAGAAATAGACACACACTCTAAAAGCTTTTTTTCCAAAGGATCAAAGCAATTTGAGTGTTGTGATCAGCAGGAAAATGCTATCATAACAACTCTGTAAAGCAAATAATTACGTGTCAAATTGCCTGGTAAGCTATCACCTAATTCTTCTTGTCAAAAAGAATGAGGATTAATTTGTAGGGAAATATTAAGAGATGAATTATTGAACAGCTTGGTGCTCATGCCAAATGGGCTTCAGGATTGATGGAGTGGACTTAAAGTGCACTCTTACTACACAAAGTGATTTTTTTTATTTGAACATGACACTTATCTGGATCATGTCTCATGTCACCTGCGCATTGGGCCCAGTTATGACTGGATCATCTTTCTCCCTGTTAATTAAAGTAGCTGACACTCAAAGGAACAGTGTAAAGGGGTGCATGTCACAAGTGAATACGATTAATCGTTGTGACTCATTCAGACATGCTAGAGCAGACTACACAGTTTCTCAAGAACTTGACACATTTAATGGCACCTATTTTGACAATAGAGCACGCGAGTTAAAGAGAGGGGTGGTACAGAGATGAGATGGGAGGTGTTGGTTTTAATGAGGCGGAGGAGGAGTGCAGAAAAAGCGGCTGCTTGGTGCCGGCAGCGGAGAGGAACAAAGAGTGCAGAGAAAAGTGTTCTGCATGCTGCTTACAATCCCATTCACCTGGAAAATTGTAAGCATCTAAATAGCACATAATTTCAATTGTGTGGTTCTCCCTAATCTTCAGTGATTCACACATAGGTTTTTCCATGCTTTTGTGTAGTTTATCCCATTTTCTCTGTGTCTTTCAACCTGTGCAGGCGTAAGCTACATCAAGCTATTAAAGAGCTACGATTGCTATAACCCAAAGATATAACCGTGTTTCTACTATTAAATAATTAACTTTGTACTAGAACTTTGTAGTAGAACTTAAAATTGTTGCTTCCTTTGCAGTGAGTGAAATATCAAAGCTGCTCTACAGAAGGCATTTTCATCTCCCATGTCTCTCATCTTTTGGCCAGTGCCTTCACATGTTAGTATAATCCATGGAGCACCCTTGAGTTGGCCATGTGGATACAGTTTGATATACAGGCCTGCCAAACACTATTCATTTAACTGTGTCAGAACGGCAGGGAGAACGGTTAGGGCTTCGAGTCTTGCTGATGGAGGCCAGGGCATGCCTGCATCAAACACAGCAACCTCATCTACTGAATGTTTAGAGAAAGTAAAGAAACATGAGTTAATCATTCCCACAGTGAGGGAATGGAGGACATTTTTCCAAATTACCAAAATTTATTCAAAGAAGGAAGTAAAGGAAGAGTTGTTTGTTGTGCACAATGATGATTTAAAAATGAACTCATAATATAATAATAATCAAATTCAATTTGTTACATCATGTATTGCTATTTCTATGTATCGCCATTCAATTTTGAAAATAAATTTAAAAAATAATAATAATTCCTAAGAGACCATGTTGTGATTAAAGTTGAGGTAATTGTTTGTTTATTTATTTATTTATTTATTTATTTATACTACCTAGCAAGAAAGAATTTGGCTAGGGAATGTATTGTAACCAAATGTTAGCACACACTGATATTTGTCAGCCATGCATGGCTGCCAGCAGTGTAATTTCACTGGGGGGTTTAATAGTATGCCATCAGAAATCCTGCAGCAGGGCAGCTTCCAGTGGTAATGAACTTGTCAGCTCTGTAGTATTCTGGGTCTCATGTTGCTGTTATTATTCAATTCAGGGTTGTGCTCGCTTTCTATTCCCCACACTGATTCCTCAAATGCCACTAGGCCTCTTGTTTCACACAATGCATATTTTCTGCCTAGTCCCACTAGACCTGAGCTACTGTATTGCCCCTTGTTTTAAACAAATTTTGCTCAGTGCTAGTAGGTCCATTGTGGATTTCTTCAAATGTTAAACTGCTAGATAAATGTGTATGGACTTCAGCATTACTCTGGGGAAAAAAAAGAAAAACCTTTTCAGTTCAGTAAGGCGCTTGCTGTTTAGCATTTTTGTACACAACATCTAGAAAGAGCACCTGCATGTAAGTAGCGATTAGACTAGACTGAACAGATTGATTGACAGCTGTAGTCATAAACATTTATGTGTTGCTCTTGGTGTGTGTCTGTATGTACATGTATATATAACAGTGTTAGTATGCTGAGGCTGTCATGGGATATTTTCCCAACACTGTAACAGGCTTTGCAACTAATAAAAAAAGGGATCACCTAGTCATTCATAACGAAATGTGCATGTAATTAGTAAATAAGTAGTGAGTAGTTATTTGGCAGCATTAACAGCTTACTAATGCTTTATTTAGTGTTCCCATATGATAACCTATTATTTTATTTCCAATAATAACTACTGTTTCTATAACTATATGAGAACTTTTACTGTGAAATATGAACAATATTGTAATTGTTTCAGTTATGGTTAGTCATATTCATATAAAATTGAAATCTATCTAAATATCCTGTTTAGAATTTATTTTACCAATAACTATTCTGTTTAATATTTCCAGAGATTATAGTTATTAAAGAGTAGTGGGTAAGGCCTACAAATTTGAATAGGTATGAATATAGGAACACTAAATAAAGCAGTGAAACGCCATTCAAGTAGTGTTGTATTCATTACTTCTGTTCATACTTATTAGTTGTGAATTAATATTCAATGTGAAAATAATGAAGAAAAAAAAAAACAACAACCTTACAGATTTTTTCATAACCTGATTATATGTTCACCAGTTTCCTCCCACCATACAAAAACATGCGTAAGTGAATTGGCTACATTAAATTGCCTCTAGGTGTGAATGAGTGCATGAAAGTGCGTGTGCATGTTGCACTGTTATTGACTGGAGTCCCATCCAGGGTGAATTAGGCTGAATTTTCCCACCTTGCACCCAGTAATGGTGGATCCTGATCAGGATAAAGCAGTGATCCTGCCTGTAGAGACTATTAGGTATTTAGCATTGAATTTGCAAAATGAACTTGCATACTGAATGAAGCATACTTCTTGAAAAGTCTTCAGTTTTCACATGAATGAAGGTAATTTAATGAAAATAATGTAATCAACTATTTAATTAAAAGCACATTCAGACTTACAGATTACAATACAATCACTGATCCTAATTAGATTTTTTTGATGAGAGTGGTTAATACTTCTATTATCTTCCAGCCTTAGTGGGCAGACTTTGCTTGTTATGAAGCTTTTAAGTTACTATGGAGAATATTCATAGTATTCTCTGCATTTTAAACCAATATTCAAATAACTGTTCTGAGATACATGAATGCAAAGTCCTATTTTCCAGCTATATTAGGTTAGTGACATTGTATATGATAAGAGGAAAGTGTGTAAAGGATGTGTGTTCTTTAATACGTAGCTAAATAATAGGCTTGTGAAGGCCCAGTGTTACACTACTAACAAAGCATTACTGCTTGTTAGGTGTCAGGCAGCACAACTGTCAGTGAGGAAGCCCACTGCATGTTGGAGATCAGGCAGAACAGAGCGAACATTCTGTACTGTGCAACTAGCGTGACTTCTACTTGGGAAAATGCAGTAGAAATTGATGTGGAGAATGTGGGCTGCTCACATGTGAGACAGTCATCTAATAGGAAAAAAAGATAAAGGCTCTTAACACATTAACCTATAATCATAAAAATGTTTTATTATTCACCACTCCCTTGTCTACCTGATTATTAATATATTCAACTTTTCATAGCCTTTATTTAAACCTTTATGTGTTAAACAGTTGAAGGAGAAGTGGTATTACAGAGCGATGTTAATAAGGGAAAAAGCCAAAGACATTGGGCAAAGACTTTTTCATATCAATTCAAAAGAATCTGTGTTCTTCTGATACTCTTAACATCTTAACCCATCCATCCATTTTCTGTACCACTTATCCTACACAGGTCACAGGGAGCCTATTCCAGGGGACTCGGGGCATGAGTCAGGGGACACCCTGGATGGGGTGCCAACCCATCACAGGGCACAATCGCACACACATTCACACACTACGGACAATTTGGAAATTCCAGTCCGCCTACAATGCATGTCTTGAACTGGGGGAGGAAACTGGAGTGCCGGGAGGGAGAACATGCAAACTCTGCACACACAGGCGGGTTTCGAACCCCCAACACCGGAGGTACAAGGCAAACCTTGTATGTTTAAAATACTGAACAACACTAGCCTGAGTGTTCAGTACTTGGCTTTACAGATTCCATGTGATGCAAAATTCAGTATGTGGCGTTTTCATGTTCTCCCCAGTGGCAGGAATCGAACCCCCAACCCTGGAGGTGTGAGGCAAACATGCTAACCACTAAGCAGTCACAGACTGATAAATGTCTGGATACACACTACTCATGACATTTTACACAAAAGTACACACTTTCCAGGGATCACTTTCCAAAAGGTTTTCTGGATTGCGTTAAAATCTTAAAATAGCCAAAGAAATTGACAGATCTCAGGATTTTAATGAAGCTCAGAAGCAAAATCCAATTTGATAAAGTTTGATAAACCCCTGATGAAAAAAAAATTTATCATATTTAATGATCCAGTATAATTAACAGTACAGGCACCAGCCCTAAATTATTTTCGCTGTTTATAATTTTTTAGTGGGGGATTTACTGACTGAATGTTTTTTATGTAATGCAATCAAATAGTACAGGTTCTTTAAAAATGTTTGCATATCATTTGTACAGTACTGTGCAAAAGTCTTAGGCACATGCAAAGAAATGCTGTAGAACGAAGATGCCTTCAAATAATGAAATTAAATGTTTCTACATTAAAAAATATACTGTAAAGAGCAGTAAATGAAACAAAGTCGATATTTGGTGTGACTAAAAAAATAAATAAAAATAGTAGTCTTCGGTACAATGTGTGCAGTTTTATAAGGAAATGAGCTGGTAAGTTTTATTGAGCATCCTGCAGAACCAGACACAGTTCTTCTGGACACTTTAACTTTTGCACTCGCTTCTTATTCTTGCAGCGAAACCCAGCAGCCTTCATTGTGTTTTTTGTCTGAAAAGTGTCTCTTATGTAATATGCTGCTTTCTTTAATGACATTTTTGTGTAACATTTAGTTTTGTGGATTAACTCTGTTCTTAGCTTTCACTCAAAAGAGTGAATAAGTCAATGAAAACAGTGAATAATTTATTCAGGACAGTGAGTAAGTCAGTGATTTAAACATGGAAATGTGGGATGCTTTTTGACCCTGGATAATAATATCATTAGCAATATCATACTAGCATCATAAAATACTGAGTTGGTCTTTCTTATATTGTAGATTTATTTATCTCTTGTGCATTGGTTTTATTATGTGAGGAACTATACCTCCTGAAGTCATGCAGAAGGTGGTATGGTGCACTTGTTTGACTTGAACTTAGCAAGTAATAAAATAACTTCCTGCCTGAATTCCTGTGTCGACACTTAAGGTACATTAACTCACGTGAAGTCAGTGACAGAATTCCTCTTGTGTTCATTTAAATTTGTAAGAACTCGTGTCAGTACAATCAATACGTTGCAGCCACTTCTACGGGCCCTAATTGGCTATGAAAAGATGCATGCAACGTTTTCAGGAACAATGGATGAGTCATGATAAAACAAAGACATTTTATTATAAACCCACACCTGTAAAGGTTGTGTTTAAAATGAGACTACAATGTTACAGAAACTCTCATGGCACTGAAGAAATGACTAGCCTGCTGTGTGAGATACAAAGGTTTAATTATAGCTCTTTTGTAAACACATGTTTTATATCTGTCTTCCATGTAGTTATTTTGCTAAAGCGCTGCAAATTGCATTTACGTTATATGTATAAGAAGTTCTTTCAAATGCATTGTTTGATTGAAGACTACAACATGTATCAGATTATTTTTATCGCCTTATAATTCAACAATGCTTCGATATAAGGCAGAAATAGTGAGAAATAAGGCAGAGTAGTGAGAAGGAGTTTTTAAAAAAATTCTAAATATGTAAAAGCAATTCACATTGATTTCTCTTCAGATTAGAATAAATGACAAAATGTCATTCTTTACAATCACTTTGAATGGCTTATGCTGATTATATTGTCTATATTAGTACCGTTAAAATCCATATATTCTTAATGGGCACAGTGAACAAGAGAAGGTATCAGTTCATTTAAAGTTGAGACCTGAATGTTATATGACCATTAAAATTCAAGTTATTCAGAGGTGGACCCAATGTCACACACTCATTAATGGGTTTGTTCCAGGGGATGTTAAAACGACCGGAGAAAAGTCCACTCAATTTCCATTTTAGTAGCTCCTGTCCTAGAAATTAGCCAGGGGTGTCCCAAAAGACATGCCCTGACCCTCCCCCTGCATTAGGTTTGCATGGGAACAGCCTCTTTAGTCAAAAGTGGGGCAATTTTATATTTAGTCATGTCCGCTTGCACCTTGAAAATGGGGTAATCTAATCCAGCCGGGTGGATAGAAGTTCAGCACTTCAATATGGGCTTCTGAACTCCAGTCCTGGGCATTCAGTGCTCACTGATCAACTCATGGTAGTGTTTGACCACTAGATGATGGGCTTAATAAGGTGTGTTGGGAGTTGGGAAACCTTGAACCTTTACAGGCCAGCTCCTCCCTATGACTATTCTAGAATATATCTTCTAATATATTTTGAAAAATGAAAGAGCTATTTAGTTTGTTTTTCAAACTTATATTTTCCATCAAATGACAGCAACAAAACTCTCCAAACTTTTGTTCTGTAAAAACATGTCTTAAAGAACTGAGTAAAGTGTTCTCTTTTATAGCAGAATGAAGACATCTTTAGAGGTGCTGCCATGATGATGGTCAAAACAGCCAGCTAATCAAGTGCAGTCCATAAACAATGTCAACATTTTCTCTAACAAAATTGGAAATACCATTCACTTGCTAAACTCAGTTTATATATTAATTGCTTCCTAAAGTGTAAAATCAATGTCAATTACACCACCCTTAGTTCTGCCAGTGTCTAGTGGTTATCTTACCCTGTGATCTGGGTTTTGGAGATCCATTTTCTTCATGGGAGTATCTGACCCTCAGGATACATCCGGCCTGCTGTTTTTGGCTCAAGAATTAAAAGGTCTCTTAGTTTCGCCTTAATGAAAATGATGCCCCCAAGCCGCAGAGAGAGGCGTGCACACACACACACACACACACACACACACACACACACACACACACACACACACACACACACACAGATGTCTGTTGTTAGAACTCCCTACTGTTTCTCTCTTTTACTGCTTTTGCGATACCCAGATGGATCGGATGATGAATTGTTTGAATAGGGGAAGAAGAAAAGGCTGAGGCAACAAATTCCTAAAATTAACAGTACACACTGAGTGCATTTTCCCGTCACATTTAGCCACTTTATTCCTTGTTCATTCATAGCCCTAATTTTGTGAACAGTTTGTGTCTCTTTGCTTTTTAGAGGAAAATGTCCTGATGTGTGTGGTGTGTGTGTGTATAGGGGTATGTGTGTGTGTGTGTGTGTGTGGAGAGAAAGAATAATGGGGTAAAGTGTGCCAGCTGGGCTGTTAATGGAGCTCAGTCTTCATACTAGAGCAAACTGGTGAGTCTAGAAACTCAGACTGTGTGTGGGGCAAAACATGGTGCCCGAGGGAATGCAGCTTTCACTGAGCATAACATGGAAAATAACCTTTACATCATCAGTGATGTGTTTGAATGAACCTAATTTCAAGTTACTGTTTATTGTTTAGCATTTTCATTATAGCCGTAGACACCATGCTGGGTTTTTGTGGTAAATCTAGTTTAATGAAATGCAGCCACAAAATAAAACCAACATGGATATATGATTATGGATACAAGGTAGTATATATTTTTCCTTCATTTACATGGTTCTAAATTACTGCTGCTGTGATCATAGCACATGAAACATCATTATATTATCCAACATCATTATATTATCTATACATCACTGTATATAGCTAAATCCAGCTTTATGTTAATTTTGAAAAAAAAAAACTTTGCAGACATATCACTTGATATTTGCTGATAGTGGTACAGTAGATAACGGAATCATGTACATGTAATGCCATGCAATGGGTGACATAAGGTCTATGGCCACCAGCGACAGCACTCACAGCTGCACATAACGAAAAAGCCTGGCTCCTACGCTGCTGAGCTCTCGCTTCTTTGTCTTGCCGTGTATGATGATGCCAACCATTCGATTCTGCTCCTGTGTGCCATGTGTGTGTCTATGTATCTGTGGACATGTGTGTGCATCCATGGCAAAAAATTGCCTGATACACACCGGTTAGGACGTTCTGGCACTAAAGCTCTTCACCTTCCTGATAACAGTTAATAGATTGTGCAGAATAGATTGTGCATTTTGTTCTCTGAAAGACATAAACTTCACATATTTTAGTGTGTGATAGGCATGTTTTGAATCCACCCCGCTGGCTTCTCCGCCCGTGTTTTACTCAGCTCTCGTGTGGATGTGGTTCTCAGTGTCACTCACTACTGATGACTTTATGTTTTTGTGTTCTGTGTGAATCTTTCCACGATTTGTGTTTCTGTGCTTGTGTTAACAAAAACATGTAAATGAGCTACACGTGTGCAGGTCTGGTGTGGGAGAGAGAATTAGGACTGGCCAAGATCAGCAAAAGGACTCGGTGTGATGCAGGGCTCAAATAGCAGCGCTGCTCTGTCACATTATCCACTGTGAATGTTTCCGAATAATAATGTGATCATAAACCTTGCTAAGCTGGGAGAGGGAAAGAGAGTGAGTGAACGAGGACGGGAGAGTGAAAGCTGCAATAAATTGCATGAGTAGAGCCATTTGAGCATAAAATTAGATTTTACAAATATGTTGTTACCTGGCAGTTATTTGACAGTGGGGATATTAGTGCATTCTGGCCTCTATGAGTGTTACTAATCATATCAAATTAAAAGGAATGTGAGCATATTGCAGGTTTGATATTGTCAGATGTATATCTGATATGGGAAATGGGAAATGGGGCATAATTTAATTGTAGTGTGTTTCTCATTACACATTCCCAACAGTAGAATTATTGACTGATGTCATATACTGTATATGGTAATGTGTAATGCTGTGTAACCTTAAACCTATTAAAAAACAACTCTACTTCAGGAATTACTTTATAAATAGTGCTAATAGCAAAAGGGTCTCTGAGTATCAAACCTGACTAAGCAAGGAATTAAAATTAAAATGTGATAAAAAAAAAAATCTAAATAATTCATAGGAGAAAAGATGGAGCACTTAATAAAGCTCTATTTACTATAATCAGCATAGTTTACTATAATGTGATGATTAATTTCTTTTGCTCAAATCTTTAAATTGAGGATGTCAGTCTGTTTGTGTAACATTAAAAAAGACAAACAAATCCCAAAGTCTATGTTTCTGACATTCATTAAATCATACCTTTTGAGTGCCTCAGTTGTACTCACTTATTACTCTCTGCACATCAATCTTGACATTTTTTTCAGTGAATTGATATACATGCAACATGTAAATAACAGCATTACATTGTGACAGTTTTAAAAATAAATGTATTGCATTAAAGGAACAGCAAGAGTGATTGAATTGAATTCCTTGGCAGTTAAACACAGAGGAATACCACACTGCATTTTCAGTTTTCCTTTGAGGGTATGGAAATGGAATAAACTCTATGTTCAGTGCAGTTGGTCAGTGTTGTGCACAATGCTGGTAGTTTGCTGTAATTGTTTAGTACTAGCCACTGTTGGCTCTATTCTCCACAGCCATTGTGCAGCAAAGTTCCTTTGTGCTTCCGAGGAGCAGTGGAGCTATTCACAGGCAGCCTGGGAACCCTACCAGAGAAGCACATGAATACAAAAGAACTCGCTCAAATTGCTCAGTTTGCTAGCATACATTCATCCAGAAACATAATGATATTGTCTTGTTGTGCGGACACAGGCACAGCTCATAACTGCCTGGATTTGAGGAATGAACAATCTTGAACAAGGAACATATGGATACAAGATAGAGTGGGCAAAAACAAAAGATCAGAAATACTGTATGTATGTCAGCATGTACTGTAGTCTAAATGTACTTTGTGTGTTTCAATGGAATGATCTTTATGAGAAGTTAAAAGTAACACAGAAACCATGTTTCTATGTTGGTTCTGATTGAAGTCTGACAGTAGTCTATTATTAATATTTCATGATAGTTGAAGTCAGGTTGTGTTACATTTCTCTAGATCTATGCAGCACACATGTTCACCAATTAAGGTTGAGGATAGTGATATTTTCAGTTACACAGTTGATGTAGCCTATATTAAAACATTCTTTAATATGTTTGCTTTGTTTGACAGTAGAACATGACATGTATGTCTCCTTTAATGAAATATATACTGGTCACACAATAACTAACTGATTCAGGGCATGCACATTACAACTAGTTAACACCATATGGTAAATGTTGTAAACTTAAATATAGTCTCTCAGGCCTTTTACTAATTAACATAATATAGTAAAGCTTGCTTTTTCAGCCAGCACATATGTCCATTACCCCTGTTTCAATCCATAACAAACATATTGTCCTTCCATAAATCCTATTTATGTTATTACAACTGCACTTTTGTCAGTTTTACTCCTTGTGGAGTAGGATGAGACACACAACCAGCCTCAACATATATTTTCCATAGAAACAAATAATCTGTTGACGCTAAAATAATCCTTTACCTTTACCATTGGCTGCATCTCCTCAATATGTAATATTCTTGGTCCACTAATGAAACCATTGGTTACGTTGATAACAGTGTATTGGCTGCATCCCCCCTGCCATGGTTGTCGTGAGCCATGTCTCGGTGAGACAAAGAGCGTTGCAGTCCCTGAAGTCTCAGTGAAACTGTATTTGGGCTCTAAGGTCATCCAGTTTGTTGTCAATGGACTGGACATTGGCTAACAGTATGCTGGGCATTGGTGTGGAATGTGCCCTGGCTCATACTCGGTTTCTCACGCGGCGTCTTTTACATTACATCACACGTATTTAGTATGTACAGTACTGAGCAGAAGTTTTAGGCACCCTATTTCTTTTAGTACAAACCTTGTTTTTTTATTTTATGAGTGCTACATTATCAAGTCAGTACAAAAACATTTTAGATTCCCAAACATGAGTTTTCTAGCACAAAATTAAATGTTACAGAAAAATATCATTACAGAAAGCAGTATATTACATAAGAGACCCTTTTCAGACAAAAAACACAATGAAGGCTGCTGGGTTTTGCTGCAGAAATAAGAAGCAAGTGTGAAAGTCAAAGTCTCCAGAAGAACTGTGTCACACCAAATATTGACTTTGTTTTATTTACTACTGTTTACTGCTCTTTACGGTATTTTTTTTTTTAAATGTAGAAACATTTAATTTAATTATTTTGAAGACATCTTTGCTCTACAGCATTTCTTTGCATGTGCCTAAAACTTTTGCACAGTACTGTATGTGACAAATAAAGAACCTTGAACCATGTACAACCCCAATTCCAAAAAATCTTGGGATGCTGTGTAAAATGTAAATAACAGAATACAATTATTTGCAAAAATCATAAACCCATATGTTATTCACAATAGAACATAGAAAACATATCAAATGTTTAAACTGAGGAAATGTACCATTTTAAGGAAAAAAATTTGAACTTAATGGCCGCAACATGTCTAAAAAAAAAAGTTGGGACGGGGGCAACAAAAAGCTGGAAAAGTAAGTGTTATTAAAAAGAAACAGTTGGAGGTTAATTGGCAACAGGTCAGTAACATGTATAGTATAAAAAGAGTATCTTGGAGAGGCGGAGTCTTACATTTTACACAGCGTCCCAACTTTTTTGGAATTGGGATTGTATTGTTTAGCACAACCTTGTGAGGTATTATTTAGTTCAACCTTGCAGAATGACATCTTGTGACCGTACCATTTTGGGTATGTATAATTTCAGTGGAATATCCATAACTCGTTCATTCAGATTCTAAATAAGCTCACAAAGGGCCATATTATGAAAGGCAGCAGCTGTAATGAGCACATGTTTTCTGCTCAGGCTATGGCCCAAGAGATTAATTAAGCCCTTTTGTAGTTCTGCCTAGGAATAGGAAACAAGTTAATCACAAAACAAAATTGACTAATGTTAAGGAGGAGAGAAATCTCACATCAAACATTTACAACTCAATTTACTTTTGGCCTTTTAGAGTTACCATTAAGTAACTGAAGCAGTAACACTAACATTTCTGTGCCTTGGCAAAAATAGTTCTTACTGTGTTTCAGTCCAGTGTTACCTACTCCATTTTTGACAGCAAAATCCTTGTACATTAAGTCTTTGAATGATGCTTATGACAGGGTTTTCTGAAAATGGCAATGCAAATTATTCCATGATTTCTTTCTCTTCCCAAGGAGCTGGTACCCCACATGTTTATTAAATTTGTTAAAGTGCTTCCGAGCAATGCACATTTTATCCTCTTAACAGTCAAATTAGTATATACTCCAGCAATTACTTAATGTACTCTAATGAGATTTCCCTGCAAAATGGCAGGATTCATTTATTTTAATGCGCCAAGCTCCTTCCACAGAGTTTATGCATCGCCTCCCTCTGGAGTGCAAGTGGGGCTGGAGTCATAAATAGTGGAGTGTGCATTGCTCTGTAGCTGCTGCTCCAAGTTCTGAAGTGGAGGACTGGGATCCTGTAGCAACTGATGCTTAGGGAAGATCACAACACTACAGGGAGCTGATGACCCCTGCTGTGGTACAAGAAGCTGAAACTCAAATTAAATGCTTTTGAGGTGATGGATATGCCTCTGCGCGTGGTTTAAAGTGGTTTATGTCACTGCTGATCTGTGTGCTTTCTAAAGGCTATGGATTTAAAATATTTAGTAAGAATGAAACAAAAACATTCTTGTTACAAATATATATATATATATATATATATATATATATATATATATATATATATATATACACACACATCTCTGGTTATCAAATCCCAAACAGTGGAGAGTGTTCCTTTATAATCTTACCTATCAGAGAGGCCCTTGGATTTCAGAATTGATTGTTATAACTAATTTACTTGGAGACGCTGAAGTGTATCTAACAGTATTAATCCTCAAGGATTGTGGATCATTTTTCACACTTTAGATGTTATCATCTTATGGAATTCATTTCATAGAGTGGTCCCAGTCAGTCAACATTGTTTTCACTTCCAGCAATGCTATTTATGTGAGAAATAACACACAACTGACACTTACATGAAAATAATACACGCTGGGATGCTGTGATATGGCCCAAAGCAAAGCAAAGGTATTATTACATGTGCATTATTTTTGTTCAACAGCATGGTCCAAAGGGTGTTATTCCGCTTATACCGCACTAATTTGCCAACAATTACACTTTTTAAATATATTACAGAACAACACTTGCACTTTTTTAACAGTTTATAGTTACTTTTAGTTGTGGAATATCGTGGAGATTAGTTCCTGTCATCACTCATATTATAGCAGCTATAATAAACCGTCATCTTTTCTTTCTGTCAAAGTTAATAAGAAATAAGAAAAGGGAAAAAAAAGAAAAGACAAAAATGCAGCTGGCCCTCTCTTCTGAAGACTCTCCTGTGTAGGGAAACTTACAGACCATTACAAAGCGCTGATAGCTGAACCTCCTTCCAAAAATGTTACATAAACATCTAACAGAAAGGCTTTCCAGATCAAGGACTTTACAGTTTTCTTTGTTAAACAACACTTAATTTAATCATTTTATTATTAGGCTTAGATTATTTGTGGTGTCCAACATACAAGTCCCTGTGAATGAGCTGTTACTATAGCTAATATAGAATGAATATGCATAAGTTATATTTAAGAACTAGTGAATTAATTTACAGTGGACTCCTGACTGGAAGGTTGTGAGTTCAAATCCCAGCACTACCAACCTGTCACTGCTGGGCCCTTGAGCAAGGCCCTTAACCCTCAATTGCTCAGTTGTATAAAATGAGATAAATGTCGCTCTGGATAAAGGCGTCTGCCAAATGCCATGAATGTAAATTTAAACATATCTTATGCTGGTATAGAAAATGAATGCATACCTTCTGATTTGAGAATTCAGCCAAGTTGTGGTATACTCACTTTTATATCATTTAATGACTTTTTAGAATCCCAGTAGATTGTGAAGTAAAGTGGCTGAAAAAATGTGTGCATGGGTCCCTAAAGATCTAACATTCCACATAATAATCCATTTTACTACAGACCTACTGGCCTGAAAATGGCTTAGAACCTTTGATGGGCCTATTTGCTTTTCTCCCCCCCCCCCCCACCGTCTTGTCTGCCCTCATCTCCATTATGGCCCTGAACTTTAAAAGACTGAGCTGAAACTCACAACCAGTACTCTGAATGCAGACAGACTCTGTCTATTTGCTGAGTAAATCTAATGTGGTGCCTTATGGCACACAAAACAGTTCACTCGCTACACTACAGTCAGAGGTTTGGGTCCAGACGTTTGGATGTTGGACTGAAACACAATTTTGACTGGTTTGCTCTGTGTTAACATAGTCTTGTCTTTTGGTTTACAGGAGGGATTTTTGAACAAACAGATGGTCCAGTCTCACTTGTCAGTGCAGAGGAACTGGCCTTTAAATTTGCAGTCAATAACATCAACAGAAACAGGACACTACTGCCAAACACAACATTAACATATGACATCCAGCGGATTAATATCTATGATAGCTTTGAGGCCTCAAGGAAAGGTGAGTCAACTTATTCAGATGAAGCTAATAAGACCATACCACTGAAATAATTACAAAACTAGATAATGATAATTGCAATAAGTGATTAGTGTTTTGTATGTAGATGACCATGAGCTAATTCCATTTCAGTGATTCTTGATGTTTTCCTTCCAAATTGGTCTTCAATGATTAAACCATGTCTATTATTGTGTAGTCACACCATGTATTTTCAAGAGCTGAAAAATCTGACATTTTGAGTTGTCATAAAATACAGAAAAAGCATTACGTTATAAATTATATTTACACACAAGGCATTTAATCTTTCTGAAAGTGTTAACCTGAGCTCTACTCTTGCCAGCTTGTGACCAGCTGTCTTTAGGTGTCGTGGCCATATTTGGGCCATCTCATAGCTCCTCGTCAAATGCAGTACAGTCCATCTGCAATGCACTGGAGGTTCCACACATCCAAGTGAGGTGGAAACATCATCCTATGGACAACAGAGACACATTTTATGCCAACTTGTACCCGGACTACTCCTCCCTAAGCTACGCCATCCTGGATCTGGTACAATTCCTCAAGTGGAAAACAGCCACAGTGGTGTATGATGACAGCACTGGTGAGATTTAATATTTCCCTTGGCTACAGTTGTACATGCACACACACAATATGCTATATATGCTATATATATATACAATATGCTAAACATCTAATGGCACTCTACATTTGAGGTTTATTGTTTAAAATGTAATCTACAGTATAAAAAATACAATCCTCTTCTGTTTCTGATAGAAATCCGGGGTCAGTTTTTTGTTAAATGATAAAGAAGTTTGGTTTTGCATACTGCATACAGGATTGATTCGACTCCAGGAGTTGATCATGGCCCCTTCCAGGTACAATATAAGGCTGAAGATCCGACAACTCCCTCTAGACACTACTGACACCCGCCCCCTGCTGAAGGAGATGAAGAGGAGCCGAGAGTTCCGCATCATCTTCGACTGTAGCCATATCATGGCTGCACAGATTCTTAAACAAGTCAGTGTGCATGCTATTTTTGAGTATGCAAAATGTCCTTATCTGGACATGTTATTACCTGTACAAACTATATGTTATATTTAAATATAAAACAGGAGTGTAGAATGTATTTAAAGGATGTCTGCAAAGGATATATAATACATATTTAGCTGGTATTTGTAGGTGAAGTTTTTTTGAGCTGACACTTATTGAGTAAATACCATCTTGGATGTTGACCTATGGTTTCCTGGAGCCAAAGAGGATATTGGATAAATCATATTTCATATCAAAGTTATATAATATAGGTAAGAAGCTTAATAGTGCAACTGTTTTATAAGCTTCTTATTTCCCCAAAGTTTTAGACAGTTTTTCTCAGATCATTCTTCCCTTACTTTGGTGAGTTTAAACCACCTACAGTTGTTTTCTAGGTCAAAACAAAGGCCTCATTATTTCATACTAGAAATCATGAGCAAGTGGTTTCTATACCCTGATTCTTCTGGTCACCTGTCTGCAGCCTGCCTTTCTGTGTAAGCTTCACCTGAACTTCTGTCACTACATGCATTTCCCTTCAGGCCATAAGGAAATGGGAAATGTGACAGGGCAGGAAGTGTGTCGAAGCTGTCTGCAGGCCAAATCCCATATGGCTTTAAAAAGCAGAGCGATATGTGTATGTGGAGGGAGGGGAGACATGGTGGCTGAAGGAATTAGAACGGACACATATGAGTAAATATTACAGGAACGGGTAAAATCAGATGGACCAGATGGCTCATGACTTCCATACAGTCTGTGAATGCCATTATGTCATGGTGGTGTGGTAGGTAAAATGGGCTGTGTTTACTCTCTTAAGTCTCTATTTTGGCTTGAAGAGGAGAACAAAACATACCTGAAAAATTTACTTTTAGTGGTTGGCTAAACCTTGGGTTTGCTTCACAACAGATGGTTTAATTAAAGAGGAAATATTGCCACCCTGAGAAATACAGGACTTTCAGTGGAGATTGAGTGAGTGAAACAGTAGGGAGTGCATGTGGACGATGAATAAAATGATCACTCTTGTTGAGTAAGGGCCAAAATTGCGGGTGGAAGAGTGCTTGTATGACATTTGCTCTCCTGATCCATTGAACAGACTAATGGGGACAAGACTTTAGTCAAGTTAAATTTGTCATCTGTCTGTACCTCTGACCTTTGGAGTGAGTGTGGTATCAGACGCGAGTCAATATGGGCATAGAGTCCAATGGTTTTAATCTGTTCTGCAGTTGTAAATACACATGCTTTTCTTTTGCTTTTTTGAGTTGGTCGTTTATATTGATTGTAAATTGAGGTGTTGACCTTTTTCATTGTTTTGCATTTCTCTCTCTCTCTCCCTCATTTCCACCTCCCCATGTACCTTTTCCCCATGCACTACTCCAGGCCCAGATGATGGGAATGATGACAGAGTACTACCACTACATCTTCACTACTCTGGTAATGTTCCACACTTGTGCAAGCAGTTTGAATCTAATTTATTTTCATCCTGAGTTTTTTTTTTTTTTGATGAATAGCTTTTAATTGCCAGTAGGCGCTGGAGCCGCTACATAATATCAAATTTGCTTGAGAAATCCGCAGTGTAATGGTGTCTCCAGTATCCCGGTGTAAATAACCACACAGTTTAAGTCAACAAAACTCTTTGAAAAGCTTATATGAAGGCGACAGATAGTCAATTTATTGTGTTAGCTGAGAGTTTAATGGAGGTAGAAATACTTAAGCTATTAACCCAGCATTGGAGTGCCCTTTGAATTAAAACCGTCCCAAATGTTTACAGTGATACTCTGACTCAAGTCTTTAAATGCCAGCTCTTCCTCTCCTGTGCAATTCTGAGTGCCCTTTTAATGTTTCTGATGTATCAAACTGCAAAGCAGGGACACTGGGACCAAAAGCTTATTGTACCCTGTTTAAGGATTATTGTGCAACACAGTCTGAATACAAATGATCTCAGCATTTGTATGCTGATATTTAAGCTACTGTATTGTTTCCAGAAAAATAATCAGGTAAAATTTTAAGGCAAGGAGAATTTCAGTAGTCTGTATCTTGATTCTTGGAGTTTGTTTTATGCTTAAAGGAATGGGGTTTCATTACCTGATTTTTAACCTGCCACAATTGTGTAAATTTTGTTTTTATATTCTGCAGGAAGAATGCACATGCATTAGGTGATATCAAACACATATTGAGCTAAACATTACATGGGGGTGAGGGGGGTTCATGGTGGCATAATAATAATGGTTTAAACATTAAACAAGTAAGTCAATTAAGTATAACTTGCATTCTATGACTTACTAATTGTTCTTAATGTGTAATATTTTTTGTAATATCTGTAACTACTTTCACTATTTTTTTCTGGGACCTCATACTTAAAAAGTAGCAATCTTGTTTAATCAACTCCAAAAATGGGGCACATTTATTTATTTGATTATGAAAACTGGGTAACAGTAAATGCTCATACCTTATCAGTCCAGTCATATTTAATTCTCTAGATATTTCCACTCTGTGTTTATATTTCTTGGATGAGTGTATTGAATAAATCTTTAACCCTCAATGACCAACATGTTTTTTTAAACAGTATATTAACTACTAGCTGGGATGTGACATTTAAAATGATCGAAACAGAAGCTCCAATCAATTGAAAAACATTTTTCTTATGAAAAATATCATCAGGCATGTAAATCTTTTTATAAGCAAATTTCAACATTTAGAACAAAAGTACAAATAAGTACAAAAAAAAGTACTTTTTTTGTTGGATTTTGTAAACAACTGTTATATTACCAAAACAAAACTAGCATCAAATATGACCACTAGTTTGTGCTTTGTGTGGTTTTATTGTTAATGGCATATGTTATATCAAGTTCATATTGAGGCAGAAACTAGAAACACTTAAACTGACTGAGATCAATTGAAAATAAAGAAATGTTCAAATGAATCAAATAAATAGACCTTACAATAACAATACATGCATATGCAACACATCTAGATACATGTTTTGAGCTATTACTGCTATCTCACTGGTCTAATGTACTATTTCAAGGGCCATCACACTTGCAGAATATCTGGTCAGTGCAAGCATGCCTCCTTCCTCTAATATCAGTGTACAGAGCAACAGTAACAGTTACTACTAAAAAAGGATGTCAGTTCTTTGCCAAAAAGTTCACTCTTTCAACTCAATTTTAAACACAACATATATTTTTGTAAACACTGATGTTTGCAGTTTTTGGCCCTGATATGATGTGTGTGTATGTATGTTTTATTGTATGTAGGAATTGTTTGTGTTATTTTATTATTTATGTTAGTGTTGACCTGCCAGGGGACTGCGGATGAAAATTAGCCTTTGGCTAAATCCGGCACAATGCATGAAATGGAAACATTTATGTTAAAAATTGTACCTGGTCCCTTTTCAAATAAATAAAATAAACTAAAACTTGAGTTAATTTGAATGAACACACTGTGAGAAGGAGATTGTTCTAAAATTTACTACATATTTCACCTGCACAGTGAAAATAAACATCTTGCAGTGACCATTTTCAAAGTCAGTAATGTCAACTTTAGGGTCTTTACTTGACTAGCTAGCTGGCCTGCTTGACTTGCTCTAGTCGGAATGATTCCTGAGAACCTTGTACTTTGCTGCAAGAATGACTAGAATTCGCTACAAACTCACAAATCACATCTTCATAATCACAAGGCAAATACATTGCGCACAACCAGTGTAAGAGGACTTTTACAGTCACACCACTATTCCACTACCTTGCCATTAGATGGCAGTAGGTGTTGCCAGCACCTGAATTAACGGTTGGGAAGTTCCTGGGTACTCTCCCTGCCCTATTGGTAGAGTCCACCATGTCAAAGAAGCAGGTTAAAATTAATATGTACATGAATAGGCCTATCAAACATGCATTTTCTCTTCTGGAAAAAAATTAATTGCTCACAGAAATTCAGATTTCAGTTTACTCTGTTAGTATAACTTTCCACATATTATTTCACAGCATATAATTTAGAAAACTGTAAAGTCTTAAAAAGCTATAAAATGAAGTGGAACACTTAAAAGACAGTGTAAAACTTGCATTACAAAAACCTATAAAATTAAAGCATTCTTTCTCCATGCTCAGTATATGCATATATTAGCATAGAATTAAAGTCTATTAAAGCTCCAGCACAGGAGATTCACTGACATGAAGAAGAATAATCTAACACTCTTCATTGTGTTTGTGTATTTAGACACTAACTTCATTCCTCAATTTGAGCAGCATGAAAATAGCACTGTTCTGCTGTGTATAAGTCTGCGTTTACTGCAGTAAATCATTCATATGCCACAGCACAGGAGTACTGCTGCAATACTTTTTCAAGTGCCTTGTGTCAAAGCTTGAGGTGATTATTTTTTTCTGTCTATCTGTATATCCATGTGTCCATCTATCTATCCGTCCATCCTTCAATCTGTCTGTGTCCACCTATCTATCTAACTTTTTATCTATCTATCTATCTATCTATCTATCTATCTATCTATCTATCTATCTATCTATCTATCTAACTTTTTATCTATCTATCTATCTATCGACACTTCCATTCATCCATCATGCTATCTCTTTTAATGCATATCCATGTAAGGGGTTATAACTCTGAGATATTAAACACTGAATTTTAAGGACAGACACCATGAAAAATTAATATACTGTAAGAATAGAATATTCCAATACGAAGTATAATAAACTAACTCGACATCCACTTATGAGTTCAGTCACAGCCTAAAATGTATTTCCTAAATAGATATTCTTTGAGGTGATAAAAAAACATATCATGTCTATGGCTACACAGCTACACTCCACTGGAATTTGGTTTTAATGTTTCTATTTTATCATTTGAGAGGAGGAAGCTTCTGACGTATCAGACCGTGAAAAGTCAACAGAACTGCATTCAGGACTAATAGCTTGTCTTCCTTCTTTGAAACGATTTGACTTTTTTTACCCTTGCCCCAAGAGATATTTTCAAGTAGTGGTAAGAGGCTTCTTTCTGCACTGAAAAAATGGAATATGTGTTCAGTCAGACCTAAAAGAACATATTATGTATAGTTTATATAAAAATTTTAAGTTTCTCATCAAAACATGATTTCATTGCTTATACTAAACTTAATTTAAACATGTGTCCAATTACTAGATTGAATTATGTACAGTGAGCGTGATCAATTCACGTAGGATTAACATCCAGTTGCATTATGAAATTTTGTGAGGATGTTGGTACTGACAGGAAGTATAACTATAGAACTAAATTAATTTGTACAGCCTGTATATGATAGAATAGTGCAGTCATTTAAGACTCATTCATTCCTTTTATCTTCAGTAACCACTTTATCCTGGTTAGGATCATGATGTTTTAGTGAATCCAGAGCCTATCCTAGGAACCTTGGGCACAAGGCAAGAATTCATAATGGATAAGATTCAGGGCACCATGTACACACACATTCAGACACTCATTCACACCTAGGGGCAATACATATTAGCCAATCTACCTAGTGGTATGTTGTTGGGTGATAGGAGAAAACCAGAGAACCTGGAGGAAACCTATGCAGACACAGGGAGAACACAAAACTCCACACAGACAGTAAACCAAGAACTGGGGACCCTGGAGCCACGAGGCAGCAGCACTACCCACTGCACCACCATGCAGCCAATTTAAGTCTCCAAATGTACAGCTATCTTTGTCCTATAATTACTTTGGTATGCTGACCAGCTAATTTGATTCTTGAAATTCAGTTGTTTACAGACTGCTGTATATAAAATGTATCATTATCAAAGTTATAAAATAAATAAACTGGATTCCCCCCCCCCCCCCCCGTTTTTTTCACATCAGTGGTTTCATTTTTAAAGGTTTAGTTGCACATCATTGCTTTGGGATGTGAAATTCCAATCCTTTATTCATGCTGTGAAAAAGGCTTTGAATCCAAAGACACTGTGATCCATTTCAGTGCCAGGGCCATATTCAGTATCAGGTGGCATACTTATGGTTGGGTGCACAGAACCAGAACAATGAACACAGGATTATTGAGGAAATAACTGTTTCAATCAGCTATTGAGAGGCTGACTGTTGTCTCTGATATCATACACTGAGGTGTGTGCAACCTATACTCCCTCATCCTCTATATCCTAGCAGCCCAGAAATACAGCATTATCCCCACTGTCCTTCATTTTCCCTCTGCCTATCTTTTCACCCTTCCTATATCTCTTTCTTTTATTATGAGACAAAGAGTCAAGCAGTCTTTTCCGCACCAATAACAAGGTTCAATTCAACCCTGGATAAAGGCTCTCTTTTCTCTTCTCTCCTTTCTCCTTTCTTTCTTTTCTCCCCCATTTTTCAGGATCTTATGGCCATCAATCTAGAGCCTTACCGTTTCTGTGGTGTCAATATGACCGGTTTCCGCATCCTGAATGTGGATAATCCTCAAGTGGCTTCCATTGTGGAGAAATGGTCCACAGAGAAGCAGATCCCTCCAAAACCTGACTCTGGTCTGCTGGAAGGCATTATGACGGTATGCTTCATTTTGTCTCTTCTTGTTTACTACACTCCATGCCTTTTCTGTTTCTACTGAAAAAACAAACAAACATGCATTGAATGATTGAATACACAGGAAAAACAATATTAGAAATAGGAATGTAAGAAATATAAAATGCGTAATTTTGCAGAGTCATGCATAGGGTCTTGGAAGACTAAAAACAGATTTCGCTCATTTTTTAATTAATTCTGATCCTTAGATTTATGATACTGTTATTATATCAGTTGTAAGAGGAAATGTGGGCTGTGCGAGACAGGTTATTTTCTCTAATAATAATAATCAGGCAAATGGAAGATGAAACAGTACTTTAAGGCTGCCGGGTCACATAATCTGGAGATTTCTGATCTCATTGTCTACATTTATTAGGGAAAGCTTATTAATTGGTATTGAAACCACTCAGCTCATCAGTCAAAAGACAACAATTAAATCATGTGATATACACAGAGAATGTCTTTACAGTTACACTTAAAAACACAACTAAAAGGATAAAAGCTTCTAAGTGCAAGCTACATTCAGTATGAATATTTATTATGTCTCCTTGTTGTATTTATTTATTACCATATTTCACACACTATTTTCCCATAGGTCTGTGATGCAAAATGCTTATTTTGTGTGTTGCATTTTCTATTAATAGCACAAGCACTTAATTGCTCTGGAAATGCTATAAG
Organism: Cranoglanis bouderius; assembly: GCA_023630585.1. NCBI lineage: Eukaryota > Metazoa > Chordata > Actinopteri > Siluriformes > Cranoglanididae > Cranoglanis > Cranoglanis bouderius. The sequence continues at coordinate 24,869,258 of CM042544.1, forward strand.
CATGAACCCCCTTACCATTTTACCATAAATGTTAAGGCAGTGTACCTTTAATATCTTTTTGCTGAACTGGACAGATCCAGTTATTCAAACAGCTCTCTGCACAGGAGGGTGTGACATAAATAATTTAATACTTGAACTTGAACTATGTTGTTTACCAGAGAATTAAACAAAAAAAACACCACCTGATGTGTATTGAGCTGCTGTGCTGAGATATCAGTGCAAACCAGAATCTCTGCTTCCCCCCTCCTCCTGACTTACATGCTTTTGATGCACCTCGGCTAATGGTGCAGAAACACGGGTGTGTTGTTCAGCCGCACGCTCTGCTGCGTCTGCTCATGTCAGCTGAAATAGTGTCCTGCTTTATTTCAGACAGATGCTGCTCTGACATATGACGCGGTCCACATTGTGTCCGTCTCCTACCAGCACGCACCACAGATGACAGTCAACTCGCTGCAGTGTCACCGCCACAAGCCCTGGAGGTTCGGCGGGCGCTTCATGAGCTTTATTAAGGAGGTAATGACTACAGCCAAAGGCTGGGGCACTGCAACCCTCATTCCAGTCCTCTGGGATTCACATTCAGATCTGCCTAAGATATGTAGATGAAATTTAGAAGAAATTGTTCAGTGCAGGACAATATGAACTGCAGTAGTATTCGAAGCAGTTTGACATAAAGCCAGCTCCTGAATTGTCTGCACCATTGTTTTAGTTAAAAATGCTATATTTTAATATTATTAGAATAACTTTATTTTAATTAAAGTTTGTACTTATATATGAGAAATATACAGAAAAATAAAGATAAAAATACAGAATGCTGTCTGTAAAAAGCTGACTGTAGATGGCTTTTATTTTTTACCTTTCTATACACAGAAGGGTTTTCTCTTGCTATGTAGTCAGTGGCTTTTTGTCTGCACCTGAAAAACATGCCAGAATTGAACAAGTGTACTAGATTAAAAAAGAAAAATCCCTTTTTTCCTTCACCTTAAATGCATGTAATAAACTCAGTGTGTGTCAGTGTTTGTGTCCTACTTTCCAGATGAACCCATCACTGTGCATTCTGCTCACAACTGAGAATGGCATAATCAGCTCTTATTTTGACTCACAAGAGACTCTGTGATTGTGACTCATAATAAGCAGATTAGAATTGTAGAGCACTGCTCTGCGTGTAGAAGAAACTAAAATGAGGGCTACAGAGTCAGTTTGGAGAGTGTTGTATCTGTTTGACTGAGTCAGAATAAATGTCCCTGTGAAATCTCATCATCCTCTAAACAAGTCCCTTTTGGACCCGGTCTCAGTGTGAATGAGTGTGTGTTTGTGTTTGCAGTGGAGGAGGGGTTTAAGGGTTGTCATGTACATTTTTTCCTGCTTTCTCTCTGGAGTGGAGTGACTGAGATGGTCGATAATTAAGACTGAAATCTTTGGGGAGTTTGTGGCTGAGGCACTGGGATGTAAAATGTAATTAAAAAGGATATATATGCTCATTCTGGCATGCTGGCATGTAGTATACCTTACCTGTATGTTTGTGGCTCTGTGTGTCAGTTTTGAAACATTTTCCCTCCCTCTCTCTGTCTGTGCAGTCTCAGTGGGATGGCCTGACCGGACGTTTGTGTTTCAACAAGACCACTGGCCTGAGGACAGATTTTGACTTAGACATCGTCAACCTGAAGGAGGATGGCCTGGAAAAGGTGATGACTCTAATTCACTTTAAATAAATTAGATAATTCACACAGGGCCGTAGGGGGACTAAATTCTGAAAATTTGCCCATTGTTATTCAGTTCTCAGACATAACTGCCTTAGGCACAATTCAGAGAGGTGTACGAGAGTTGTGTTTGTTGGATGGAGTTTGAATAAAACAGATGTGTGTCTCAGTTATGTGGACATAAGTGAATCTGACAGTTGATGTAACAACAATATGTCACTCTAAAATTTATGTTTTGGGCTGTTAATATACTAAAGAAAGATATTTGGAATGCCATTTGAGGCAAACACTAAATACAGTTGAGGCCAAAAGCTTATATACACCTAGGATAAAGATATTCAATCTTTCACAACTCCATACATGTCATGCTACAGTACAAATCAATTAGGGAATCTATTTTGTTCATATCAAAGGCCATTTAAAAAAATCAATTAGAGAGAGATTTATTTCAGCTTTAATTCACTATAGGAGAAATATATCAAAAGTACACCAAGTTGACTGTCTCTTTAAACTTGACGTCCAGAAATTGACGTCATGACATTTAGAAGTTTCTGATTGCCTAATTGTTGTAGTTAGGAATTAATTGGGAGTGCACCTGTGACTGTAGAAAGGTCTGTCTTTATAGCCAGTGCCTTTTTGCCCTTGATACCTTGGGAAAATCCAAGCAACTCCTCAAGACAAAAATTGTGGACCTGCAGACGTCTGGTTCCTCCTTAGTAGTAATTTACAAACAACTGAAGCATATGTACAAACAATTGTATGCAAATATATAAATCCTGGGACACACAGATACTGCACCATTCAGGAAGGAGGCACAAATTAACACCCAGGGATGAACAAACTTTGGTCTGAAAGGTTAAATTAAACCCCAAGACAACAACAAAGAAACTTGCGAAGGAGTTGGATGCATCAGGTTACAAAGTATGTACAGCCACCATTATGAGAGCTGTACATCACCATGGCCTGAAAGGCCGTCATGCAAGAAAGAAGCCTGCAGCAAAGACCAGCATAAAAAAAGACTGAAGTTTGCAGATGATCACCAGCCTTTTGGTGGAGTGTTCTCTGGTCAGATTTAGCCATAATGATCAGCATTATGTATGGAGGAAAAAAAGTGAGGCTTATAATCTGAAGAACACCATCCCATCGTGTTGTATTGATGATTTGCTGGAAAAGGAACTGGTGCATTTCAGAAAATAGATGGCATCATGCAGAAGGAGGATTATCTAGAAACACTAAAGCAAACGACATCAAGAAAGTTCAAACTTGTCCGCAAATGGGTCTTCCAGCAGGGCAGTTATCATAAGCATACCTCCAAAGTTGTAACAAAATGTCTTAAAGACAACACAGTGAAAGTATTGGAGTGGCAAAGCCTTGACCTGAATCCCATTGCAAGTTTGTGGAGTGAACTGAAAATGAATGTCTGGGCAAGGAGGCCAACAAACCTGACTGAGTTATGCTTCTTCTGTCTGGAGGAATGGGCAAAAAGTATTGAGAGAAGCTTGTGGAATGCTACTCCAAGTGTTCCCATTCAAAGGGAACTCAACGTTGCGTGAGCTTCACACTCGCGCGTGACCAGTTTCTGAAGTCTGTGTAAAATCACGGCTATTTATAGGCCTGCCGTGGTCAGGTGACGTGGCATTTCAGGTGACTATAAAACGGCGCCTGTAAACCACGTCATCAGCCTTATTATCTTCAGCGAAGACCGCATGATGGTTGTCTTTGTGAACATTCCTAAAATATATATATATATATATATATATATATATATATATATATATATATATATATATATATATTTACTTTTCTGTCCCTCACCTCTTTGAGAGTATGAGCCGTAGAGAGTTCAGGAAGTGTGTTACTCCCTGCTCCTGTTTCATAACGGGGGAGGATGGACACACTTTTTGTGTGAAAAAGCCAGCTCAGATCCTGGGGCTTCCGTATAGATCTGGAGGGGGAATTGGAGACGAGCTCTGCTCTCTCTCGCTCTTTCCTCCAGAGCTGACTCTCCGCTTCCGGGTTTTGGAGCTCACCGAGCGACTTCGCCTTCCAGTATGGAGAGTCAACCCACCCTCTCTGACGCCAAGGAGCCAGAGGGGGGAGCCAGAGAGATGTTCGATATTTGGATAAACAGTACGGCTATTTTGCTATGCCGAAGGTGGAGGAGGCGCTTGCCACCCAAGCTGTGTAAGACCACCTCAGCGTTGGTTGGCAAAGTCTATGCGGGAGCTGGTCTTGCTTGTGGGTCTCGACATACAATGGCAGTGTTGCAGGCGTACCAGGCAGACCTGAATTGTGAGGGAGGCACATAAGGTGAGTGTGGCGGCCCACCTCCCCTCCAGAAAGCCAGGGGGACCAGGCGGCCACAGTCGCAGCATGCTAGTAGGCCTGATTTAAAATGATAATCAGTGCTGAAATGGCAAAAAGAAGCGGTCCTGAGGGGCCGCAGAGGGAGGTATCAGGGGACAAGAAGTTGTTAGGGCATTTAGCCCCCAGTATTACTGTAGGACTCCCCTAGTCAATGTCGTCCCAATTTTCAGTTTTCTCTGGTGAGCGAGCTGTCACAGGGCAACAAAATCTGATGCTTTCCCTCCAACAAAATGTGGAAAGTTAACATCACTAAAGACCATCTGGCAGCATGGAAACTACTGCCAAATATGTCTCCATGGGTTCTGTCCTCCACAGAAAAGGGTTCAGGGTCCAGTTCATAGCTCAACCCCCCATTTCGGAGGCATGCTCACCACAGTAGTCAGCACAATGCAGAGCCCGACATTAGCCCAGGAAGTAGATCTCTCTTGGACAAAGGGACCATAGAACATGTACGTCTTTCTCTGACGGAGGGAGGTTTTAATTATTTCCTGGTCCACAGAAAAGATGGTGTACGTGGCCAATTTTAGATCTGCGTCATCTGAACCGTACTCTTTGGACATACAGGTTCAGGATGTTGACGCTCAAATGTATCATTCCACAGACTTGGTTTGAGGATTGGTTTGTGATGATAGATCTAAAAAAAAAGATACATATTTCATTGCCCAGTCACAGGAAGTTTCTGAGGTTCACATTTGGAGGCAATGTGTATCAATATTGGTTCTTCCTTTCGCTAGCTTTATCCCCCTGCACCTTCATGAAGTACATGGATGCCGCACTTGCTTCTCCAGATGAGAGCAACTTTTCTAGGGGTTATATGGGATTCAAATATGATGAGGGTGTGTCTATCCCCAACACGCATAGGGCAATCCTATCAACATTGAGAAAGATAAAGTTACAGTACTGTGCAAAGGTTTTAGGCACCTTATTTTTTTTAGTACAAACTTTGTTATAGATTTTTTTATTTTATGATTTCTACATTATCAAGTCAGTACAAAAAAACATTTTAGATTCCCAAACATTAGTTTTTGAGACCACTTTTCATACAAAAAACACAATGAAGGCTGCTGGGTTTTGCTGCAAAAATAAGAAGCAAGTGCGAAAGTCAAAGTCTCCAGAAGAACTGTGGCTGGTTCTGCAAGATGCTTAATAAAACTTACCAGCTAATTTCTTTATAAAACTGCACACATTGTACTGGAGACTACTATTTTTATTTTAATTTTTATTTTTTTTGTCACACCAAATATTGACTTTGTTTCATATACTACTGTTTATTGCTCTTTACGGTATTTTTTTTTTTTTTAATGTAGAAACATTTAATTTCATTATTTTGAAGGCATCTTTGCTCTACAGCATTTCTTTGCATGTGCCTAAAACGTTTGCACAGTACCGTAGGTCTGGGCATCCCTTCTGGTCTCTATGGAGATTGTTGGGGCTTATGGCAGCCAACATCATACCGTTGGGCCCATTGCACATGAGACCGTTCACTGGAGGCTGAAAGTCAGGGGTTTCATTTGAGGACGAAACCCCTGAGAATAATCAGTGTCACGTGGCGATACCTACATGATCTGAGAACTTGGTGGTGTCCCCGGTTTCTAGCCAGGTCACAGTCTAGGGGCGTCTCTTATCACAAGATGGTAATATCAGACGCCTCCTTTGCGGTCTCTGGAGCGGCCCTCATCTAGTGTGGAATATAAATTACCTAGAAGTGTGGGCTGTACTCCTAGCAGTGAAGTTCTTCTCCTCAGTTGAGAGGTCACCATGTGTTAGACAATACAGCAGTGGTCTCATATATCAACCACCAGGGAGGATTATGTTCGCGCCTCCTGTTCAGGCAGGCTCAACTAATTCTTCTCTGGTGGAGGGGATATTTTGTCAGTGAGTGCAATGTACAGTTCCCATTTGCAGGGATATATTGTCTCAAGCCAGAGGGTTGATTTATCAACCTCGGCCAGAACTATGAAAACTGTGAGTCTGGCCCCTGAGGGGCACCAACTCATAGATTCCGGTCTCTCAACTGAGGTTGTAGAGACCATGGTAAAGGCTAGAGCACCGTCCACAAGAAAATTGTATGCATTCAAGTGGTAAATTTTTTATCATGGTGTGAAGAACACCAGTAACTGGGCAATAGCTACAGTCTTGGAGTTCCTACAGGAATGTTTATCAGCAGATTTGGCACCTTCTACAATTGGGGTCTACGTGCCCACCATTTCGGCTAGCCACACCCCTACTGATGGAGCCTTTGTGGGGCAACATCTTCTAACGTCGAGGTCTGTGCATGATGTCAGATGAGGCCCATCTGCAGACCATGTATACCTTCCTGGGACCTTCTGTGGTCTTGGAAGGTCTGTCAGGCACCCCATTTGAGCCCTTAGAGTCAGCTTCAGAGAAGCTTCTGACCCTAAAGGTAGCCCTTTTGGCTGGCCCTGACATCTCTGTTGCCCCTGGCCTCCCTATAGCCTAGGCTGGATTATTCCTAAGTGCCCAGCCGGTAGTGTTGCAGGCTTTCTCCCCTCCTCTGTTACACTGAAACGAGAAAGATTGCACCTACTGTGTCCAGTGAGGGCGCTTTGTACTTATGACCACGACTCCGGCCAGTGACATAAGTTGGAGCAGTTGCTGGTATGGTAAATGGTCTGCACTTATATAGTGCACTATAGCTGCACTTTTAACCTTTTGCAGTTCACAAAGCACTTTACACTGGGTTTCATTCACCCATTCACGCACACACTCACACACCAATGACAGCAGAGCTACTGTGCAAGGTGCTTGCCTGCCTTCAGGAGCAACTTGGGGTTCAGTGCCTTGCCCAAGGACACTTCAACACATGGAGTCATGTGGGTCGGGAATTGAACCGCCAACCCTACGATTAGTGGACAACCCATTCTACCACTTGAGCCACAGCCACCCTAATGGGGTATGCTTGGCAATGAAAGTAGAGGTGATGCTGTGTCAAAGCATGGATAGTGGAAGCTATCTCTATTGCTTATGAGGCACACGGTCTCACTACACCTCTGGGCATAGGGGCTCATTCCACTAGGGGGGGTCGCCTCCTCAAAGGCTGTATCTGGGGTACCCTTATAGGATGTCTGTGCTGTGGCAGGGTGGTCTATGCCACACACATTCACTCGCTATTACAGTTTGGCCTTATTGGCCAGCTTGTATATGGTTCTCGGAGATAATATCTCTGCTAGACATCACTCCCTGGGAGATTCCCATTTGCAGGGATATATTGCCTCAAGCCAGAGGGTTGATTTATAATCCTTGGCTGGAACTATGGAAACTGTGAGTCTGGCCCCTGAGGAGCACCAGCTCATAGATTCCGGTCTCTCTACCGAGGTTGTAGAGATGTTATATTGATTGAGATGTTATATTCCCATGTTAAACGCTAGGAACGTCAGTGAGACCCAGTAAACTGCGCAATGGCTACAGTCCTGGAGTTCTTACAGGAATGTTTCTCAGCAAGGTTGGCTCCTTCTATGATTAGGGTCTATGTAGCCATCATTTCAGCCAACCACACCCTTATTGATGGAGCCTCTGTGACAGGCCATACCCTCAGTATGACGAAGTGGGTATACTCGTTCCCACAGCGTGAAGCTCACGCAATGTTGAGCTCCATTTGAAAGCGTAGCTTTGTCACATTAGGGCATGCCTGTGTATCGTGTCTTTGTTTCAGATAATAGAGGCTGGTTTACAGGTGCCGTTTTTTTAGAGTCATGCGACGCGCGAAATGCCACGTCACCTGGCCACGGCAGGCGTGATTTTACACAGACTTCAGATACCGGTCACGCCCGAGGGGACTTCCCACATCGTGAAGCTCACGCAACGTCTCATTCCCTTCTCAGGGAACAGGTTTACATGCGTAACCCAGACGTTTAATTCAAGTTCAAACAATTAAAAAGTAATATCACCAAACACTAACAAAGAACCATTGGCCCACTGAAAACTGATGTCTTAAATAAAAACTGAACTAAATTTGTTTCTTACCTATTATTCTGAAATGACCTCTTATGGAAATAAAGTAACTACCCTAAGAGACTTAACACAGAAAATGTACAGTAACATGAATTGTGTGGCGTTACGAAAACTTGAATTTGACTGTCACGAAGTGTGTGTAAACTTTTGGCCTCAACAGTACATAAATATGACACCATTAATTAATTCATATTATGGTCCCTTTAAAGTCCACAGAAAGTTTTTTTTTTTTTTTTTTTTTTTTTTTTTTAAGGAGGAGGAAAAAACAGCATCTTAAGAGAACACCCTGCTTATCTCAAGATCCAAAATTTATATGAATGGAATTACTAATAAAACTTACTTAAAGTGAGCTGTAGTTATAGGAGATGAATGGTCGGCCAGCTTATCCTTGGGCATGCATTGTTTGCACAAGACCTCATTGAATTAACAAAAGCATGGGCATTTATTATTTTGACAACTCAAAATAGCAGGAAGCAGGATAAGTTAGCATACATCCTGCACACACATTACGGTTTCATAACCTTGATTTGGTATCTCTGCCTTAATTTGTGCTGACAAAGACACATTGGCACACAATATAGAGAAAAAAGCAACATAATATTATGTGCTAGATCAAATACTATTTTATAGCTACTGAAATATGAGGGCATAAGCCATATTGTTGAAATAATCCAAATCTGATGTGATTAATTTAATAATTACAATTAGAACTATTCTTGCAACAATATACTGGCAATATACAGTACTAGACTCATATTAGATGTTTATTTCAATGCTTGGTATCTTCTCATTCATATATAATTGTATTAATCTTTTTTATTCTTAAAGTTCTTAAAGTGTCAGCAAAGAAGAAAAAAATATTACCAACTCTGAATGCAGCCCACAATTAGCATCTGTTACCATTAACTGGGTTTTAAAATTTATTTATTGAAAAGGATTAGGGAAGCGCAATAATTATCTGACATCTTTGTCAGTGTGTATTGTATTGTATAGAATCTGTCCGTTATCCAATAACATTCAGGCAGGTGGACTGGCTACACATGTGAATTCCGCGTGCTAGGCAGCCATCCCATCCCGGGTGATTTCTTTCCAGGTTTCTGATGTTGAATGCCAATGACCAACCTTTCCCAATAAATCAACCTCCTCTTTGTTTGTCATGTTTTATGATTCAGATATGTAGTTAATTAATGTATTGAATGCATAGAAATAACATCCACTGTTGTTCGGCAAATTGTGCTCTCTTTTAGTGGTGTTTTATGAGAACCAATTTTATTTTGGGTCATTTTTTTCTTGTTAAATAACAATCTGCATTACAGTATAATGGTACATAAAACTTCATTACTACCTTGTCTAATTTTCTATACATTTCAGAAAGAATAAAGAACAATCTATGTCTTAACGTAATACTTTAACCTTTAACAGTAAAGCAAATTGGCCTGTTTAAACAACTGCACAAGTTAGTGGATCATAAAATAAATTGGATTATGGTATCCAGCACTGTTACTTACTGTCTTTGTTAACAGCAAGCAGAGCTGAGGTCTGAAATGCTGTTGTTGGCAATGAGGTGTGTAAATATGGCTTAGGTATTGCTGTTTAAAATAACAAATGCATTTACCAAGATACTTGGAATTTGTCTTTATTCATGTTCCAGCTATATGTGAGCATTTCTTGAACATTGATAGTGTGAGTAATGTGTTAGGTTATGTAGACAGAGTATTTAGGAAGACAGTTTGTTTACATGCAGTGTTACAGACACTGTAATCGATTGTGAAATCTAATCTAAAAACAGCTCTATAATTTAACAACTGATCATTCTTTCATTTAGTTTGTAGTTAAGCACATTTAAAGCCCTGGATGCACTAATCAAAGGGAATGAATTTTAAATAAAATAAAATTAGCATCATTGAGTTGAATATGAAGTACTGTACATACAAGATATGTAACTTCTATGTACAGCCGTGGCCAAAAGTTTTGAGAATGACACAAATATTAATTTTCACAAAGTCTACTGCTTCAGTGTTTTTAGATCTTTTTGTCAGATGTTACTGTTACTGAAGTATAATCACAAGCATTTCATAAGTGTCAATGGCTTTTATTGACAATTACATGAAGTCTATGCAAAGAGTCAATATTTGCAGTGTTGACCCTTCTTTTTGAAGACCTCTGCAATTCGCCCTGGCATGCTGTCAATCAACTTCTGGGCCACATCCTGACTGATGGCAGCCCATTCTTGCATAATCAATGCTTGGAGTTTGTCAGAGTTTGTGGGTTTTTGAGGATTGACCACAAATTCTCAATGGGATTAAGGTCTGGGGAGTTTCCTGGCCATGGACCCAAAATGTCGATGTTTTGTTCCCCGAGCCACTTCGTTATCACTTTTGCCTTGTGGCAAGGTGCCCCATCATGCTGGAAAAGGCATTGTTCATCACCAAACTGTTCTTGGATGTTTGGGAGAAGTTGCTCTCTGAGGATGTTTTTGTACCATTCTTTATTCATGACTGTGTTCTTAGGCAAAATTGTGAGTGAGCCCACTCCCTTGGCTGAGAAGCAACCCCACACATGAGTGGTCTCAGGATGCTTTACTGTTGGCATGACACAGGACTGATGGTAGCGCTCACCTTTTCTTCTCCGGACAAGCTTTTTTCCAGATGCCCAAACAATCGGAAAGGGGATCATCAGAGAAAATGACATTACCCCAGTCCTGAGCAGTCCAATCCCTGTACTTTTTGCAGAAAAGCAGTCTGTCCCTGATGTTTTTCCTGGAGAGAAGTGGCTTCTCTGCTGCCCTTCTTGACACCAGGCCATCCTCCAAAAGTCTTCACCTTACTGTGCGTGCAGACGCACTCACACCTGCCTGCTGCCATTCCTGAGCAAGCTCTGCACTGGTGGTGCCCCGATCCCGCAGCTGAATCAACTTTAGGAGACGGTCCTGGCGCTTGCTGGACTTTCTTGGGCGCCCTGAAGCCTTCTTCACAACAGTTGAACCTCTCTCCTTGAAGGTCTTGATGATCCGATAAATGGTTGATTTAGGTGCAATCTTACTAGCAGCAATATCCTTGCCTGTGAATCCCTTTTAGTGCAAAGCAATGATGGCTGCACGTGTTTCCTTGCAGGTAACCATAGTTAACAGAGGAAGAACAATAATTTCAAGCACCACCCTCCTTTTAAAGCTTCCAGTCTGTTATTCTAACTCAATCAGCATGACAGTGATCTCCAGCCTTGTCCTCGTTAACACTCTCACCTGTGTTAACGAGAGAATCACTGACATGATGTCAGCTGGTCCTTTTGTGGAAGGGCTGAAATGGAGTGGACATGTTTTTTTGGGATTAAGTTCATTTTCATGGCAAAGAGGGACTTTGAAATTAATTGCAATTCATCTGATCACTCTTCATAACATTCTGGAGTATATGCAAATTGCCATCATAAAAACTGAAGCAGTAGACTTTGTGAAAATTAATATTTGTGTCATTCTCAAAACTTTTGGCCACAGCTGTACAAATTAAATCCTCTGAAAACAATGTTAGTAATCTTTGTAGCTATTAATCTCAGTATCAGTTTTCAAGTCTTTTGATTTTTTTCTTAGGTCTCTCCAGAGTCTAAAAGCCATACAGGTATTCACTGTCATTTTACCTCATTTGATTTTCCCTCATTCTTGGTCCAATTTCTTTCTGTTTCACTGCAGTCTTGAATTTCTGTGGAATTAGAACATTTGGTTCAACTTCAGCATTTTATTCAGTTGTTTCTATTAAAGATATATCAGTTACTAAATGATTGTAGGCTTAGCTCATGTTCCATCAAGCTGGTTCTTAATTTCCTGTTTCCTCCTTTCAAAGAAGTTTTCTGATTGGTTAATATAGCAGGTAATATACAGTGCCTATAGAAAATCATCATACCCCTTTGAAAGAGTCACTTTTTTGTCTTACAGCCTGAAATCAAAACCCATTAAAAATATATTTTTTGTTCCAGCTTTATTTACAAATTCTGCCTTACAACATTCAAGTAACGTAAAAAGGCAACAGTTTGGAAACGTAAAAAAAAAGAAAACTAGACTAAGAGAGTTGGAAAAGCGATCAGTGCCATAAATTAATACTTCGTAGAACCTTTTGCTTTAATTACAGCCATCAGTCTGTTTGGCTATGTCTCTATTAGCTTTGCACACCTAGAGTGGGGAATATTTGCCCATTCTTCCTTGCAGAATTGTTCGAGTTCAGTCATATTTCGTGGTGAGCAGCAATTGACTGCTGTCTTCATGTCCATCCACAGATTTTCAATTGGATTTAGGTCAGGGCTCTGACTTGGAAACTCAAGGACATTCATCTTCCTATACTTAAGCCACTGTGTAGTTTTGCTGCCGGTGTGTTTAGGGTCGTTGTCCTGCTGGAAGATGAACCACCTGCCCATCTTCAGCTGTCTAGCAGAGGGCCTAGACAAAGAATTTGGGTGTACTTGGCAGCATCCATTTTCCCTTCAATCCTGACCAACTGCCCAGTCCCCGCTGAAGAGAAACACCCACACAACATAATGTTGCCACCACTATGCTTCACAGTAGGTATGGTGTGTTATGGGTGGTGTACTGTGTTTGGTTTTTGGCTTGCAGTTCAGTCCAAAAAGTTCAATCTTGGTCTCATCTGACCATAAAACCTTTTTCCACATGGCATTAGAATCTTCCAAGTGATTTTTTGCAAAGCTTTTTCAGAAGAGGTTTCTTTCTTGCCACCCTGCCATACAGGCCAGCTTTGTGTAAAGCTTGTGAGATGCACAGCACAGACCTTAATAATGCTCTGAATGGTACTCAGAGGGATAGTTAAAGCCTTTGAAATCTTTTTGTATCCTTCTCCTAACTTTCCACAACTTTGTCCCAGAGCAATTTCCAACCATGGTGTATTCTTTGTGTTTGCCATGCACTACTAGGAATGGCATCATCATGGAACAGCCGGTTTTCTTATGACGTAATCAAAATCACTGCAATTGATGTCAGGTGGGGGGGAAATTAGCATGGTATGTGATCTGGGAAGTGACTGGTTGTACATGAGAAAGTTTATAATGCTTACTCTAAGGGGCTGATCACTTATCCAAACCAGGTATTTCACTAATTAAATTTTAATAATTATTCAATTTATTTATTTATTTTTAAATGTTATTTCCACTTAGATGCCGAGGGTTATAATGTGTAAATACGTCTTGCAAAAGTTAGATTTAATTTATTTTAATTTCCTGGGTGTAATGTGACAAAAGGTAAGGATTTTAACAGGGTATGATGATTTTCTATAGGCACTGTAACTGTTGGCTAGCGAGTGGCACAACCGAAAAGCTTCCGCCCTATTCAAATTCAAATCCCAATGATGATACAGCTATCCATGGCCAAGAGACCAAGAGAGCATACAGTAATTAGCCAAGCTATCTAGGTGGGATGGACGTTATTGGTCTCTCCTCTATCAATCAGAGTGTCATTAACCAAACTTGGTCATCTGTGAGCCATACAGTTGCAATCAAAATTATTCAACCCCCATTGTAAACACTCCATTGCAACATCTCATTGCGAGCACCATACAGTACTGTGCTCACTGAAACCTCAGTGCCTGTTGCCACCAAGTCTTGCTGCAGGTCTTTTCCAGTCACTCAACGGTTTTGGCAAAGAACCAAATCAGGATACATAAATACTGTACATATCCAAACTGTGCTGTAATGTCTAATTGTGTATTACAAAACACAGAACAGTCCAACTTTTTTTTTTTAAGAGAATGTATTTTTATTTATCAGGATATTTTTAGCTATCAGGATTCAAAGACAATTCAGCTGAAGTGGTCTTTTAAAAAATGCTTTAATATTAGCTGTGTCTATAGACACTTTTCAGCTATAAAATTCCATGGTATTTTCTTCAATACCAAAATTAAATAATATCAACAGAGCAAAATAAGTCTAGAATATATAAGCCTTAACTTGGGAAGTAATCCCTTTTAATTGAATATTAGCCTGCATTTTATCTCATACTGGAATTAGAAGTTTCCTAGGTGGAGAGTTTGCTCTATGCTGGCATTAGTGGGAAAGAGCTGAGGGACCCTCCTGCTTTTTGTAAGTAAGTTTAACTCCAGTGGATAATCCCATATAATGAGTTGACGTTTAATTGCTACCACTATGCACTCATGAGAGGCTTGAATGTACGAGCACAATTCATTAGACTTTACGTGTGCTGTAACTAACGTGTGTCAAATCAAAATATCTCAGACAGACAGCACTATTTGGCCTTTATGGCATCAGTTATAATACGTCTGTGTGACTTTGAATGAATATAGCTCAACTCTTGGCTTGCTGAATATAAGCAGTGTCAGAGACGGCATGTGCTCTGTTGATCCAGGAAGGTGAAGAGCAGCGCTGCAGCTACAAGTGTGTAGGCAGGGATAAATGTTGACAGCCACAGGCCCATCCACACTAATGATTTGTTCAAGAGTAGCTCCACAATATGTACAGCTTCTGTTTCTTGCTGAAGGGGAGTGCTTCTCAAAACGTACTTTATTTGTTCAGATATTTATGCTGACAGCAGTAGGATTGCTCATGGCAGAAATTTGTATGCGGAGTAAACCATTCCTGTTAGTCCTGTTACTGAATGTGTCTGTGTGTTTTAATTAGCTGTAAACATTCCCAAGTACAACTTCAGACAAACATTGCAGACAAAACACATCTAGTTAATTTGAATAAACCAGATTTTTTGAATTTTTGGTCTGTTAGTACTGAAATTCTTTGAATTGAGTAAGACGTGTAGATATAGCCACATAAAAATATTGTCTGTTTCTGCTTCAAATATGTGAATACGTATGCCTGTGCATTATTTCTGTATTTAGACCTCCCTGTCAGTCAAATCTCTAACTGTACTAAATTGCATTAAAATGGATTTGAAATAATTGCAAAAGACAGAGTTGATACAAAAAATATGGTAGTGTGTAGATTGATGTGCTGAATAAACACATCAGTCTACACAATACCAAACTATTAAGAGCAACATCTAAATTTAAAATGAGTAAACTGGTGCTCCCTGAGGCAAAAGATAGAGCTCCTCAGTGTGAGAAGGTTTTTTTTTTTTTTTACACAGAAAGCACTAGTTAAGAGGTAAATAAAATTTCATTAGCAGCTGTAGCACTGCCAGTGGCACCAAAAACTCTCCCTGTTTATACACATTGTTTCAAATCACAGACTTTATCTGCATTACATCAAACATATATAAATAACTGTGATTGACCCATTTCAGCCACTCAACATTACACGCTCATATCTCCTCAACCCACAACCTCGTCACATGACCTCCAGCTCTTATTCCCGCACACCTGAAAGTCAACTGATTACTAATGATGCTCACCTGTTAGCAGTCACACTACTCACTTTAAATAACCTGGACTCTCAGTGCAACTTTTTAAAGATAAGTCCAAGCTGCTCTTATCTGCTTGTTTTGAGTTGTGTTTTTGAGCGTAGATAGCTTCATGTTACAGTTACAGTTTCACATTTATTTTTACAGCATTTGTCAGATGCTTTTATCCAGAGCAAATTGCAGTGTAATTCTCATACTACTATAAGTAGGTCAGGGTCTGAGAATACTATCAAGCAAAAATCCCATAGTACAGTGATGTGGTACAGGAACAAAAACAGTACAAGCTGGTGGGTTTTTTAGGTTCATTTAATGCCATGACATACCTGACCTTTAGCCTACCTAATGTTTCTGAGTATTGCCTCACACTTTAAAGTCTGCTACGTTGGATTTAATAAAACCAGAAAGTGCTTGCCTCCACCTGTCTGCTTCATGACAATGGGGCTACATCCAAAACCACATACAATTTTTCTAAATAGTAGACTACATACTTTATAAAGCAACAGCTGGTGGTGTAATTTTGTCACATACTAATTAGATAACTAGTATGCAAATTTAGATGTGTGCTAGTAATAACAGCATGAGGAAATGAGCCAATCCTGCTATAAAGTGGCAAATAAATCTCATCAATTGTACTTCAAATGCAAACCTCCATAGTCTCTTGCTTTTTGTTGGTCCTCCAACTGCTCTTCCAACTCCTCACATGCACAGCACATCTCATTTCTCTCAAGACAGCTTACAGATCAGTATGAATGCAAGCAGTTGAATAAGTGTCTGGTTTAGGACAATAAATATTCAGCAAGTTTATGTTAGGTTTGAAACTGCAGGTTACGAAAGACAGAGTTCATAGAAGATGTCTGCTTGGATTGCTGTGTAAAAGTTAGCAAGCTAATAAACATTAACATTTCAGTTAATGTTGCCCCTTATGTAGAGGGGTGGAAATGTACTTAAGTGAAAGCATAGTTAATGTGTCAAAATCATACTTAATTAAAATTTTTAGATATCTAGCCAAAAATATACTCAAGTAAAAGTAAAACAATTTGCTACCTTTAAATATACTCAAGTATTAAAAAATAAATAAATATTTTTACTTGAGTAAATTAAGTAGTCATGTTTTTATAACTAATCTAAAACTTTTGTGTTAGAGTCGCCCTTTCGGCGCGCCTCGCAAAAAGCTAGCGAGTAGCGCGTTTCCGCATTCCCCTCCCTGCGCTGCTGCTGAGGACAGCCAGCAGCGCATTTCTGCAACTCATTCATAGACTTTTGTTTTGTTTACCTTCACCATGTGCTCCTTTGTTTTGATTTACGTCATGTCTCTGCCTCTGTATGTTTATTGGTCCTTTGTTTTTGGTTCATGTCATGTCTCCGTCCCTGTTTGTTCATTGTTTATTGTGTCATTATGAGTTTCAGGTGTGTCTTGTTTTCATTCATGTATTTAAGGCCCGTCTTTTGTCCGCTTCGGCGCGGAGTATTAGATTAGAGAGATTTAACTACATTGTGTATGTATGTTCTGTGCGTTTGCACTCTGCTCGCGTTTCATAGACCATACACCATAGTCTATCGGCCCTAGCCTCGATTTATGTATTATTTTGTGTGTGCATCACATAAAAGAAGTGTATGTTCGTTGCGCTGCACTCACCTCACGTCTCCTGGACCGTGGACTCTTACCTCATTACTCGGGGGATTATCACCTCGCACTTTGTGGATTTATGCCTATTCGTTTGTGGATTAATACCTTGCCTGTTTGGATTATTACCCTGTTTCTTTGGATTATTGCCTCGCTCAAGTTTGTGGATTATTGTTTGTTTGTTTTGACCCTGGCTTTGTGTTCCTTTTTTCCCTGTCCAAATACTTATGGTTACGCTATTAATAAACTGACTTTTCCCCAGCGCATGCATCCAGCTCCCTTGTGTCATCGGTAACAATATGCAACTGTGCTATTCTGCAAAATTAATAATCATAACAACAACAATAATAATAATAATAATTATTATTATTCTCTTTGGGTTTGCTGGTGATATGCGTGACTAATGCTATGTAGTTTGCCAACAAATTAATCAGATGTAAAACATCATGTAATTAGCCAATATTTAGCATTAGCTATTTGACTCTCTGCATAGCCAGTTACATTAACTACTACTGGAATTGATGCTAGACTAACCTAGAGTTAGCAAAGAAAACAGGCCAATTTAGTTAAATATAGCCATTTAAAATGAGCAAATTAATGAAACTCGCAGATTAGTGATGGAGTTCATGCTCTCCTGGGAGGCAAAGGAGACACCTAAATTTATCATTGTATAAAAAGAATTTATTATACAATACTTTGCTCACTCCAGCATATCCTCAAGTGTGACCCTTCAGTCCTGTGGGTTGTCCATCTTCAACCCCACATGGACAGCTATAGCAATAACTAAATTGTGTAGCATGAATAGGTTACTGCACATGAGAAATTGGTATCATTCTTGCTATTTTTCTACATTTAAAAAATAACTAGATTGGATGCTGTAAACTAAAATGTAAATAAAACATTTATTTGATTGATGTATAGTGTAAAGTAATTGGCTGGATGAGTGAAGAAGAGACCTTTGAGTACTTTGGAGGTCTAACTAAAAATTTAAGGAGTAAAAATGTTTTCAAACAGCTATTACATTTTACAGCATCTGCCAGTAGCCCTTATCCAGAGAAACTTACATTTATCTGATTTTTTATACAACTGAGCAGTTGAGGGTTAAGGGCCTTGCTCAAGGGCCCAGCAGTGGTAGCTGGGATTTGAACTCATGACCTTATGATTAGTAGTCCAATGTCTTAACCACTGAGCACTAAATATCCTCAAAATAGGTCCAATCATTCAAGTATTTTTCACTCCTGGCTTTAGGAATATTAATGCCTAGTGGGCAGTGTCAGTGAAAACTGAGTGTGAGTGTGAGAGGCAGAAAAAGGCACCCAACAACAATTTATTAAAACTATATAAGCATGATGTTTTTTTTAACTGACTTTCACTTGAGACACCAAAAAAAATAACAACTTCTAGAATTTTAAGGCCATTTCATAGTCACTTCCAGAACTAATGACTGATTAGAGCTTGTGAGTTCATTTGTCAAGTGTTGCTTGACAAAATAACTGAGTCTGTTTACAAACATGAGAAAGCATTTTCATTTAGATTAATATTTAATATACAGTTGTCCTCAGTGTAAATTGACTTAGGACAGGAAGGAACAGTTGTTAAAAATGCATTTGCATTCATCAAAGGAGTAGTATAGACAAATTGCAGAACAATCTTTCTTAAAGACAAACAAACAGTGTTATCAATGTGTAATGGATGTATTGGTAATTTCTACCTTTGCCTTTTGTTCACAATTTTCTCTTCTGAAATTGAATTGGAAAGCAATTTCCTTTGCTTAGATTGCTCCTTCTCTGGTCATAATGAGTTTGCAGGGCCTGTCTCCTCATAGTGCCTCACCCTGACCTCATAGCATATAGGTGACATAGGCAATCAGCTAATGCCATTGGATGAGCTCAGCAGGCCCCACTAATGCAGCACTGTGGGCTATTGGGAACATAAGAATTGCACAGGCAAGTGCAGTGCACTCAGGCTGCACAATTTTCATCTTCTGCAGGTGGGAAAGTGGAGTGCTTCAGGAGGCTTGAACATCACAGAGCTCCCTAAGAGGAATGGCATGAACATCACTGACTCACTCTCCAACCGCTCCCTGGTCATCACCACAATACTGGTAAGGTCACACAAGCACTGAAAGCAAATTCCCCACTATTTTCTCTCTCTCTCTTTCTGCTGATGGTTGAAATAATCAAAAAGTAGACAGCAATAGCAGGTAGTAATCTACTGTATAATGATGACATATTCAACTAAACCAGTTAGATCTTTAAGTCCATGATGTCCTTTTCTGGCCAAAATGCATGTTTAAATTAGCTTTATATTGATAGTGTTGAAGTATTTCCTGTCTTAGATAGAAATTCCTCTCAGCTAGTGGGGGTACCAGAATTTTGAGTTTTGCACAAAGAAAACTGCCACAAAGGCCAAGAGTGACACGATTTAAAATAAACAGTTGCATTCCATTACACAGATGCTTTAGACCCTGTGTTTATGCTTCTCATTGAGAGGATAGCAGGTTTTGTCAAGCTGTCACTGAGATGCTGAACTAAATCAACATTTGTGGGCTTGATTTGGGCAGGCAAATGATTTAGCAACAAAGATAAACACTGACATTAGTCCTGGATTAGATAGTAACACTTTAATCTGTGCTTTTCTGGAGCTGACTACAACAGTTCCCTGATCTGCACAAAGAACAACTTTACCTCTTGACATTTTTCAGTTATTCATCTTAATTCAATTCAATTTTATTTGTATAGTATGTTTAACAATAGTCATTATCATAAAGCAGCGTTTACTGAAATCCAGATATAGATTTAGATCCCTAATGAGCAAGCCAGAAGCAACAGTGCTAAGGAAAACTTTCAGAGACAACATAAAGAAGAAACCTTGTAGGAACCAGAATGAAAAGGAAAGCCATCCTCGTCTAGGTGACACTGGATAGTGGGATTATAAATCATTGCACTTCTACATCTGTATACTATAAAGTCACACAGTACTGCATTGGAAGTTTGAGCATTGTAGTCTTCATGATTACAGCAATAGTGGTAGGTACATTATCCTGGTGTAATTATTTACTGAAGAAAATTACTTTAAGAAAGTGAAAATGAGTCACTAGTGCATCTAGACGCATCAGGATGAATTAGATAGTTGAAGTGTGTTACTTAAGATTCCTACCTCCTGAGTACATGTTTTATTTTTTTTTACTGTCCTTCTCTGACCAGCAATGCAAAATAGTCTGCTGTTCAGCGCTTCTCTATGCATTCAAAGCTACCTGTGCTCTCCCAGGCAAAGTGCAGTAGTCAAGCATTGTGTTGTGAGGCAATAGTTGGGTGTTACCAACTTGCACAACGGAGAGGGGGCTTTTAGTATTTTTATCTGATTTATTATGACAAACTCACAATCGATTTGGAACATCAATAATGTTACAAAATAAATTACTTACATATTTCTGTTGATCATGGTATAAATATTCGGGGTTTGTAATGCCCCACTTGTGGTTCATGATGGCCAGGTTCTGATGATAGCCAGCACACAAATCCACATTGTAGCTGAAACCTAGCCAGCATAAGACATGTAGAGGCAAACATGACTGATCATGTGGCAGGTCATAATGCTTTCATATCAAACCGGCTCACCAACACACAAATAAGACACCTGGCATTTTTCGTGTGAGACCTGGCACTTTGAAAGCAGATTAAGATATTTGATGTGGTTTCCCTGCACACATTGTCTTCACTCCATTGGCTATAACTGTTTCTCTTCTCCCCATCCCTCCTTCTTGAGTAAACCCATGCAGACAGACAGACGGACAGAGAGAGAGAGAGAGAGAGAGAGAGAGAGAGAGAGAAGCAGCTTTTACAGCTTTGATATGAGTCCAAACCTTGGGGAATTTCACATATTAGGATGCAGAGAACAGATGGTAATGACTTTTTTTCTGCAACACACAAACTTTTTGATCAAGATAATTGGACAACTTATACAAAGTTTTGCTTGGAGTTGGCTGACTTCAGTTTTAATATAAATTCCATTATAGTCAAGAACTCATTGGCTATTATTTATTTAACAGTGTGTTAGTTTCAATCATCCATAGTCTTAAATTAGAAATTTGTCATAGGCAAACAACAGCCTTCCAAAGCAAACAGAATGACAATATATTTATACAATATCCACCATCAGTATTAAAGAAATATTATTTCCTCCTAAATAAGCCATGAATAAGGAATATATTATATGGTACTTAATTACAAATGTACATTATTCACAAAAGTAAAAGCCGATAGATTAATCAAAGTGTTTAGTTGAAGAGTTTATCAAAATTCTCACTTTGTGTTTTTATCAATGTAATTGAATGGTAATGGGTCACTACATTATATATAGGTACAGTGGTGCTTGGAAGTTTGTGAACCCTTTAGAATATTCTATATTTCTGCATAAATATTGTATAGATTTCC
The DNA here is from genome assembly GCA_023630585.1 of Cranoglanis bouderius. Classification (NCBI taxonomy): domain Eukaryota; kingdom Metazoa; phylum Chordata; class Actinopteri; order Siluriformes; family Cranoglanididae; genus Cranoglanis; species Cranoglanis bouderius. Next base: position 24,890,714 of record CM042544.1, read on the forward strand.
ACACAAGTCCTAAAATTTGATAAAGAGAACCCAATTAAACAAATTAGACAAAATAGTATACTTGATCATTTACTTAATGAGGAAAATGATCCAATATTACATACCTGTGAGTGGCAAAAGTATATGAACATTTGCTTTCAGTATGTGGTGTGACCCCATTGTGCAGCAATAACTGCAACTAAATTTTTCTGGTAACTGTTGATCAGTCCTGCACATCGAGGAATTTTAGCCCATTCCTCAGTACAGAACAGCTTCAACTCTGAGATGTTGGTGAGTTTCCTCACGTTTTTCCACAATATTTCTATTGGATTAAGGTCAGGACATTGCATTGATATGGACATTCCAAAACATTAACTTTATTCTTGTTTATAAAGTTAATTAACTTAGTTTATAGTTTATAAAACTAAAAAGTTTATTAAAAAAAAAAAGTTTATAAACTTTATTAACTTTATTCTTTATTCTTCTTTGGTAGAATGATTTGTGTGCTTAGGTTCGTTGTCTTGCTGCATGACCCACTTTCTCTTGAGATTCAGTTTATGGACAGATGTCCTCACATTTTCCTTTAGAATTCGATGGTATAATTCAGAATTCATTGTTCCATCAATGATGGCAAGCCATCCTGGCCCAGATGCAGCAAAACAGGCCCAAATCATGGTACACCTCCATGTTTCACAGATGGAATAAGATTTTTATGGTGGAATGCAGTGTTTTCCTTTCTCCAAACCTAATGCTTCTCATTTAAACCAAAAAATTCTATTTTGGTCTCATCCGTCCACAAAACATTTTTCCAGTAGCCTTCTGGCTTGTCCACATGATCTTTAGCAAACTGCAGAAGGGCAGCAATGTTCTTTTTGGAGAGCAGTGGCTTTCTCTTTGCAACAGTGCTATGCACACCAATGTTGTTCAGTGTTCACCTGATGGTGGACTCATGAACATTAACATTAGCCAATATGAGAGAGGCCTTTAGTTGCTTAGAAGTTACACTGGGTTCCTTTGTGACCTTGCAGACTATTACACGTCTTGCTTTAGGAGTGATCTTTGTTGGCTGACTACTCCTGGGGAGGGTAACAATAGTCTTGAATTTCCTCCATTTGTACACAATCTGTCTGACTATGGATTGGTGGAGTCCAAACACTTTAGAGATGGTTTTGTAACCTTTTTTAGTCTGATGAGCATCAACAACTCATTTTTGGAGGTCCTCAGAAATCTCCTTTTTTGTGTCATAATACACTTCCATAAACATGTTGTGAAGATCAGACTGATAGATCCCTGTTCTTTAAATAAAACAGGGCCCTCACTCACACCTGATTGTAATCCCATTGATTGAAAAGATCTGACTCTAATTTCACCTTCAAATTAACTGCTAATCCTAGAGGTTCACATACTTTTGCCACTCAGAAATATGTAATATTTAATCATTTCCTTTAATAAATAAATGACCAAGTATAATATGTTTGTCCCATTTGTTTAATTTGGTTCTCTTGGTCTACTTTTAGGACTTGTTTGAAAATCTGATGATGTTTTAGGTCATATTTATAAGGAAATATAAAACATTCTAAAGGGTTCACAAACTTTCAAGCACCACTGTATGTACTAATCATGGCTGATTGCATTATAAGCAAATTTATTTTATCCACAATAAATAAAAAATATCCAAATATCCAAATATTTTATCCACCATGTGTGTTTCAAGTGGGTTGTATCCCAACATAATTAAACCTTGAGAGCTTTATCTGGAATACATGCTTCACATCAACTTTGTCAGCAATGTCAAAATGTATATAAATATTTTGGAAAATAAAAATTTAACACCTTATTTTATAGTTCCCATAACATTATTTACTGCATTAGTCAACAATCTATAAACTTCAGCATTCATATGCTGTGGCTACTCTTGGCTGCAATGGGTGGAACACAGACACTCAGGAAGCAAAACTGGGGGAAAAATTGCTCTTTTACTAGGTGGAAGATGGGGGAAGGTGAGGGCATGAGGAATCGTGGTGCTGACAAGCAGGCTGAGAAAATACACAGACATAAGTGTCAGCATCAACACAATCCTTGCGCACCTCTCTATGCTGGTGTTGCCTTTTTATACTCTCCAATGAGTATACTCTCCTCTCATTGATGGGGCTCATTTATGTAGCCCCGCCCTGCAGCCATGTGCTAGCCTGCTTTTCTGAGGCTCCCCAGGACCTCCCCTAGATGGTAGAGGTGGCCCGACGTGGATGGCAACATCGTCCAGGTAGGCGGCTGCAAATGGCCTGTTTGGTTTTAGGACGATGTCCATCAGGCGTTGGAATGTTGCTGGTGCTCCATGGAGGCCAAAGGGGAGAACCCGGTACTGCCAGTGGCCACTGGTGGTGCTGAACGCGGTTTTGGGTTTTGGGACCAAGGCACGCTCGTGGAGATCTGTGGGGAGAGTGGCAAAGGCAGACACCACTGGTGCGGGCTTGACCCATTTTTTTAATAAACTGACATGATATAGCTGGGTGTCTGCATGCTTACCGGGCTGTTGCAGTCAGTAGTTGACTGGACCCACCCTCTCGAGGACTGTGTACAGGCCTTGCCAGCAGGCCAAGAACTTGAATGCGGCGTTTGGGAGTAGGAGGAGCACTTGATTGCCTGGCTGGAACTCTGTGGGCTGGGCTGGTTGATTGTAGGCCCTTTGCTGGTCCCACAGTGCTGCCTCCATATGCTCCCGGACGATCGGTGTCACCCAGTCAATCCTTTCCTGCATATCTTGGACGTACTCCACCAGGGAGCGAAACAACGAGGGCTGTTCTTCCCAGGCCTCCCGGGCCACATCCAGCAGTCCTCAAGGGCGCCACTCGAAGAGAAGCTTGAAGGGGGTGAAGCCCATTGATGCTTGGGGTGTCTCTCGGACGGTGAGGAGCACAGAGGGCAGGAGAAGGTCCCAGTTCCTACCGTCTTCATCCACCACCCATCGCAGCATCCATTTTAGTGTCTGATTGAATCTCTCTATGAGGCCGTCTGTCTGGGGGTGGTAGATGGATGTCCTCAGGTGCTTTACTTGCAACAGCTGGCACAGATCAGCCATTAGCTTTGACATGAATGGTGTATCTTGGTCTGTTAGGATGTCCTTGGGTATCCCCACGTGGCTGAACAGAAGCATGAGTTCTTTTTTGATGTTGCGGGAGGTGGCTTTCTGCAGGGGTACCGCCTTGGGGTATTTGGTGGCATAGTACACGATGACCAAGATATACTCGTGACCACCTGCGGACTTCGGCAGCGGCCCTGCGTGGCCCATGCCAATCCTCTCAAAGGGGATTGATGCCAATAATGGGGAGAGGAATAAGGGGGGCGGGAGCTGGTTTCCGGGTTCTGTCCGCTGGCACTGGGAGCACCTTCTGCAGAATGCTTTGACCTCAGCATCCATGCCAGGCCACAGGAACCTGTCCTTCAGTTTCTCTAGGGTGTTCTGGTCTCCCAGGTGACCCCCCCAGTGGGTGCAAGTGGGCCAGGTGCATCAGGAGCTGTGTCTTGGAGTGAGGGACAATGAGGAGGTTGCAAGTCTGTGCCCAATGCTCCGTTCGGAAGTAGAGTAACCCCTTCTTCACCAGAAAATAGGCAGCGGGCAGTCTCTGCTCAGGGTTCTGGTTAATCCCCTCTATCTGTTGCACCTGGCCCCAACTGTGTTTCAGGCGGTCATCCTCCTTCTGTTCACACCCGAAATTTCCTTCCAGAGTGACCTGGTGAAACACGGAAGAGATAGGGTTAGTGTGTGTGTGTGTCTCACCTGAATTGACACTTCCCCGGGCGTCCCTTTCTCCTTGGGCCAGTTAGGCCTGCCAGACCCGTGGTTGGTGAGCTGGTGGCTTCCGTCGGCATCAGCCCTTGGTAGGTTGAGGGCGGGTGACTGTGGGGGACCCTGGCCAGTCTCGCCCAAGGAGTAGCGGAACGGGGAGCTCTGGGATGAGCCTGATGAGGAGAGGCCAGTCTCCAGTGGAGGTTGAGACTTTGACCTGGGCCCTGGGGGACCTCTTTCTGTTCTCCTCTTCTCCTCTTCTCTCCAATTTCTAGGGTGGCTAGGGCACATTCAAGGCCTCCAGCATCTCTCTGAGAGAGTCGGCATCTCACATCCCGATGGCCTTGTGCTCTTCGGGCAGCAGGGCTCTCAGGAACCGGTCCGTCACCACCCGTTCGACGACCTGGGAGACTGTGTGTCGGTATGGTTGGAGCCACCTCCTGGTGGTATGTAGCAGGTTTCCATTTGGACTTGCAGCCTCGATATCGTCCTCACTGTTGAGTCTGATGAGCAGGCGGTGGGCATCTCGGCAGGGGTCCAGGAGAGGGGCGGCAGCAGTAGAGCGAGACTTTTTAAGCTCCAGGAGCTCCTGGGTGGTGATCTGCAGGCTCTGTGCCAGCTCCTGGGTCACCACCTGCTGCTGGAGGTTGATCTCCAGCAGGTGTTGCAGCATGGATACATGCAGGTTGTCCGGGAGGGTTCAGTGTTCATGGGATCAATTTGGGGGTCTGGGGCTGTGTTCACCACCTGCATTCTCCACCACTGTGGCTACTCTAGGCTGCAACGAGTGGAACATAGACACTCAGGAAGCAAAACTGGGAAAAAAGTACTCTTTTATTTTAATAGGTAGAAGAAGGGGGAAGGTGTGGGTGTGAGGAATCGTGGTGCTGGCTGTGTGGAGTGGTGACCAGGCTGAGGCAGGACCCAGGGAGCATGGCGCCGGCAGCAGATACCGGCCAAGGTGCAGCGTAGCCAGGGAGCATCTTCATCGGTGCTGTCATCTTCTGCGTGGGCAGAAGACATAAGCATCAACGCAATCCTTTATGCTGGTGTTGCCCTTTTATACTCTCCTGGCTTCTACAGGAGGGTGAAGAGAGGCGGCTCCTCTCATTGGTTGCCAGCCGTGTGTGTTTCTGCAGCCCGGCCCTGCAGCCATGTGCTCCTGTGCTGTCCACAGCAAAGGGGGTGCTGTCTCTTCAGCACCTGGGTGGCAGTCATGTGAGGAGCGTGTTGGTTTGTGTGCATGTGGGTTACATGCTCACCTTCACAATGCCAAAACTAATGTGAACAAATTAAGTTAACAAATGCATTAATTGACAATTATTCAAATGTTAACAAAATACACCTCTATTTGCTAAAGTTTACTTAATTTAGACTAAAAATAAGTCCACAATGATGAAAAATTAAATTACAGAAGAGTGGCACAGTAGCACATCATAAAAAGCACTGGTTACTGATTATTTTAATGGATATTTTTATAAATGTCATTTTTAAATTTTATTATGTAAAATGCTTTAACTGATTTTGCTTCTTACCCATTATAATTCTTCATTTTATGTCAAAAATGTATTTTTATAAATCAAATAGATATATTTATTCCCATGGGATTTGATTGTTTCTGATGTATATATGGGTGCATTTTGGCCTAACAAACAAACAAAAAAATCCTTAACTGCAAAACATGCTTGTACTGCATTTTGGAATGAAACTCTTCAGTTGTAGCTGAAAAGAGAAATGTGGCCTAGTATCAGCTTTTACATTCATACAGTATATGCAGCACCATATAATAGAGTGGCAGTTACTCAGCTGATAAAAAGCATGCAAATGGCAGATATATGCAAATATATATATATATATATATATATATATATATATATATATATATATATTTTTTTTTTTTTTTTTAATGAAACCAACTGGATGGGACATAGAACAGCATTATAATCGATTTCTAAATTTATTCTGAGCAACATCACATAAAAAGCTCTCACTTTTCTCAGGCAGTGACAGCAATGGTTGTTCCCTAGGAACATCTGGATATTTTTTTCCCATTTCTGCTGAAGTGTAAAAATGCTGTGAAAGCTAGATTATGGTCATAGACAAAGACATGAGAAAAACTAAGGAAAATGAATCATTCAGCTCCCTGAGAGATTCTGAATGGCTGGACTATGCAGTCATAAAGGGTAACAAATATCAAAATAGTAAAATGGTGAAGAGATATCATCATTAAGTCCTGACACAAATGAACTCCTCATGCTTTACAAAGCTCGCATTGTGTCATTTCTACATACAGAGTCATTTTACTGAAACCATCCTACTAAGATCATCAGTAACATTGTTGATGACATTATGAGCATGTTCATTTTCATTGCAGCATTCTGTTCCTAATCAAGGATTTATACGACCCAAATAATGAGCTTCTGGCGAAGTATTACACGGCTATAAAGATTCAGGGCCCAGCCTATAAACTACATGAGTCTCCTTGTGTGTTCTGAAACAATCTGTGGAAGCATATGAAGGGAGGCAGAACTTGGGGGCTGTAACTGTTTACAGTGGATTTTTTTAATAATACTTTTGAAACTAGTTTGAATTGAAGAAAAAAAGAATAATAATAAAAAAAGTTTGCCCTCTTAAATATGTGGTTAGAGGCAAATTCAGTTTCGTGATGGCGTCTATGCAAATAGTTTAATTGAGCACCCAAAGTGTGATTTGCTTAACCCTACCTTTGTGTAAACCCATTTCCACCATTTGAAGGCAAATTAATAATACTATTATTTTTACTATTAAAATTGTATCTCGGTGTCTCTTAAAATGAAAACATTTTTCAAAAGAATAACTTTTGCTATTAAAAAAAGGTTCCATTAACTGACTTTTACTGCGTCAGTTAACATTAACAAACCATAAACTTTAGTATTAATAATCCATAAGTGATGATAGGAAAGTAACAAAGTAAGTTAGCACATGTATTAATTGACCTTTGTTGAAATGATAACAAAATACTTGTACAGACTAATGCTTATTCAAACCATGACTAAGAATAGGTCCACATAAATTAACAAAAAATTAATTACAAAATGTTCATAAATGTTGATTAAGTTACTGAACTCTCATTTCCAGGTGTAAATGCTAGAACTTGCATTTCAGCTTCACTTCCAAATGTTTGCAAGTTAACCATAAACATGTTCATTACAGTGTTGTTCCATATTAGTTATTGTGGACATCATTTTACTCACTGATAGCATAAACATTAATGCAAGTGTTGATTATTTGGCCTATTGTTTAAATACAAGTATTAGTTACTTGTTACATATGAACACAATGCACACAATGTCTAGATTTTTTTTTTTACACCAGTATAGATTTTGCTTTGTAAATCACTCTCAACATGTCCACTAATTGTATGTAAAATTTATCAAATTGCACACACAAGTTACACTTTATTGTGGATTATGGCCATAATGTTTTAAAATCAAAGCTCATTAACCTAAAACTACAAATCAGTATTAAAGTGACAGAGCTGCAAAATATGGATTTTAATTATGTACAGCCGTGGCCAAAAGTTTTGAGAATGACACAAATATTAATTTTTACAAAGTCTGCTGCCTCAGTTTTTATGATGGCAATTTGCATATACTCCAGAATGTTATAAAGAGTGATCAGATGAATTGCAATTAATTTCAAAGTCCCTCTTTGCCATGAAAATGAACTTAATCCCAAAAAACATGTCCACAGCATTTCAGCCCTTCCACAAAAGGACCAGCTGACATCATATCAGTGATTCTCTCATTAACACAGGTGAGAGTGTTAATGAGGACAAGGCTGGAGATCACTCTGTCATGCTGATTGAGTTAGAATAACAGACTGGAAGCTTTAAAAGGAGGGTGGTGCTTGAAATTATTGTTCTTCCTCTGTTAACTATGGTTACCTGCAAGGAAACACAACATCACAAAATCAACCATTTATCGGATCATCAAGACCTTCAAGGAGAGAGGTTCAAATGTTTTGAAGAAGGCTTCAGGGCGCCCAAGAAAGTCCAGCAAGTGCCAGGACCGTCTCCTAAAGTTGATTCAGCTGCGGGATCGGGGCACCACCAGTGCAGAGCTTGCTCAGGAATGGCAGCAGGCAGGTGTGAGTGCGTCTGCACGCACAGTAAGGCGAAGACTTTTGGAGGATGGCCTGGTGTCAAGAAGGGCAGCAAAGAAGCCACTTATCTCCAGGAAAAACATCAGGGACAGACTGCTATTCTGCAAAAAGTACAGGGATTGGACTGCTGAGGACTGGGGTAATGTCATTTTCTCTGATGAATCCCCTTTCCGATTGTTTGGGGCATCTGGAAAAAAGCTTGTCTGGAGAAGAAAAGGTGAGCGCTACCATCAGTCCTGTGTCATGCCAACAGTAAAGCATCCTGAGACCACTCATGTGTGGGGTTGCTTCTCAGCCAAGGGAGTAGGCTCACTCACAATTTGGCCTAAGAACACAGCCATGAATAAAGAATGGTACAAAAACATCCTCAGAGAGCAACTTCTCCCAAACATCCAAGAACAGTTTGGTGACGAACAATGCCTTTTCCAGCATGATGGGGCACCTTGCCACAAGGCAAAAGTGATAACGAAGTGGCTCGGGGAACAAAACATCGACATTTTGGGTCCATGGCCAGGAAACTCCCCAGACCTTAATCCCATTGAGAATTTGTGGTCAATCCTCAAGAGGCGGGTGGACAAACAAAAACCCACAAACTCTGACAAACTCCAAGCATTGATTATGCAAGAATGGGCTGCCATCAGTCAGGATGTGGCCCAGAGGTTGATTGACAGCATGCCAGGGCGAATTGCAGAGGTCTTGAAAAAGAAGGGTCAACACTGCAAATATTGACTCTTTGCATAAACTTCATGTAATTGTCAATAAAAGCCATTGACACTTATGAAATGCTTGTGATTATACTTCAGTAACAGTTAGTAACATCTGACAAAAAGATCTGAAAACACTGAAGCAGTAGACTTTGTGAAAATTAATATTTGTGTCATTCTCAAAACTTTTGGCCACAGCTGTAAATGTATATTGGCTTTGACTTCTTTGTAGCTCCCTGTTAGAGCATTCAGGTGTGATCACTTTCTCTCAATTAGAAGTGTGTGCTTGCCAGTGGGAGAAAAAGCTGACCTCACGACTTCTTTTCATTTGATATTTTGTACCTGCACAGGAGGAGCCATATGTCATGCTTAAGAAGTCTGACAAGGCACTTGTTGGAAATGACCGCTTCGAGGGCTTCTGCATTGACCTGCTGAAGGAACTGGCTGGTATTCTGGGGTTTGCTTATGAGATCCGTTTAGTGCCTGATGGGAAATATGGCTTCCAGGATGACAAGGGCCAGTGGAATGGCATCATAAGAGAACTTATGGAGCATGTAAGTATAAGCTGACTTTCACTCTATCGACACTAGTAACACAATAACCATTTAAAATCTTTAAGAAATGTGGAGCAATACTACAGACACTACACACATCTGAAAATAAACTTCACTGTGTGGTTCTAATGAATATGAATAATTGTAAAACACAAACAAACAAACAAAAAACAAAAATAAATGATGTACTTGGATCATGGGTGTAGAAGGTAATTTTAATAAAACATAAATTCGTCCCCCGTACTTTTTCACTGGCCATGGCCGATTTGTGTATCTTTGATTTCTATACATGTACATGTCTATAAGTCTTTACGTGACCTGGCGTTGCCATGACAATTGGTCACTCACATCATGTGTCAAGCCCATGCTCACACCCACGCTGAGCACTCAGAGGTCGCAATGAGCTCAAAGCAGCAAAAAAACACGTTCACTCCTTTTTACTAAGTCATAGGCATAAGGCATGTGGTATTCGTGTTGCACAAAGACGGGCTAAATGGGATAAATAGCATATTAAGCCAATTAAGAGCAAGAGATAAAACCCATCAATTAGACAAAGGTCAGAAAAAAAGAATACCCTTGACATTCTGTCCTCCCCACATCTGAAATGATGGCTATGCCCCTGACTTGTATCATGTCTAAGATTTGTTAACCTGAGAGATGCAAAATGAATTAAAGAATAGTAATGTTGAAAATAATGTCATGAATGAGAAATAAAAATGTGTTTTTAGTACTTTCAGTCACATTCCCATCCATCCTTAATGAGTTCCAAAATCCTGGCTAGGCCACATTTTAAGTAAGGAATAACACACAACTTTGGACTCTATGACACCACCCAGGCATGGATTACTTTCATATAGCATGGTCTGGAGTTTGTTATTCTGCTTATACCACAGCAATTTCCCAAAGATTACAATTACAATTTATTTATGAACAAATCACACTTGTTTATATTTGTATTTAATGTTATATTTAATGTTCCATTTAAACATTAATGGAATGTCCATGAGACAATTTAGTTCTTGTTAACATTTTTGTTACAGATGTTATAGATTCAGTTATAGAACTGACATCCCTGTGTCCCTGTGAATGAGCTGTTAGTATAGGAATGATAAGACATTAGAACTAGATCATTAATATAAACCTATGGTTTATGTTACAGTCAGAACTACTGTCAGACCTGTGCGAAAATTAATGTAGGCCTTCTGATTCGATAATTCAACCATGCTCTGGTTATTATATAAATTAACAGATTGTGCCATTTATTTCAGTAAAATTCCTGCTGGAACTTACAAAGCTGTGGAGTGAAGAGGTAAAGAAACAGTCCTATAGGGCATGCATACTCCTTGTACAGTATATCAGCAAATAATATAGCAGCAAGTGCAGCCCGGCCAGACACTGCTCTATAAGCCAGAAGTTCAAGACACTTAAAATGACCACTCCCTGCCACCCTTATTTATTTATTTCACTTATTTTGGAGACAGTTCTGGTACTACTGTTTTGGCGTTTGTGCTCTCGAAGTGGCTCTCCTTCTCCTCACCTTCTCAGATTTACACAGGAGAGTTATAATAGCTTAAGTGGCATTTAGTGGACGAAGTCATAAGGTGGGAGTCAACGGCAGGGTGTTGGAAGGGCTGAGAGAGGTGAGCTAGTGCTGCAGCACTTAATCATCCCATGTGCTTTGGCCAGATCCGGTCTGATAACAGTCACCTTGAGGGAACAAAGACATTATTGCTGGTGCAGACAAAGGTAGAGGTGTGTGGGTCTGTGTGTGTCTGTGTGTCTGTGTGTGTGTGTGTGTGTGTGTGTGTGTGTGTGTGTGTGTGTGTGTGTGTGTCTGTGTCCACTACAGGCCATTATTTAGACTCCAGCATAAATATAAAGGAAGTGTAAGATGTCATCTAATCAGAAATTAAGATACAGAATGGGTAGGTGCTGATGATATTAACATTACCATAACTTAAATTGAGTTCTTGTCAGCATACTTATGGTTTTAATGAGATATATTTAGCAGTAGAATGGGTTTAAGTTCCATACACAGCTTAAAATTGGTGACAGCAGTTGCTTATTTTTTCACATGCTTTGTAACATCTGTTGAATTATGAAATACACAGATTTCAGTGTTTCATAAGTAAAATAAATGTGCTAGATTGCACCAATTTCTGAACATAGCCATCCATCAGCCATTGCCAAAATTGTTTCATCCTCATAATTCTAGCAATGTGTCCGGCTCTGGTATTCTTAGTCATTATCAGTAGACTTGTGAGGTATCAAAGGTGCCATGTGTATTTTTACGAGCTCTATTTCACGGCTGAATGCCTTTCTCACTGCTGTCTACATAGATAAGCTGATCAGAATCATTTCCAAACTAAGCAAGTAGACCTCAAGTTGCCTCAGGAGGTAGATACAGTGCCCTCCTAATACTGGCACCTTTGGTAAATATGAGCAAAGAAGGCTGTGAAAAATTGTCTTTATTGTTGAACCTTTTGATCTTTTGTTTAAAAAATTCACAAAAATACTCTGCTCTAATGGATATCAAACAATTGCAAACACAACACAGTTTTATCAAAAAATATATATCTCTGTTAAATATAGGTGTGCAACAATTATTGGCACCCCTATGAATTCATATGAGAAAAATATATTTGAAATATATTCTGATTGATATTTTACATTTTTTTAGTACACCTGGGTGACTAGGAACAGGAAATTGTTCAACCATGACTTCCTGTTTCACAGGGGTATAAATATGAGATAACAAATAGGCCAAATTCCCTTAGTCATTCATAACAATGGGTAAGACCAAGGAATATAGCTGTAAAAGTTGTAGAGCTTCACAAAATGGGAAGTGGCTATAAGAAAATAGCACAAGCTTTGAAAATGCCCATTTCCACCATCAGGGCAATAATTAAGAAGTTCCAGTCAACTGGAAATGGTATGAATCAACCTGGAAGAGGACGTGTGTCTATATAGTCTCAACGCACTATGAAGAGTGTGGTTCGAGTGGGCAAAAAATCTCCAAGGATCACAGCTGGAGAATTGCAGAAGTTAGTTGTGTCTTGGGGTCAGAAAGTCTCCAAAACTACAACCTGAAGTGACCACAAGTTGTTTGGAAGAGTTTCAAGAAAAAAGCCACTAATCTAATCCAAAAACAAACTCAAGCGTCTTCAGTTTGCCAGAACTTCAAATGGGACTTCAAATGGGATCGGGTTCTATGGTCAGATGAAACCAAAATAGAGCTTTTTGGCAATAAACACCAGAGGTGGTTTTGGAGCACACAGAGAGGTAGCCATATGGAAAGTGCCTCATGCCCACGGTTAAATATGGTGGTGGCTCTTTAATGTTTTGGGGCTGTTTTTCTGCCAGAGGACCTGGACATTTTGTTAGGATACATGGCATCATGGACTCTATCAAATATGAACAGATATTAAATGAAAACCTGACGGTCTCTGCCAGAAAGCTTAAAGTGGGCCGTGATTGGATCTTCCAGCAGGACAATGACCAAAACATACATCAAAATCAACACAAAAATGGTTTACTGACCACAAAATCAAAGTCCTGCCATGGCCATCCCAGTCCCCTGACTTGAAACCCATAGAAAACCTTTGGGGTGAACTGCAGAGGAGAGTCCACCAGCGTGGACCTCGTAATTTGAAGGATCTGGAGAGATTCTGTATGGAGGAATGGTCTCAGATCCCTTGTCATGTATCCTCCAACCTCATCAGGCATTATAGGAGAAGCCTCAGAGCTGTATATATATACACAGTATCTCACAAAAGTGAGTACACCCCTCACATTTTTGTAAATATTTTATTATATCTTTTCATGGGACAACACTGACGAAATGACACTTTGCTACAATGTAAAGTAGTGAGTGTACAACAGTGTAAATTTGCTGTCCCCTCAAAATAACTCAACACACAGCCATTAATGTCTAAACCGCTGGCAACAAAAGTTAGTACACCCCTAAGTGAAAATGTCCAAATTGGGCCCAATTAGCCATTTTCCCTCCCCGGTGTCATGTGACCAAGACCATACAGTGGTTTAGCAGGACAGGTTCCACTCAGAACAGGCCTCGCCATGGTCCACCAAAGAAGTTGAGTGCACATGCTCAGCATCATATCCAGAGGTTGGCTTTGCAGAATAGACATGTGAGTGCTGCCAGCATCGCTTCAGAGGTTGAAGGGGTGGTGGGTCAGCCTGTCAGTGCTCAGACCATACGCCGCACACTGCATCAAATTGGTCTGCATGGCTGTCGTCCCAGAAGGAAGCCTCTTCTAAAGATGATGCACAAGAAAGCCCGCAAACAGTTTGCTGAAGACAAGCAGACTAAGGACATGGATTACTGGAACCATGTCCTGTGGTCTGATGAGACCAAGATAAACTTATTTGGTTCAGATGGTGTCAAGCGTGTGTGGCGGCAACCAGGTGAGGAGTACAAAGACAAGTGTGTCTTGCCTACAGTCAAGCATGGTGGTGGGAGTGTCATGGTCTGGGGCTGCATGAGTGCTGCCAGCACTGGGGAGCTACAGTTCATTGGGGGAACCATGAATGCCAACATGTACTGTGACATACTGAAGCAGTTCACTTCGGAAACTGGGCTGCAGGGCAGTATTCCAACATGATAATGACCCCAAATACACCTCCAAGATGACCACTGCCTTGCTAAAGAAGCTGAGGGTAAAGGTGATGGACTGGCCAAGCATGTCTCCAGACCTAAACCCTATTGAGCATCTGTGGGGCATCCTCAAACGGAAGGTGGAGGAGCGCAAGGTCTCTAACATCCACCAGCTCTGTGATGTCGTCATGGAGGAGTGGAAGAGGAGTCCAGTGGCAACCTGTGAAGCTCTGGTGAACTCCATGCCCAACAGGGTTAAGGCAGTGCTGTAAAATAATGGTGGCCACACAAAATATTGACACTTTGGCCCCAATTTGGACATTTTTACTTAGGGGTGTACTCACTTTTGTTGCCAGCGGTTTAGACATTAATGGCTGTGTGTTGAGTTATTTTGAGGGGACAGCAAATTTACACTGTTATACAAGCTGTACACTCACTACTTTACACTGTAGCAAAGTGTCATTTCTTCAGTGTTGTCCCATGAATAAGATATAATGTGAGGGGTGTACTCACATTTGTGAGATACTGTGTGTATATATATATATATATATATATATATATATATATATATATATATATATATATATATATATATATATATATATATATATATATAGATTAAACCTGTGTTTTGTTTGCAATTGTTTAATATCCATGGGGGCATGGGGGAGTTTTTTTTGTGAATTTTTTTAAACAAAAGGTTAAACAATAAAGACAATTTTTCACAGCCTTGTCTGATCATATTTACCAAGGGTGCCAATATTAGTGGCGGGCACTGTAGATGGTTCTCATATCAGTTAAAACAAAGTAACACTGAAGAAGAAGATATGGTGTGCATTATTTTTTGCTGGTTTCACCTGAATGTCGCAAGTATATTTTGGACACTGTTTATGACGAATAATGTTGGAGTAGCTTTTCATGATTTTCATTAGCTGCTTGATTGGTAATGGATTGAGAAGGGCCCTCCACAGAGTTATAAGCATCATTAAACTAACCATCAATAAACCACTTGCTTTTAGGCCATACAAATGCACATAATTCTCATTTTAGAAGCAGCACTGTGTGGTTTGAGGGTCCTTGTTCATGACACACATGCAAAAGAAGAGAAGCATTATTAATGGGGGCTGTCAGATATATTCATCAGCTCGATTTATATTCATCAAGTACATTCTAGTGACACTTTTCATTATTTTTTTGTTCTATGCCCACTAAGTGCTTGCTATGCTCACTAGTGACCTGCATGCAAGGACTTGTAGCTTTAATGAAGACAACAAGCAAACTGTTTAGTCTGTTGTTTCTACTTGATAATAAAGTGGCACCAAGGCATGGGGCCATACATTCAAACTGGCATTCTACAAGCTCACATAAATCATAGATTCATTAGTGAATTACAAAGCATCCTTAGCCCAGCAAATTTATTTAACCGTATCACACTCTTGTAGGTTCATTAAAGTAAGTCAGACCCCTTTCCTCTACTTTATAGGTCACCACATCCTGTCACATAGAACTAAATTGAGGGTGACCAAAAATGCCACACACAAAAAGCAAATGCATAGGCTATATACAATCCTCTCAGTTTTACAGAAGATATGTCCTTTTTCCTAGAAACATGGAGTTGTTTAAGAATGTGGGATGGAAAAAATGCAGAGCTTAATGTAGTGAAAAAAGGCTTTTGTACCATGTAGGACTTGCCCCTTGCTTGTTCTTTAGCATATGATCAGAAAGCCCACTACAAGCCAAAGGGCATGGTGTGCAAGGTGCTAAGTAACACACCAGGCCTTGTTAAAGTATGATTTTGTTACAATAGATAATCTCCACCAATAGATAATGATGCAACCATAGCGGTATTAATAGCTGGCTTAGCACATCATTTGTATTAGTCTTGGTAATTAACCTTTGCACTGGGAGGTTTCAAACCAGCAGGATTTCTTTGGGCGGGTTTTTAGATAGTGGTTTGATTCTCCTTTGGAATATCATTTAATGAAAAGTCACCTTGTTTAGATATTGGCTGGATCATCCTCTTGAATAATATTCAATGAAAGTCACTTTATTTAGAGTCACACTGCACTTATTTTTCTAGTCAAATTAGTACCATAAAGACAATAGAGAACTGTATTTCTATGGATTAGTAGTGATAATATTGACATTACCCTCCACTGGATGCAAGGATCAGTCTGTAGCAGGTGCACTATAGCTAATAATGTTGTGCTTTCAATGAAAATTACACTCACTGATGTGATTCTCAGTGGGACACTGTTGGGGGAGATGATGCTGATTTGACCATACCAGTGTGAGTAGTGTCACTAGAGACAACCAAGCAGGCCTGCAGGCTGGTCAGCTGCGTAAACAGCAGTTTTGGTTGGATAGCCGTGGTAAGCCAAACTAAAGATGGAAATCAGTGTGTACTTTATGTAAATATTGAATGAGTTCTCACTAGGCTCAACATTTGACT
Organism: Cranoglanis bouderius; assembly: GCA_023630585.1. Lineage (NCBI taxonomy): Eukaryota > Metazoa > Chordata > Actinopteri > Siluriformes > Cranoglanididae > Cranoglanis > Cranoglanis bouderius. The sequence goes on from CM042544.1 coordinate 24,906,948, forward strand.
GACATTTTCTCTACCTGTCCGTCCCCCCTTATTTTCTCTCGCACTCCCCTCACTCTGTCACTCTTTCCAGATTGTTGGCAGGTATTTAGCTACCATTGTGGTTAAAAAAAAGATTTGCTAATCCAGACTACTGCATGCAGTTTTATGCTATTTTCTCTGCCAGCCAGCAGTCATACTTCAAATGGATAAAAGCGAAACCTAGAGGAACTGGGGAAGTGAAATAACACAATGACAGCAAATATATTCCAGGCTCCATAAGAGGCCATTGCAGTGAATTGAAATGTCAAATAGAGGCAAGATGGGGAAACAGTGGTATTGCAGTATGTCTTTAATGGGAAAAAAGTGTCCCCTGTAATGAAAGTGGTTCGTTTTCAAATGTTTCTAATGCAATATTTTGTACAAGCAAGTCTCGCACTACTTCCTTCGTGCTGTAGTAGGAGGAGGTCTGAAGTCTTTTGTGATTCCATCATGTTAGAGGGAAGCAAGCAGCCATGCGTGAACCAAGCAGCTGGTTTCATTAACCTCCTGTCCAACCCAGGAGAGAGGGAAGCAGGGCGAGGCGATGTAAATGGTGACCTTCTAAATATGCAGCCAGACACGTGCCTCTGAATGGTTCCCTGCGCCTGCAATTTATAGACAGGGCAAGAAAAAGCAATAGTTGGTGTGAGGAAACTAGGCCATCCAAGTCAACAGTTGAATCACCTTGGCAAACCTGACTGTGATAGCCTTTGGGGACAGATTTGCTGATGCTTTGTTCAAGAGTGGTGTGGCATACACAGTCCTTTATTTAGTCAACTCAGATATTGCATACAGTACTGTTTAATTATGTAGAATGCACAATAATAATGACATCATTTGGATTTAACCATTTAAAATAATATATTATGCAAACTCTTTGGGAAAGCACACATCTACACAACTTCATACAGTGCCCTCCACTAATACTGGCACCCTCGGTAAATCTGAGCAAAGAAGGCTATGAAAAATTGTCTTTATTGTTTAAATTTTTGATCTTTTGTTCAGAAAATTCACAAAAACACTGTCCTCTCATGGATATCAAACAATTGCAAACAAAACACAGGTTTATCCAAAAACAAATATATTTGTTAAATATAGGTGTGCAACAATTATTGGCACCCTTTTAGTCAACACTTTGTGCTACCTCCTTTTGCCAAGATAACAGCTCTGAGTCTTCTCCTATAATGCCTGATGAGGTTGGAGAATACATGACAAGGGATCTGAGACCATTCCTCCATACAGAATCTCTCCAGTTCCTACAAATTTCGAGGTCCACGGTGGTGGACTCTCCTCTTCAGTTTACCCCACATGTTTTCTATGGGTTTCAAGTCAGGGGACTGGGATGGCCATGGCAGGACCTTGATTTTACGGTCAGTAAACCATTTTTGTGTTGATTTTGATGTATGTTTTGGATCATTGTCCTGCTGGAAGATCCAGCCATGGCCCATTTTAAGCTTTCTGACAGAGGCAGTCAGGTTTTCATTTAATATCTGTTGATATTTGATAGAGTCCATGATGTCATGTATCCTAACAAAATTTCCAGGTCCAAAACATTAAAGTTCCACCACCATATTTAACCATGGGCATGAGGCACTTTCCATATGGCTACCTCTCTGTGTGCGCCAAAACCACCTCTGGTGTTTATTGCCAAAAAGCTCTATTTTGGTTTCATCTGACTATAGAGCCCAATCCCATTTGAAGTTCCAGTAGTGTCTGGCAAAGTGAAGATGCTTAAGTTTGTTTTTGGATGAGAGTATAGGCTTTTTTCTTGAAATCTGTCCAAACAACTTGTAGTGATGTAGGTGACTTCGGACTGTAGTTTTGGAGACTTTCTGACCCCAAGACGCAACTAATTTCTGCAATTCTCCAGCTGTGATCCTTGGAGATTTTTTGGCCACTCGAACCATCCTCTTCACAGTGCATTGAGACAATATAGACACACGTCCTCTTCCAGGTTGATTCATAATATTTCCAGTTGACTGGAACTTCTTAATTATTGCCCTGATGGTGGAAATGGTCGTTTTCAATGCTTGTGCAACTTTCTTATAGCCACTTCCCATTTTGTGAAGCTCAACAACCTTTTGCCGCACATCACAGCTATATTCCTTGGTCTTACCCATTGTTATGAATGACTAAGGGAATTTGTTACCTTATATTTATACCCCTGTGAAACAGGAAGTCATGGTTGAACAATTCGCCAACTTGGAATTATAAGGTTCTATTTGCATTTTGAGTGGTTTTGAAATATTGAGCTTCAAAGTTTTTGCATTCCATATAGCAGAAATGATATGGGTAACAAGTCTCTTTCATATATGAAAATGACAGCGACCCTAAATGTATTCTAAATGTACAATATCAAAATCCTCTCAAATTTGTAAATGGGGATTTTTGGAACAGGTCAAATGCAGATAGAACCTTCTAATTCTAGAAAATCACTTTCCACTTGGAATTATAAGGTTCTATCTCCCAAAACATTATTTGAAGCAATAATTTTCAAGGAACACAAACAGTTAACTTATAATGTTTTAAAATATAACATTAGTGTTGTAACAATGTTTCTACATGTATGAGAAAGTTAAATTTAATGCTTTCTATGACATTTATTTCATATTTTACGACAAATCATCTTTTTTCTTGTTCAAAAGCATTGCAAGTTAAGCATAAAAGGCAGTGGTAAATATTTTGTCCAGTGCAGATGTTAATTTTAGGTAGGAATATGGTGGGTAATTAAACACATTATTGCAGGAACTATTAGTTTAAGTATCCTTTGGTTTAGACAGAAAGCAGCTACTGTATTACATCTGACCAGTTCTTTATTCCACAGAAAGTAGGACAGGTAAAATGGCTTTCTCTCTAGAGATCAGTATGGCTGAAATAACATGCTAACATTTATTTTTTATTTATTAATTTATTATTATAATTAAGACCCCATCAATTAAAATGTGACTATTTGACCTTTAAGGCTTAATATTGTAAAATTTAAGACATTTTAAGACTTTAAAAACTGGAAGAAAACAGACAATGCTTCATAAAAAAAAAAGTTGTTTCATAAAATTTAATAAACATTGGAAAAATGTTTCACTGACTACATACAGCTCAATACAAGTACACAGGATGGATCAAGGTTAAAATATAACCTCCCTTGTATGACAATGACATGACATGACTGGAATAAAACAAATGGACTTCAAAACCCGAACCTATGCTTTATTGCTTGCCTCTTAATATTAGGAATTAGGAAGCTGGTGCTGCTGGCTAGTGTGGTATCTAACTATGGAAATAAACTCCTCAGCAAGACTTAAAATAAAACAAAAAAAAGACTGAACTTGCCTGGAATTTGTGCTGCTGTCCTTGACGAGATCATCAATAAAATAATCGATCATGAGGTTTCTCATAAACATCGTGTTGCGTGGCATTGTTTAGTCTTCAGTTTTCCTCCATGTCACGGAGCAGTGTGGCGACATTACAAAAAAAGCTGATCCTGATTGGTCCTTGCATTCGAAGTGCTGATTGGCTCACAAATTGAACCTTATAGAGCCAAGTTAGAGTTCGACTTTGTAGATAGAACCTTTTTGTTTTCTATATAAAACGTCCCAAAATGTACACAACTTAAAAAAAAAATACATAATGTAAATAAGTTGTCACAGAATAAGAATATGTGAATAACTCAATTTTGAAAATGTAAGATAGAACCTTATAATTCCAAAGTAACAAATTTCCTGTTCCTTGTCACCCAGGTGTACTAAAAAATGTAAAATATCACTGGGAATATACTTCAAATATATTTCTCTCATATGAATTCATAGTGGTGCTAATAATTGTTGCACACCTATATTTGATAAACCTGTGTTGTGTTTGCAATTGTTTGATATCCATGAGAGCAGAGTATTTTTGTGATTTTTTTTTTAACAAAAGATCAAAAGGTTAAACAATAAAGACAATTTTTCACAGCCTTCTTTACTCATATTTACCAAGGGTGCCAATATTAGTGGAGGACACTGTAGATAACCAAGGTTTAGACACCATTGGTATTGTTTGCATTATTATTATGGTTACATAATTGTTCATATGAAATTAATAAAATTATAGGGGTATTTAAACACTTTATAAAGTGAAAACAAATTTAATGTTTAACAAACTTTAGTTAAACTGACCATTACAATGTAGTAAATTTCATACAGAACTTTTTTTTTGTCTTTTTCCCCCTTATGTTTAGAGAGCAGATTTGGCTGTAGCTCCCCTTACCATCACCTTTGTGAGGGAGAAGGTAATTGACTTCTCCAAGCCGTTTCTGAACACAGGGATCAGCATCTTGTACCGCCGTCCAAACAGTACCAACACTGGGTTCTTCTCCTTTCTCAAGCCCATGACCCCCGATATCTGGGTCTACATTCTGCTGGCCTACCTGGGCGTTAGCTGCGTGCTGTTTGTCATTGCCAGGTGAGTGAAATCTAAGAGTAGTATTTCATTTAGAATTTTTCTTCATCACTCATAACCATTTTAAATACCTTGATGGAAGAGATTTTAATTCACGAGAAGCAACCTAATGTGTTGTGCCATTCTACTGTGCTGAAGTGCTCAGGAAATGGATGTGTCTTAACACCCACATACCGGAGTGACCATTGTTGCTGACTCATTGAGCAGTGCTTGAGTTAATTTTGGAGGAAATGAGTACTTGGCTAGACTGCAAGTTTCAAGACGAGACAGCTGCTCTCATCAGCTCCTTTTCTGTCTTCCGATATGTTCCTTTCAGTACTCTTCTGAAAAGCTGTAAATACAGTTTTAGCAGGAGCACCTTTCTTTCATCTGCTTGGCTATTAGATAGCCAGTAGTCTCAATTTCCAGCCAGTAATGCTGCCCTGGACAATACTGCAGCACTGTGAGACATATACAGTGTATCACAAAAGTGAGTACACCCCTCACATTTTTGTAAATATTTTATTATATCTTTTCATGGGACAACACTGAAGAAATGACACTTTGCTATAATGTAAAGTAGTGAGTGTACAGCTTGTATAACAGTGTAAATTTGCTGTCCCCTCAAAATAACTCAACACACAGCCATTAATGTCTAAACCGCTGGCAACAAAAGTGAGTACACCCCTAAGTGAAAATGTCCAAATTGGGCCCAAAGTGTCAATATTTTGTGTGGCCACCATTATTTTACAGCACTGCCTTAACCCTGTTGGGCATGGAGTTCACCAGAGCTTCACAGGTTGCCACTGGAGTCCTCTTCCACTCCTCCATGACGACATCACAGAGCTGGTGGATGTTAGACACCTTGCACTTGAGGATGCCCCACAGATGCTCAATAGGGTTTAGGTCTGGAGACATGCTTGGCCAGTCCATCACCTTTACACTCAGCTTCTTCAGCAAGGCAGTGGTCATCTTGGAGGTGTGTTTGGGGTCGTTATCATGTTGGAATACTGCCCTGCAGCCCAGTTTCCAAAGGGGGGGGATCATGCTCTGCTTCAGTATGTCACAGTACATGTTGGCATTCATGGTTCCCTCAATGAACTATAGCTCCCCAGTGCCAGCAGCACTCATGCAGCCCCAGACCATGACACTCCCACCACCATGCTTGACTGTAGGCAAGACACACTTGTCTTTGTACTCCTCACCTAGTTGCCGCCACACACGCTTGACACCATCTGAACCAAATAAGTTTATCTTGGTCTCATCAGACCACAGGACATGGTTCCAGTAATCCATGTCCTTAGTCTGCTTGTCTTCAGCAAACTGTTTGCGGGCTTTCTTGTGCATCATCTTTAGAAGAGGCTTCCTTCTGGGACGACAGCCATGCAGACCAATTTGATGCAGTGTGCGACGTATGGTCTGAGCACTGACAGGCTGACCCCCCACCCCTTCAACCTCTGCAGCAATGCTGGCAGCACTCATACGTCTATTCTGCAGAGCCAACCTCTGGATATGATGCTGAGCACGTGCACTCAACTCCTTTGGTTGACCATGGCGAGGCCTGTTCTGAGTGGAACCTGTCCTGTTAAACCACTGTATGGTCTTGGCCACCATGCTGCAGCTCAGTTTCAGGGTGTTGGCAAGCTTCTTATAGCCTAGGCCATCTTTATGTAGAGCAACAATTATTTTTTTCAGATCCTCAGAGAGTTCTTTGCCATGAGGTACCATGTTGAACTTCCAGTGACCAGTATGAGAGAGTGTGAGAGCGATAACACCAAATTTGACACACCTGCTCCCCATTCACACCTAAGACCTTGTAACACTAACGAGTCACATGACACCGGGGAGGGAAAATGGCTAATTGGGTCCAATTTTGACATTTTCACTTAGGGGTGTACTCACTTTTGTTCCCAGCGGTTTAGACATTAATGGCTGTGTGTTGAGTTATTTTGAGGGGACAGCAAATTTACACTGTTATACAAGCTGTACACTCACTACTTTACATTGTAGCAAAGTGTCATTTCGTCAGTGTTGTCCCATGAAAAGATATAATAAAATATTTACAAAAATGTGAGGGGTGTACTCACTTTTGTGAGATACTGTGCAGTTTGTGCAGTTTTATAAGGAAATTAGCTGGCAAGTTTTATCAAGCATCTGGCAGAACCAGCCACAGATCTTTGACTTTGACTGTCACACTTGCTTCTTATTTTTGCAGCAAAACCCAGCAGCCTTCCTTGTGTTTTTTGTCTGAAAAGTGGTCTCTTACATAATACGCTGCTTTCTTTAATGACATACAAACATTTTTCTGTAACATTTATTTTTGTGCTGGAAAGCTAATGTTTGGGAATCTAAAATGTTTCTTTTTACTGACTTGATAATGTAGAAGTCATAAAATAAAAAATCTATAACAAAGTTTGTACTAAAACAATAGGGTGCCTAAAACTTTTGCACAGTAATGTATATTCCCATTGATATTTTTACATTTACATTTTACATAGATTACATTTTTTTAGTACACCTGGGTGACTAGGAACAGGAAATTGTTCAGCCATGACTCAGGCGTATAAATATGAGAACACTTAGGCCAAATTCCCTCATCATTCATAACAATGGGTAAGACCAAGGAATATAGCTGTGATGTGTGGCAAAAGGTTGTTGAGCTTCACAAAATGGGAAGTGGCTATAAGAAAATAGCAAAAACATTGAAAATCACCATTTCCACCATCAGGGCAATAATTAAGAAGTTCCAGTCAACTGGAAATGTTATGAATCAACCTGGAATTGGACGTGTGTCTATATTGTCTCAATGCACTGTGAAGAGGATGGTTCGAGTGGCCAAAAAATCTCCAAGGATCACAGCTGGAGAATTGCAGAAGTTAGTTGCATCTTGGGTCAGAAAGTCTCCAAAACTACAATCCGAAGTGACCTACAGCACCACAAATTGTTTGGAAGGGTTTCTAGAAAATGTTTTGGGGCTGTTTTTCTACCAGAGGACCTGGACATTTTGTTAGGATACATGGCATCATGGACTCTATCAAATATCAACAGATATTAAATGAAAACCTGACTGCCTCTGCCAGAAAACTTAAAATGGGCCGTGGTTGGATCTTCCAGCTGGACAATGATCCAAAATATACATCAAAATCAACACAAAAATGGTTTACTGACCACAAAATCAAGGTCCTGCCATGGCCATCCCAGTCTCCTGACTTGAAACCCATAGAAAACCTGTGGAGTGAACTGAAGAAGAGAGTCCACCAGCATGGACCTTGAAATTTGAAGGATCTGGAGAGATTCTGCATGGAGGAATGGTCTCAGATCCCTTGCAATATATTCTCCAACCTCATCAGGCATTACAGGAGAAGCCTCAGAGCTGTTATCTTGGCAAAGGTTATCACTGCAAAGCTCTAGTAAATAAATATACATTTGGAAAAAAAAAAAAAAGATTAAAAATGGCCATGGAATACAGATTAAAATTTAAGACTTCAATATCTCACTAGTGTGGATAAGCACTTACGCTCCAGCAATAGTGGAATAATGGACATGTCCTCTCTCTGCCTTTTCCTGCCCTTATCTGCTCAAATACCTGCACATTGCCCAAGTTTCAATTTTCTGAGATCTACTGCTTCAGGTGCCTCTATACTGTCTGTGCATAGAGACTGAGGAGGAGGAGGAGGACAAATGACAATTCCTTTTTTTAATCAAAAATAGGCTATTATATACAGAGCCCTGGAGAGACCATGAAAAAAAAAAAATATATATATATATATATATATATATTTTTTTTTTTTCATGCGCACAATTTAGTTTAAAATCTGAATAATGTACTAAATTGAGGTCGTAAAATCGTAATGCACAATTTGTGTACAATGTACAATTTACTTTAATCATGCTCTTAACATTTGTATTTTGAGTTCTCAGAATAATATTTTACAAAATATATATTTTTTTATAATGTAAAACTTCAATGACTTGATCCAAATCATGGTAAATCCCATGCACACTCAATATCCTCATTAGAGTCCTGTTGCTCACAATAGTGCCATGGGAGGAAAGTGCTCTCAGTATGTCTCCATAATGAACCCCAGTGACAAAAGTATACTTTAATTAAAGAACATCTATCCATAACAGAGACTTATGAACTACACCTGAGCTGCAGCACAGCTGACGCAGATGACTACTTGGGCAGCTTATCCATTAGACTGTATTATGGGCACATTATCTTTAGAGGAGTGTGCAAATTAACCAAAATGTGGGCACAATATTATTAATTTGAAAACTCAAAATAGCAAATTGAGAGCATGAATAAAGTAAACTGCATGCATGCATTATTTTTTTTCCTCTTAGCCCTATTAAACTAAATTGTGTGCACATTAAAAAAAAAAAAAATTCTTTCTTTCTGTTTTTAAATTCTCTGATACAGCTAATACATGAAACTGTACATACAAATGAAATATTAGATAATAGCATCACTACGTTACATACTGCATGTATTTCTCAAAGATGTCAAAGCTCTGTAGCCATCATAGAAATCCCCCTAAAATGGTGACACCTTGCTTGCATGCCATTGACTTCTGCATGTTTCTGTCAATAAACATGTATACAGTAAAGTGAAAATGAAGAGGACAGACGTGAAGAGAAAGCAGTCATACATGGTGGAAATAATAATAAAAGACTAATATGATGAATGTAAGATTAATGTAATAAAATAATGAATGAATGTAACATTAGATCAACTTGATTTTTTAGCAAGCAAGCAGCTGGATAAATTTGGCTGGTGCTTAATTATGAAATTAATAATTTTGCTTTCATTCATTTTCCAGAAGTTGCCCAGATTGTCTGGTTAGCTTAGCATTTTAATGCTTATACATCATGAAAGTAAAAGCCGTGTGTGATGAGCATACTGTATGCATTAATAGTTTAATGAGATGGAAAGACATCAGATGCACACATATCAATCTAACAAGCTGATAGAAATATCAATGTCTAGACTAGCCTTGAATAATAGTAGAGATAAATCAAAACATGGTCATTCTTGAGCAGGAAGTCTGTCTCAAATGTCTATAGCATGATGTTCAGACAACAATAACAACTGATGAATTAATGTCTCCAACTGAGAGCACATTACACTGTAATGTCCTTTCACCTAAAACAGACACAAGACAGAGAAGGGGATTTGGGTGAGTGTGAGTTTGATGGAGGGATAAGTCCTTTATTACAAGAGAATCAGAAATTATGCTAAAGCATTTACTATTTTTTTTGTTCATGGCTTTGTTTGGCAAATGCCCCAGTGGTTTCTAATGTTGAGTTAATAGGCAGCACTTACATGACTGATAGTCAACAACATAGACTCTTTTTTTTTTTATCAATCCCCTCTATCGTTCTCTCTCAAGAATTCCCAATAAAATGTTGTTTGTCAATTTACACTAAATAATGCATTTTGCTGTTAAAGAAATAAGACCTCAGTGAAGCAATGCTAACAGTGGAACACAACATATTTTCTGAGATTTAAGGAGATATTCAGGTTAAGTACTCTAAAACAAGGACACTACTTGAGGGCTGTGTGGATTCAAGAGCCTCAGTTCATTACTACACTGGAATGCTGAAAGTGCCATGTACTGTATGCACTACAACCATTAAGTTATTATTATTAGATCCCTCAAACATGCATCTGCATAAATTCTACAGCAGGAGTGCACAACTCCAGTCCTGGGGTCCCGCAGAGTTATACCTACTAAACCTGGTAATTAACTGGTGAGTTGAATCAGGTGTCTTTGAACAGGGAAATTGAACTCTGCTGGACTCCAGTCCCATAGGCGTGTACCACTGTCCTTAGGCATTTTAAACCATAATCTCAGCTTAATGTGTAATGCATGCAGCCTTAAGATTAATACATACAACAATGTATATCAGCTATTACAGATTCTTCTTTGTCATTCTTGGCACAAATGCTGTTGTTCATCTTGTTTGAACAACATACACACAGTCACACAAGTTTTCTCTAGCAACAGTTCCACACATTTACAGAGTGTATGGCATAGACTGTTGATGAGTGGCTTAATAATATTTCAGTCATGACAACTCTCGGAATGAGATTAACAGCTTTTATTGATAGGAATGGAGTGTAAGTAGGTTTGGTCTTGGCGGACTAGATTTGCTACGCGGCTGCTGCTGCCGAGTGAGTACGAATACTTGCTCTGTTAGACATGCTCAGACATAGAGATGTTGAGAAGCATGCTTCTGCTGCAAAGGGTATGGTAGGAGGAACCCCCTGTAGTAGATCTATACGGTGGTGCTGGGGAGGAGGAGGGTAGGGTGCGAAATCTCGTGGCGTGCACAGAGGCAGTAGCTGGTGAGTTAGTCGGGATAATGAAGAGTTACGTAAATGGAGAAGCATGGCTGATAGTCTGTTGCAGCGGCATTGAGGGAACCAATCGGCATGCAGATAGAGTTTCATGGCTGAACTAAACATAAATGAGTCATAATAGAACTTTGCCATGTGCTAGAAAATATCAAATACCATTTCTGTTGTGCTCAAGCTAAACTACAAATGCAATTTACGTATGTACTTTGCGTGTCTGTGTGGGTATCCTCCAGGTTCTCTGATTCCCTCCCAATGTACGAAACATGTAGATTTGTTGATTGGCTATGCTAAATTGCCCATAGATGTGAATGTCTGTGTGCATGGTGCCCTGTGATGACCTGGCGTCCCATCCAGGGTGAATTCTCCCACATTGCACCCAGTGTTAAAGGGACAAGCTCCAGATCCACTGTGACCCTCACTGGGATAAATCAATTACTGAAAATAAATGAATGAATGAATGAATGCTCTATGCAAATACACTACATGTATGTAGACGTCTGACCATCACACCCATACGTGGGCCTCCCAAAACTGTTGCCACAAAAATGCAAGCACACAGTTGTATAGAATGTCTTTTATGCTATAGCATTAAGATTTCCTTTAACTGTGCCTAAATGGGCCAAACATGATCTAGCATGACACTGCCCCAGGTGTCCACATACTGTTGGGCATATAGTGTATGTATACCATGATACATACAGTTGCAATCAAAATTATTCAACCCTACTTGCAAATCAGGTTTATTGTCAAAATTTGCAGACTTTCAGCTGTTTGCAATGAACAAATCAAACAAAAGCAACTGAAATAGTTCAACACAAGGAATGCTGCAAGTGGTTTCCCTAAATTCAACTGAAAATGCAACTTATAATGACTTTTCCAGTCTCAAAATTATTCAACCCCCTGAATAGAATCCCTCACAACAGCACAAATATGCAAAACAGGTGTTGTCTCAAGCACCCTTGATGCAACTAATCAAGGGCTTCATTAGTTGCACCAGGTGTGCTTGAGCTGGAATTAATGAAATACCTGGACGGGGCAGAAAAAGGAAGCTATTAATGGCTGCAACCCGATTTCTGAGAAGGCAGGTTGTGAAAAACCCAAAAGTGACTGCAAAAGGTGTGTACTAAATGCAGAAGGTTTCCATGGCAGAATCCCCATACGTACACCACTATTGACCCAAAAGCACAAAAAAGTCGGCTCAAAATAATATATATAAGTCACAGAAATTCTCTTCTGTGGAAGTTTTTGGCGCAATGGATCAGTAGTATGTCTGGAGAAAGAAGAATGAAGAAAGAACACTCTGTCCACAGTCAAACATGGTGGTGGATTGGTGATGCTCTGGGGCTGCTTTCCACACTCTGGCACTGGAAGCCTGTACTGTGTGAAAGACAAGATGGATTCATTGAAGTATTAGGAAATCCTAGGAGAAAACTTCATGCTGTCTGTGAGGAAGCTGAAGTTTGGGCATCAATGGACCTTCCAACAGGACAATGATCCCAAGCATATCTCAAATTTCACCAAGGCTTGGTTGCAGAAGAAGTCCTGGAAGATTCTACAGGACCATCACAGTCACCTGACTTGAACCCCATAGAAAATCTCTGGTGGGATTTGAAGAAGGCGGTTGCAGCACACAAAACCAAGAATATTACTGAACTGGAGGCCATTGCTCATGAGGAATGGACTAAGATTCCTCAGGAATGCTGCCAGAAGCTGGTGTCTGGCTTTGCATCTCATTTGCAGAAGGTCATAACAGCAAAAGGTACTAAGTAAAAAACTAAGTCCTAAAGATGCTTGCCATGAAGGGGTTGAATAATTTTTGAAACTGGAGAAGTCATTATAAGTTGCATTTTCAGTTGAATTTGGGGAAACCACTAAAAGCATGCATTGTGTTGAACTATTTCAATTGCTTTTCTTTGATTTGTTCATTGCAAACAGTGGAAAGTCTGTAAATTTTGACAATAAACCTGATTTGCAATGGGGGTTGAATCATTTTGATTGCAACTGTATTACTGGGCAATACTTTGAAAATGTCATGATATATAGTTTTGCTGTATCACCTACTCCTAGGACATACTAATTAACTTTGAAGTAACTAATTGGACTTTATGTAAACTGTTGTAAGCATCAGTGCCAAACAAGATTATATAGTATCATTCCATCCAGCTAAATCTCATTGTATCCTAATACAACTGGTACAATATCTACCTGCCACTGTAAAGAGGTCACAATAAAGCCAAAATTGTAATCTAGGCAAAACTGATTGGATTTATTGGTTTTAAAATGAAATTAGTAGAAAAGTCAGACTATATTCCATATGGATAATGCTTATTTTATCTCTTCTGCAGATTTAGCCCTTATGAGTGGTATGATGCCCACCCATGCAACCCAAGCTCTGATGTGGTGGAGAACAACTTTACACTCCTGAACAGCTTCTGGTTTGGTGTTGGCTCCCTCATGCAGCAAGGTAATGTAGTCTGTGTATAAAGTGTGCTTAACAAGCCTTCAATATGAACTTCAACTGACAGCAGCATGAGGTGGCTGCTTCCGAAGAACCCCTTCCCATCAAGAGTATGTGGAGTTCAGACTTCAAGTGCAGACAGAGGAAAGATGTTGCCACGCATCATGCCAATATGAGGAGAAAATGTGTCAGACAGCCGTCACATGCTCTGGCAGGTTGAAAGGAAATCAGTAGAGTTTGTTTCTGTGAAATGCGGCTTCCATCAGGAATACTTCTCTCATGTTGTTGGCATGAAGTTGGGGTTAGGATCAAACTTCACAAATGACTGTGATTCTGTCTTGGCATTACATTCACACACACACACACTGCAGAGAAGACTTACCATCTGCTCTTGCCTAGATGTCCACCAACAAACCTCCCCCTGTGATTCTGTTTCCCAGCATTTTCAGAACAGCCATAAAATCTTCCTGAAGTTTTGTTGTGATTATGTCTGATTAGTATATATATATATAATTTTTTTGGTTTGGGGGGAGGGGGTGGAGTCCAAATTTTTTTTACACATCACGAACATGTCAACCATTATTTGGCATCTCACCACCATCCAATATTCACTGCATGTGCAAACATTCTTGCCTGAATGCCATTTAATTTCCTCCCTTCTGCTTTTAGTTGCAGCCTCACAAAATTAGTGGAAGAGGAAAGCTATTAGAGACAGGCAAGCCTGATGTTTTTGTTCACGATACCCCTCATGGGCACACATTAGCAACTGATGCCCCCAAAAATGAAGCAACCATAATAAAGTAGGCAGGGGAGAAAGAACAAGTAATGAAATGTTTAAGCTCATGTAAAGTGACAAACGGAGCATTCTCCATGGTGAATCTCTGCCTGTAAGGATCGCAAATGTCAGACACAATTCATTAAGCTGCTGCTCCGCCCTCAAACTGCCTGGAATCCCTATCAATTTGCCACTGTTCAGAGATACAGATAAGTAGTTCATGAGTAGTGCAGTCTAGTGGAAAGCAGGGAGGCAAAGTCAATATGCAACACCCACATGACATTTCAAAACCCCTGTGTTTCAAACCCCCGTGTTCTGGCAGTGGTGCTTGTTTGGCATCTTGCAAGCCTCACTTCCTCAGATCTTTTTCCACAGATTTTATTATAATGGCTGTCACTGCTGTTATTCCTTATATTTGCACTAATATTCCTGTTCAGAAATTAAGCACACAGTATTGAGTCATCAGAGAATAGAAAAAATGTGTCACAGCTGTCAGGTCACACATGTTTGGTGTAGCTATTATCAATAACAGTCATTTAAGCCATTCAAGCAATTTTTAAAATATATTCATATATACAGTATCTCACAAAAGTGAGTACACCCCTCACATTTTTGTAAATATTTTATTATATCTTTTCATGGGACAACACTAACGAAATGACACTTTGCTACAATGTAAAGTAGTGAGTGTACAGCTTGTATAACAGTGTAAATTTGCTGTCCCCTCAAAATAACTCAACACACAGCCATTAATGTCTAAACCGCTGGCAACAAACTCTCACACTCTCTCATACTGGTCACTGGAAGTTCAACATGGCACCTCATGGCAAAGAACTCTCTGAGGATCTGAAAAAAAGAATTGTGGCTCTACATAAAGATGGCCTAGGCTATAAGAAGATTGCCAACACCCTGAAACTGAGCTGCAGCACGGTGGCCAAGACCATACAGCGGTTTAACAGGACAGGTTCCACTCAGAACAGGCCTCGCCATGGTCGACCAAAGAAGTTGAGTGCACGTGCTCAGCATCATATCCAGAGGTTGGCTCTGCAGAATAGACATGTGAGTGCTGCCAGCATCACTGCAGAGGTTGAAGGGGTGGGGGGTCAGCCTGTCAGTGCTCAGACCATACGCCGCACACTGCATCAAATTGGTCTGCATGGCTGTCGTCCCAGAAGGAAACCTCTTCTAAAGATGATGCACAAGAAAGCCCACAAACAGTTTGCTGAAGACAAGCAGACTAAGGACATGGATTACTGGAACCATGTCCTGTGGTCTGATGAGACCAAGATAAACTTATTTGGTTCAGATGGTGTCAAACATGTGTGGCGGCAACCAGAAGCTGAGGGTAAAGGTGATGGACTGGCCAAGCATGTCTCCAGACCTAAACCCTATTGAGCATCTGTGGGGCATCCTCAAACGGAAGGTAGAGGAGTGCAAGGTCTCTAACATTCACCAGCTCTGTGATGTCGTCATGGAGGAGTGGAAGAGGACTCCAGTGGCAACCTGTGAAGCTCTGGTGAACTCCATGCCCAACAGGGTTAAGGCAGTCCTGGAAAATAATGGTGGCCACACAAAATATTGACACTTTGGGCCCGATTTGGACATTTTCACTTAGGGGTGTACTCACTTTTGTTGCCAGCGGTTTAGACATTAATGGCTGTGTGTTGAGTTATTTTGAGGGGACAGCAAATTTATACTGTTATACAAGCTGTACACTCACTACTTTACATTGTAGCAAAGTGTCATTTCTTCAGTGTTGTCCCATGAAAAGATATAATAAAATATTTACAAAAATGTGAGGGGTGTACTCACAGATACAGTGTGTATATATATATATATATATATGTACATAATGTACACACAAATTCTCTTAGTCATTCATTACAATCGGTAAGACCAAGGAATATAGCTGTGACATGAGGCAAAAGGTTGTTGAGCTTCACAAAATGGGAAGTGGCTATAAGAATAGCAAAAGCACTGAAAATGTCCATTTCCACCATCAGGGCAAGATGTTAAGAAGTTCCAGTCAACTGGAAATATTATGAATCAACCTGGAATTGGATGTCTGTCTATATTATCTAAACGCACTGTGAAGAGGATGGTTTGAGTTGCCAAAAAGTCTCCAAGGATCACCGCTGGAGAATTGCAGAAGTTAGTTGCGTCTTGGGGTCAGAAAGCTTAAAATTGGCCGAAACATATCCAAAACATACATCAAAATCAACACAAAAATGGTTTACTGACCACAAAATCAAGGTCCTGCCATGGCAATCCAGTCGCCTGACATGAAACCCATAGAAAACCTGTGGGGTGAACTGAAGAGGAGAGTCCACCTGCATGAACCTCGATATTTGAAGGATTTGGAGAGATTCTGTATGGAGGAATGGTCTCAGATCCCTTGCCATGTATTCTCCAACCTCAACAGTCATTATAGGAGAAGCCTCAGAGCTGTTATCTTGGCAGTGGGAGGTAGCACAAAGTATTGATTAAAAGGGTGCCGATAATTGTTGCACACCTATGTTTAACAAAGTTGTTTTTTTTTTTTGGATAAACCTGTGTTTTGTTTTCAATTGTTTGATATCCATGAGAGCAGAATTTGCGAATTCTTTTTTTAAACAAAAGATCAAAGTGTTCAACAGTAGACAATTTTTCGTAGCCTTCTTTGCTCATATTTACCAAGGGTGCCAATATGAGGGCAATAAACCAAATATAAGATTATATCTATTCATTCTATTCATTCTATTCATATATTTTTTATTCATTTTAAGCTTTAAATTAAGCTTTAAATATTCTTTTTGGTAAATTACCAAAAGAATAAAATTATTTCAAGCTTGAAATTAATACAAAAATGGCTAGAAATAATTTTGATAATCTTGATTTATTGTGATCTTGTAAATGAAGATATTCAAGATATTTCTGTTTGCTAAGATGACATTTTGTGCAGTGTATTATGAGTGATCAATCAATCCATCAACCAACCGATATAATAAAATAACCATTTTCAGTGAGCCTGAAACCCTGTCTATGGCAGCGGTAGAACTAAACCAAATAAATAAATAAATAAATAAATATTATTTGAAGAGACTTTGTAGTGGAGTTGAGTTTCTACTTATTGACAAATAAGAGCTATTTGCTAATTAGCTAGCTACTGGAATTATAGCTTGCCACCTTAGCCTTTTTGTGCAGTTTGTAGCTTTATTACCCAGTTGTCTTATCTTGCTAGCTTCCCTGAGACTGCTTGTCTATTAAGAGTGTTTGTTTAGCCAGGTAGCTTGTATTCTCACATATTTTGTACTACCTTCTTTCTTCCACTTTTTAGTTTAGATTCTGCAGTACAGTGCCTTCTTTTATCTGACTGTTTAGACTGCTAACTACACTGTCAGCTGTTGAGTTGTCTAGCCACTCTCATAGGTATTACACATTTCTCTTAAGCTTAATGTAAAATTTTGTACTTCACATATATTGGTCTGTAATCTGTTCTCAATGAGAAAAATCTTTATGATGTACTTTAACTGATGAAAAATGAAGTGTCAGCTGCTGACAACTGTGACACTTTTTGCACTTGGCTCTCACAGCCTGCTCTATTTTGTGGAAGGAGTGTAGAAAATCAGATATCACCATGGTTGACCTCAACCCAGCAGACACACTTTAGGAGCAAAACGTTTAAAGTGAAAATTTGTGGGGTTTTAAACGAATGCTTTTTATTGTGAAGGTTGTTCTGGCACAAGTCAGTGTGACATAGTGTGAAGTAATCTGTTATTTCTGTTTCTGCGTCTACAGAAAATTAATAAATAAATACAAATCACAAGTTGCTTACAATATCACAGATCTTTAAATCAACATAGTGTAGTTTAACATGGCATTGGGTTCATATTTTTTGTGAGAAATACAAGTGACATCAATTAAGAGTATATTTGGACAAATGTATTGTTTTACACTGTATGACATCCTCAGATTTTTTTCTCTTATATGCTTGTTTCACTGTATTTAAAATAAGGGTATGACAGCTCACAGCATTGTCATTTTGTACAGATGCAAATAATGGTGTTTGTGAGTAGAGTGTGACAGAAGAAGGTTCTGCCTAATGCTTCATGTTGACAGAAACAATAGATGTCTTGATCATGTGAGGATAGGTAGAATAGAAATGCACAGAAGCACATCTTGCACATGCACCAGTGGTTTAATACAGACAAGTAAAAAAAAACAACAAAAAACACAACAACAACAAAACTGTTTTCACAAATATATTTGATGGAAAGTTGGTTGAAACCTGTTCTTATCCTGTCTTTATATTCCAATTTTATAAGTATGTTTATACATGTATATTGATATTTGAGAGATGTTTGTTATTTTGTTTAAATTATTATCTGGATTGTAAATGTCTCAAATAGCTTTGTTTTCATTTCCCCAAATATATATATATATATATATATATATATATATATATATATATATATATATATATATATATATATATATATATATATATGTATATATATGCTAGTTAGATCTGATGATTCTTATGTGGTCTTAGCAATGATACACTGAAGCTTTTTGGCATGTGCAGGGAGATAACGAAAGTTAAAAGCAGGGCATTACATTAATATCACTCCCACGAGAGCAGTTCCAAGTGCTGATTAGCAGCTTACCTCCACTACTCTTTTATGGAAATGAGCAGATGTTTAGTTTCAATATTACAGCAGTATATCTGACAGGCTCTCATGACATCAGCACTTTTTTCTTGCAGCCTGGGTACACACAGAAACAGGTTTAGGAAGAGCACAAAAGCCTAGCAGCTACATCTGTGCACAATCCTGCCCAGCATGCAGTGTGTCAAAAATGTAACGCTAGCCTGTGGGTGCAGTAGATGGTGTACATCATGTTTCCAGCTAATGCATTTTATGGAAATGGCATGGTTCATCAGTAGCTTTGGTAATACATGAATTGAAAATGTAATCATATTATTTCTTACTGCATGTTGTTGATAGAAATATAATAATTTTTCTTAAAAGCCCCAATATGAACATTTTGTACTAGAAGAATTTGCTGTTCTAAAAAAGAAATATACTGCAGCAAAAATAGAGATGTACAAATGATGCCTGTAATATTTCTTCCATTTGTCATGATGGTGCCTTTCTCAATGTGATGAAAATGTAAAGCTACTCCTTTAGCATTTCACAGTTTGAGGTTTTCCCACATCTTCCCTCTATTCTGTACTGCATGAAGAAATTCCATTACTCATGGACCCAATTAAAGACATTTTATTAAATTTTATTTGCAGTTCAAGTAATTCTGGCTAGCTGGATTATTCAATATGACTTATTGATTTTTCCCCCTGCATTCTGTTTGGCACGGCCAAGTTAAAACAAATATGCAACATTTATCATATTTGCAGACCTTTCTGGCAGTTAATTTACAGCATTTTCCTAGCTGTGTTTAAATGCTTTACGCCACTTTTCAATCAGGGTTGAGATTTAATTTTCTGCTGTTACTGCTGTACTTAAAAGTTGGCTTGAGGGATTAAAATGAACTGTTTATTCCACCATAGGTTCTGAGCTGATGCCCAAAGCTCTCTCCACACGGATTATTGGGGGCATCTGGTGGTTCTTCACCCTTATCATCATCTCCTCCTACACAGCCAACTTGGCAGCTTTCCTCACTGTGGAGAGAATGGACTCTCCTATTGACTCGGCTGATGACCTGGCCAAACAGACCAAAATTGAATATGGAGTCGTAAAAGATGGAGCTACTATGTCATTTTTTAAGGTAGAATTAAACATTTTTCTGATTTCTAGCTAGAAAAAGTTAATACTTGAACACATTTACTTTTATACATGATATGAAATATTCTTTTATATTTTATTTCTCTTGTTGCAAAGTTTTCAGCTTTTTTCTGTAGGAATTTTCCAGTTTATTGTATAACATTTGAGCCTTCCTTCTGATACCGTATCAAAAATAATAATAATTCAAATTCTATAGTGTGCAAATCTAAACTTTTCCAAAACAATTCCAGCATAGCTTACCTTTCAAAAAGACATTATATCACTCATGGATTTAAAAAGATTTTTGTGTACATATACACACCGTGTGTGTGGTGGTCTAGGAAAACCTGTTGGATGTCTCTGTGGCTGAATTCTGGAAAACATGCAATATGCCGAAAAAATTAGGTCTTGTCCAAAATTGAACTTTTCTGCCAATAATATACTTTGTCTCTTTTTTAAGAAAACATAAATTTACATGGAAATGTTGTTATTTAGGTTACTTTCTATCCTTTGCGTAGCATCTGCCTGCAAACACCATGTTGGATAAACAAATTTAGCAAACACAGCAGTAAATGTGTTCAGTCTGCCTAAAGATGTCTAAAACCTAGCTACACATGTTTTTCTCATGAGTTGATCAAGTTTTTATTGGATAGTTACATGCCATAGTGAAATGGATATAAGCATAATTAATTTGGTTTGTAATCAGATACTGACTGTGAAATTGTCTCCGATGCGTGTGCACACTCTGTACAGATGACAATGGACAAAGTTTTAAAATGTTTAAATGACCTAATCAACAAAGACATTAATAACAAGAAATTTAACCAACAGCACAGACTAAATTAATCAGTGAGTAGTTCTTCATCAGTGTTAGCATGAACATACTGTAGATCAGTTGAGTGAAGAAGCTTGTGATGAGGCTCATGTTTAAACACCGCTAGTGACTTTTACATTAGGTGACCAGATAGAAAGTGATGTGGATGATGCTGCCGATAATCAAACTGATATTGCATGCCCCATTGTAAACTTATAATGATTTAAAATTTGGCAGTAACATTGTTTTCCCATAAGTAAATTAATTTATAAATCTGTGTTTTCAGTAGAATAGGAATGAAATATTTTACTTCTAAATATTTTATTTAATATAATTTTACTTCTGTCGTGATCCATACAAAAGAGAAATATATTTGTATTGAGTGTTGCAACAGAAAAACGATCGCCCATTCATTGGCGATCATACTCTCTCCCCTGCCAATTGCAGTTACCGTAGCCAATCACGGCCATCTGTGAGCTGCTGCATGCAGAATAGGGCAGATAGCAGTTTCCTCTGTGTGTGTGACTTAACCCATTAAAATGCAGGAATTAAATGTTTACCAAAGTGTTTATATTATTCATCAATCTTGGTGGAAGTTAATATTTTAGTGAAAGAAATGATCAAATATCTCACTGCAATATTGCACTGTTTGTTCATTTAACTGTTTTTAGAGACAGCATTGCTTACGACGTGAAAATCTCACTTGAAGCCCAGACACAGTGCTAATACACATACTGTTAGAGTTTTCCCCTCGTTCTCTGAGTCGCTCGCTAAGCGAGCAGCGGACTCGAACACTTCCGCATTCCACGGAGCGCATTTCAGCGCCATTCAGAAAGACTCACGTTTGTTTATGTTGCCACGTGCACTTTGTGTTTTCCTACTCACGTCATGTCTCCGCCTCCTGTGTTTCCCCATGTGCGTTTGTTATTGTGTTGCGTCATGTCTCTGCCCCGTTTCCTCATTGGTTCTCTGTCTAATGTGATTATCATGTCCAGGTGTCTTTGATTGTGTGTATGATTTGGTGTGTGTTTAAAAACCCCTGTTTGTGTCCGCTTCAAGGCGGAGTATTAGTTTAGTATAGTTCATCATAGTATTAGTTTTGTTTATCGTAGTATTGCTAATCATAGTTTAGTTTATCATAGTTAATCATAGTTTAGATGTGTTTAACCGTGTGCTTTGTTCCGGTGATTCCCAGATCACTACTCTTGTTTAGTACAGCCTGGATTATAGTTTGTTTTGTTCGTGGTATGGATTCTTCTGTGTGGAATAAACTCTTCTAAATTTACTGACGTCTCCCCAGCGCATGCATCCTGACTCCCTCTTCCGTCCTACACGTCTGTGTTACGTAACACATACAGTGAAACCTGTGCATCTGTTGATGTTTATTTCAGGTTCATGTACAGTATCTCACAAAAGTGAGTACACCCCTCACATTTTTGTAAATATTTTATTATATCTTTTCATGGGACAACACTGACGAAATGACACTTTGCTACAGTGTAAAGTAGTGAGTGTACAGCTTGTATAACAGTGTAAATTTGCTGTCCCCTCAAAATAACTCAACACACAGCCATTAATGTCTAAACCGCTGGCAACAAAAGTAAGTACACCCCTAAGTGAACATGTCCAAATTGGGCCCAAAGTGTCAATATTTTGTGTGGCCACCATTATTTTCCAGCACTGCCTTAACCCTGTTGGGCATGGAGTTCACCAGAGCTTCACAGGTTGCCACTGGAGTCCTCTTCCACTCCTCCATGACGACATCACAGAGCTGGTGGATGTTAGAGACCTTGCGCTCCTCCACCTTCCGTTTGAGGATGCCCCACAGATGCTCAATAGGGTTTAGGTCTGGAGACATGCTTGGACAGTCCATCACCTTTACCCTCAGCTTCTTTAGCAAGGCAGTGGTAGTCTTGGAGGTGTGTTTGGGGTCGTTATCATGTTGGAGTACTGCCCTGCGGCCCAGTTTCCGAAGGGAGGGGATCATGCTCTGCTTCAGTATGTCACAGTACATGTTGGCATTCATGGTTCCCTCAATGAACTGTAGCTCCCCAGTGCCGGCAGCACTCATGCAGTCCCAGACCATGACACTCCCACCACCATGCTTGACTTTGTACTCCTCACCTGGTTGCTGCCACACACACTTGACACCATCTGAACCAAAAAAGTTTATCTTGGTCTCATCAGACCACAGGACATGGTTCCAGTAATCCATGTCCTTAGTCTGCTTGTCTTCAGCAATCTGTTTGTGGGCTTTCTTGTGCATCATCTTTAGAAGAGGCTTCCTTCTGGGACGACAGCCATGCAGACCAATTTGATGCAGTGTGCGGCGTATGGTCTGAGCACTGACAGGCTGACCCCCCACCCCTTCAACCTCTGCAGCAATGCTGGCAGCACTCACATGTCTATTCTGCAAAGCCAACCTCTGGATATGATGCTGAGCACGTGCACTCAACTTCTTTGGTGGACCATGGCGAGGCCTGTTCTGAGTGGAACCTGTCCTGTTAAACCGCTGTATGGTCTTGGCCACCGTGCTGCAGCTCAGTTTCAGGGTGTTGGCAATCTTCTTATAGCCCAGGCCATCTTTATTTAGAGCCACAATTCTTTTTTTCAGATCCTCAGACAGTTCTTTGCCATGAGGTGCCATGTTAAACTTCCAGTGACCAGTATGAGAGAGTATGAGAGCGATAACACCAAACTTAACACACCTGCTCCTCATTCACACCTAAGACCTTGTAACACTAACGAGTCACATGACACCGGGGAGGGAAAATGGCTAATTGGGCGCAATTTGGACATTTTCACTTAGGGGTGTACTCACTTTTGTTGCCAGCGGTTTAGACATTAATGGCTGTGTGTTGAGTTATTTTGAGGGGACAGCAAATTTACACTGTTATACAAGCTGTACACTCACTACTTTACATTGTAGCAAAGTGTCATTTCTTCAGTGTTGTCCCATGAAAAGATATAATAAAATATTTACAAAAATGTGAGGGGTGTACTCACTTTTGTGAGATACTGTACATGGTGTTTTAATGGGACAAAAGATTAACACTCATTGGACAACAGGCTTTTAACATGTCATTTTGAGTCCATTTGAGTCATTTTGAGTTTGACACAGGGGCTTTCCTGGGAGTGAATGGGACTGTGGGTGGGTGGGTTTTTGCACAAAAAAACCCATCTCAATGTTTATTGGACAGTGTGCTCTTTGTTTGGATGCACAGCTTCTCTTTATGATGATTGGTAGGCCTTGTAAAGGGGTGGAAACTCATAACAAACTGCCAATCACTGAAATGAGAATGAACATGACTGACATCTCAAACTTAAAAATATTGGTGCCAGTCAGAATCTCTTAGAGCCTGCAGTGGTGGTGTAATTTGTAAATATTGTAAATAAACCGTAAGTATAAGTTTGATTTGCATTCATTTCTGAAATTTGTTGTTTATACAGTATATCTAGCTAGCTGGCACTTCCCTTTTCAGCTAGCATTTTGGCATGAAATGGCAGACACAGCTAATGTTGACCTGATTTAAGAAAAGTTGTTTGATTCTCTTACTTACGAGGAGAGAGAGAAAATTAAACAAAAAGGCATTGCAGTATGTAAAATTAAAAGATTAAAGAGACAGGTGTTTGCTCTAAAATTAGCAAAGAGAGAGCCAAAAAGCTTGACTGGGTCATGTGAGTTAACAGAATGAAGTTAAAAATCCGTGAAAAGTCGTTAAGAGCTTTACTGAAGATCATCTCTGCAAACCTGAAACATGAAATGTTAATTTAGCATTTTATCAAGTCTAATCAAAGAGTACTCACACTCTCTCTTGTCCAAATCTCTTGTGTCACTTTAGATACTTGATGGAATTGAGTCAATAATTAACTGTGATTAGCTATGGCAGCTAACGTGACCTCCTTGTAGAACAGCATGAAATGCCATTTAAACTCACTCATGTAGGACTCTATTAATCCAACACAAGATCCCCTTTTTCCTGGATTTGAGTAGACTTTTTTTCTCTCATGTCTTAATATCATCATGTTATTGTATGCAGTAAGTCAAGCAAAGCAGTTGTGAGAATAGATTATGAATGCAGTAATCCAGAGGAGAAAGAAGCTGCTTCAATCAGTGTCACTTGTGTCATTCTCTTGTTTATTCATTCCTAAGGAGTCCAAGGCTCAAGCCAATTCCCAGCCACTTTCAATTACTCTGTGAGACACCAGGGAATATAGCATTTGAGGGAGGGAAAGAATAACAGGTGCTCAAGGTTAACAGAACAATGTCAACAGCAGCACTGCGTAGTTCTGAGTTCGAAAATCTCACAGTAATAGAGCCAAAGCCCAGGAGAAAAAAAGTGCTTGTTTGATTCATCGGTGTGTCTGTGTGACTGTGTGTGTTCCCAGGTGTATGTGCATGTGTAGTTTGCTAGCTAACTAAATGCTGTTTGCATTATTACTGTTGTGAACATGGATATTTCCTGGGCTGTGCCACGCTTGTATGAATGCATTTCCCTTAGTTTGTCTGTGGCAGTCATGGACAATTCTGATCTAGATTCCAGTCTATTCACAGATTAGATTTAGAGATACCCTGAACATTAGTAATGCTATTTCCTCCATTTAATTTTTGTTACTTTGACTTTTCCTTCAGTTATTCTGTGGTCACTTTAGTGTGTATGTATTTATGTATATATGCATGCATTCCACTGTGTAGGCATTAGCTTGGCTAATGCAGTGTGTAGTATAATGAAGTTAAGATGAAATGATGGGACAATTATATGCCCATATCCTCAAATGAGACCCAGATGATGCCAAATGCTTCCCTGTTTTATTTTCTTTTAGAAATCCAGAGTCTCAACATTTGAAAAGATGTGGGCCTTCATGAGCAGCAAACAGAGCACATCGCTTGTCAAGTCTATTGAAGATGGCATCCAAAGGGTTCTGAAATCTGACTATGCCCTGCTTATGGAGTCTACAACCATTGAATATGTGACTCGCAAGAACTGCAACCTAACCCAATTTGGAGGCATTATTGACAGCAAGGGTTATGGCATTGGCACCCCCAAAGGTAACACTGATTTAATGAAGGCCTGTTGGTCTTCCTGGTGTAACCTGGTCACTCAAATTAGAATTTTATTGATCTGGCCCATCAATATTTAAATAACCATTTCAGCCATAACAGAGAAAAACATTACAATTCAAAATGACTGCTTATTTAAGTAGCTGAATGAGTTTATAGGAGTGTCACCCTTGTCACCTAGGCTCACCGTACAGGGACAAAGTAACCATAGCCATCTTGAGCTTGCTGGAGGATGGACGCCTACATATGCTGAAGGAGAAGTGGTGGAGTGGAAGCAGTTGTCAGGAAGATGAGCGCTATGAAACAGGCCCGATGGGCATCCAGAACCTGGGTGGCATCTTCATTGTGCTGGCCTCAGGCCTGGTGCTTTCCATTTTTGTGGCCATAGGGGAATTTATCTACAAACTTCGGAAAACAGCAGAACGTGAACAGGTGAGTGACTATTTTTGTTTGTTTATTTGGCTTTTCCATGGTTTTCATGGTTTTAACCTCTGCCAAGAAGTAGTTTACAGTAGGGATGGATGGTATACCAACAGAAATTACACAGTTTTTTCAACTTTTTTAAGCATAGTTGAGCAAACCTGCAATTCCATTTCATGGTAGTTTTGTTGTGGCAGTACAGATTTTCATTCTGGATGTGCAATAAGAGGAAAATTCTGGGACAAAGCCAATATCTATTACAATGTATACAATATTTACTTGTGTATACTCTTGTACTGATATTTTAGGTACTAACCTCATTTCCATAAAAGTTGGGATTTTTTTCTAAAATGCAGTAAAAACAGAAATCTGTGATTTGTCAAGTCTCTTGAAACTTTAATTAACTGACAAAAGTACAAGGAAAATATATTCAATGTTTTCACTGACCAACTTAATTGTATTTTGTAAATATAAACACATTTAGAATTTGATGCAAAATAAGACTGAAAAGTTTATAGAATATTCAAGCGACACCATTTTGGAGGATCAGGTTAATTGGTAACAGGGGAGGGTGTCAGGATTTATTGCTATGGATATTACAGAAACACAGGCAATTCAAGCAAGTCTTAAACCTTGTTAATAGTCATTTGAATAATGTACTGTACAGTATATGTCTACCATACTGTGTTGCACTTTACTTGTGCTTTAGTTTAGCTTTAGCTTCGGTTATGAAGCCATAGTGATACCCTGGCTTAAACATGTGCCATCAAAATATTTCGATTGTTATAAAGTGCCAGATCACAGGCTCTCTTTTCTGATATCGCATTTGGTCAGGGTTTTTTTTAATGGTTCCACATTGCAAATAACCTTTTGGCCAGTCATGTATGAAGCCATATATTATTTTACAGGATAATTTATTTTTATGATAAGTTTAATAAACTGTAGCCAGCTCCATGAGCCAAGAGTAATATGTTTTCTCACAAATACTCAAGACACAGCTGATAGCTCATGAAAGAGTATATATTAGAAGAAATATTTTATGATGCTGGTCTGAAAATTCTACCTTGCATTTGCTACATTTATTTTAATTTCAGCAGATGATTACTAATTGGAGCATGGGAAATTAATCCTCTATTAGTCATAGCACATGTCAGAATGGAAGAAGAAATAGTTAAGTGCATAGCCAATTATTTGACCAAGGGTTGCACTAGACGGGGTCATAAAGGTAACAGGACAGAGCGTAAAAATGGCTGGAAAAATCACTTACTTCGGTGTCATGTCCAGGTCACTTTAGTTCATGACATTCAGTTAATACTAAACATAGATGGTTTGTTCACACCAATTTAACATGAGTGTACTTACTTCCTCTTTTTGCTACACTCCCCCTCCCCAACATGCCTCTTTTTTTCCCTCAAGAGGTCTTTCTGCAGTGCAGTGGTGGAAGAGATCAAACTGTCGTTCACGTGCGAGAGAAGAGTGAAACACAAGCGGCACCATGCACCACCCACGGCGAAGACGGACGCCGTGATCAACATGCACACCTTCAACGAGCGCCGTCTACCGGGAAAGGACAGCATGAGCTGCAGCAGCGCTGCAATGACGCCCGTGTTTCCATGACATGCCTGGGTGACGGTCACCTGAGGCACATGCCCAGCGCTGTGCCCGAGAGCATGGACTATGGCACCGAAATGATAACGGCATTCACCCTCAACCGCAGAGACACCCGCAACCACACAGTCAAGCAGAACGGTGGCGCGAGCAGCAACCCAGGTAATGACCATGTCCTCAAACCTATGTATCCCACCATGCCATTGAGGGAGGGAGGACGCTCTGTGTCCTTTCTCTGAGAGAAAGAGAACAATGAGGCCAGAGCTAGCTAGGATGGAGTCTGATGTTTATGTATGAAAAACAAACACATGTTCACCATCTGTTCACTGGAAATCAAGGAGTGCCCAGTTAACCCATACCCCTGCCACCCCCACCCCAATCCCACTCATACAGAGAAGAAAAGAGACAAGCAATCCTTTGGAAAAAAATATTTGAGAGATAAGAGGCTTTTTTGAAGTACGGCAATAAAAGAACTCCAAACTGACACAAGGGGTGTAGATTTTTGTCCTGGAGTACCATTTATAGCACATCAAATTAATTTTGAAAATTTGTGCTCTCACTGTTTTTATTTGGGTTTGTAAAGCACTAAGGGTCTTTGGCGCTACACGGGAGCGAATGATTCTATTGGGTTACATTACTCCAATGCTTTGAATCTTTTATTTAATTTGAAATTGTAGACTCTCTTATTGGTAATATCTGCAGTTATTCACAGCATGCAAAGCTCTAGATCTGCATTCCCAAGAAGGCTACAGAGAAGGTGGCCTCCTTCCTGGTTCACCGATTGAATGCACAAAACAAACAGGGTTGACATAATTCAAACTAGCAAGGCATATTGCCATTTGAATTAGCAGACTTGTTTCTTCCCCTCCATGGAATTACAGTAATAAAGGTTCTGAACAATGTGCTCTGTCTTATCAAAGTGCCATGACTAAATTCAATTTGTTTGTGCTCTACATCGCTTGTGCCACCAGATGTTTTGTACACATTCGATGATAATAAGATGACTGATTAACATAATAATTGCCAAAGATGTCTCCACAAAAAAATGTTAGATATTTAAATACAGCATCCATCCTAAAAGTGCAAGGGATAAGACTGATTCAGTTGCCTGGTAAACTGTTTATTGTGCAAATTCACTTACAATTTTTTAAAACATATTTAATGTTTAATCGTAAAGCATAATTGCTAACCACATAATAGTAAGATATGATGCAACCTACTAAGTTTGGTATAATTCACTGAGCAAAAACAAATATAATTGAAAACAAATCTTTCATTAACTTCAGTGTGGTAGTGATTTGCATTCTGCATAACTCATTAACTTTTTTTTTTTTTTCATTTCAATACAAATAGAAACATATTTATAGAGATGCATAAATACATCTAATTAAATATCTGCCTAAAGTGTGGATATTAGATTATCTATTCAGAATGGCCTTTGTTAACAGCATTTGCAATATGACATTAGCACACTATGTATCCGGGCTTTTCATTTATTTCTGTACTTGTTGTCTGGGTCAATAATTGAAGTGACTTGTAAAGAGGATGAAAATGAAAAAAAAAAAGGTCATTGTGTTGTAATTTCCCTAATGTACAATATTAGAACAGGAAAGCACATATCTACATACACAAAAAATTGTCACTGTCCAATAACCTACAGACTGCACTGTAGGTGTGACATTCTCATAATGTACACTTTATGCAGTGACCCTCCTTTCATTGTGTGTGTGTGTGTGTGTGTGTGTGTGTGTGTGTGTGTGTGTGTGTGCGTGTGTGTATACTGTTTTGTATGCATGCATATGTGTGTGCATGCATGCAAGTGTGTGTGCATTTCATCTGGCAAAATTTCTAAATACTTAATGGCATTGGCTCTTGCATTTCCTTTAGCCGTTATTCATTTCGCAGGCATGAGCTAAAAGCTCTGCAGCAGCAGTTAGGCTTTTAGCATGCTGTATGTGAGGAGGTGCTGCAGTCTGCCATGATGTTCACTGAAAGTAGCATTCTGATTCTTTATTTGCCAGTTTTGAGGATTCATTGTAGCCTCAAGCTTTACCAAATGGGATTCCTCAGAACAAAGGCAAAAACATAACGATTGGGTTTCTTATTCAGAGAGAAAAACGACCCCCTTTTTATACTAGTCTTATTTCTCTTAGACAGTGACCAACATTAAGTGGCTGTTTTTATAGACTGCATTAGCTTAGGTTCAGTGTCTAAGGTTTCCTTAGTTTGTGTAGATGTGACAAACAATACAGATGACCAGTGTTAGCATTATGAGACGTAGGTGCTAAGAGTCTTGCTGCCTTTTCAGGTAGCTCAAGAGACTGCAAACCTCTGTGAGGTAAATATAAAGGACAGTGTCAAAAAAAACAAAAAAAACATCTTGTGTTCAGTATTTTTATTGCCGATAATGTAACAATCAAAATAACTCCAATTCATGTGACTTGGTGTTGATGCGGTGAAAGCTCATTGTGTATGTGTCATTTAAATTTAATGTAATTTTCACACCCTCTTGCAAATTAGACTATATATTAGATTAAACGGAGAATTATTGTATTTTGCTAAATACTGATTTTTACCTGTAAATTGTCTTCTTTATTTCCCAGCACTATTTGTTTTTAATCTGTCAAATGCTGTATCAGAAATTGTACATGCATTTTGTAGTATAGGATCTGATATATGGCTATACGTAAGAGAGAATTTAGAAGACAGTGATTTTATTATCCAAGGTACATGTTCATTACCATTGGCTGATAGCAGTATCAAGTGAGCAAAGGAAATTGTGTGATGTATGTACTCCCCTTTTCACATATTCATATCAGGTGTACATAAATAAAGAACTGAATTTTATTCTCAGTGCAGTATAGCTGTGATTGATTTGAAGGAAGGTAAGACTTTTCATGATTTCTTTCACACTTCGTCAAAACTCTTTATGGCTTTTTGGAATATCAACTTTTTATCACTTTAAACTGCGTAACAGATTTTATTTTGCACAGATCTTGAAATGTCTGGCTCCAAATGTGAGACTAGAATGTGGTACAATGCCTTTATTCTAAAACATTATGAAATATTAAAATATGATAAAGTAATAAAGTATGAGAAAATATCTACAAATAACAAATCATTAAAACTGGTGATCTCAATTACTTAAATGCATTAGGTGAAGATGCTATTAAACTATCATTCACATTTAAGGTCACCAGATGTTGTGGTATCATGAGTATTTTGTAGATTTTTTTAGTGTATCCAGCTGTGGAATAAAAGTTTGTAAATTTGTTGTTAACTAGATTTCTTAATGAACGGCTTCTATAGTGTGATTTAAGTCATACATAATTGTAAAGACAACATATGCAACAAACACCACTCAACATTTTACAGATGTTTATGAATCATTACATACTGTAAATGGGTTAAATAGTCAATATCATGAATAAAAACATGGAAACTTTTTTTATTGGCAATAATCTGAACCAAATGCTTTATGTAGCTGCTGATCAGCCTGCGATTCTATACAAAGCTGTATCATTTAATATATATCTTTCTGGAAGTCTTGCACGAGTGTTTCCATTTATTTTTATGATTTAGGTAACATTCTTGTTTTAACAGCCATTCATACAGAAATCCAGACAATTCCAATGGGTTCACAAACTTTTTACACAGCTTTAAGCCTAATTATCCTTACACTGTGAGAAATTAATTTCATTACTTAAATGTATTATTTACTGTGGCACAGTGTAAAGACCACATTAATCAAATATTTCTGTAACCTTTATGAACCGACTATTATTAAGTGACATTTTTCTGTATTGATTGCAACTTAAAATAGAACATTTAGTTTGAGTATTTGAATCAGTCCTATTTATGGAACATAAACCTCTATTTTATAAAATAATTATTAAACAATGTGAATGCTGTTGTTTTGTAAGATTACATGAAACAAAAGAAAAATAAAATGAACTTTTACAAGTCTCCTGATCTATTCAAATGTTCTTTACCATTGTTCAGTTTTCATTATTATTATTATTATTATTATTATTATTATTTGGGGAGGTATTGTTGCACTTGATTGTTAAGTGGGGATTGTGTATAATTAAAACAACTAATATCAAGGTGCTGCCTGGGGTTCATTTATGGACATGAAGAATTTCTATGAATATAGATTTTGTAATGTTTTTGTAATTTTTCTCTTAGTAAATGTATGAGAGGATGCATGACAGTAAAGGGAGGATTAAGAAGGCAGGAGAGTGATTGAATTATTTTTATTTCAACACACTGTGAATAATTTAATTGTGCAGATTGATGTATGAGTTATATGATTTTGAACTTTTGAATAAAAAAAAAAAATGAAATATGTGTTAGTGATTTTATCCAAGATTGTATAGAGTCAACAGTGAATGAGGAAGCATAGATATGCTGCATATTTATTATTCAGGTTCATGGGACACAGTTTGAATACAGTCAGTACTGTCCTGAAAATGCTGATGGAAAGAGTAAAGTGGAAACGTCAAGACATCCATCTGAGTAACACACATGAGAATTTAAAATGGTTTGATGTTTAGGTTATTCAGATAATGCATTCTAAACCGAGCTGTGCATTGAGATGAATCCTGCATGACACAACAAAAAAAAGTTGAATAAGCATGAGGTTTTACTACGGCCACTTCGGGTTAAAATCTGAATACAAACACAGGTATTTGGAGCAGTACACATATATAGATACTGATACACCCCTAATCTAGACAGTAGTAGCTTTTTATTAAGGCAGCATAACCAGTCCAAGGGCAGCATTAAGTACTTGATCACATATTAAAAATGCATTTTATAAAGAGTATAAAGAGCTCACAGTGTGAAGGACGACAAGATAAATGATATTTGCTACTTGATACAGTTCAGAACACATAATAATAATAATAATAATAAGAAGAAGAAGAAGAAGAAGAAGAAGAAGAAGGAGAAGAAGAAGAATAGCAGAAATTTGAGGCATGGATATTTTGAGTGAACACTGACTTTAATATGCATTACATGGCACACACAATTGTACAGAATGTCTTCGCATGCTGTAGCATTACAATTTCCCTTCACTGGAACGACATAGTCCAAACATGCATCAGCATGAGAGTACCCCTCTGCCTTCCCAGAAGAGTGGCGGTTATTGTAGAAGCTAAGGGAGACCAACTCCATATTAATGTCCATGGTTTTGGAATGTAATGTTCAATAAAACCATTTGGGTGTGAAGGCTTCCACATATTTTATACACTGTATTTCTTTTGCCTTAGAGTGAAGAGTGCAGAGTCCAGAGCTTTCAGACCAGTTGAATTTTTTGCAGCAGCTCCATTCAATATACCTTCATATTCTAATTGGAGTCTATAATAGACTAGCAGACAGACGACATAGTCGAGAAATTAACCTTGACAGTAAGGAGGTGGCACACTCTGCTGCTTTAAATTTCTGGGTGCCTTGGGACATGCGGTGCTAAAGCCAGGGGTGAATAATGAGTGAATGTAGGGGCTTCCTCATAATAGGAAGATTTATTATCTCTCACTATCAATTAAACCCTACAGGCAGCCAAAGGCCAGGAGCCAGAAGAGAGAGAGAGAGAGAGAGAGAGAGAGAGAGAGAGAGAGAGAGTGTGTGTGTGTTGCCATGTTTTTATATCTTGGTGGGGAACAAATGTCCCCACACAGACAGGAATATTTAATATTTCACCGTTTTGACCCTGTGGGGACATTTGGCTGGTCTGCATTAGAAAAAAATCCGCTTTATTATTATTATTATTATTATTATTATTATGATTATTTGTGATAAATGAATAAAAGAGCTAAAATGTGTGTGTGTGTGTGTGTGTGTGTGTGTGTGTGTGTGTGTGTGTGTGTGAAGAATGTAATATGACAAAAGGTGCAAATATACAGTAGATAATCAGTAGATAATATAAGACAAAATAGGAGAGTTACAGGAAATGACCCAAAAATACTATATATAAAATGTTTGTTGCGTCAATATAAAATTTAAATAATAAAAATATTGAAAAAAGACAATGACTGAGTGACCTACAGGAAAATACCACATGTTTTGTGAACTATAAAAGGCAATTAATGGATGTAATGGTGTTATTTTTTTGTTTTTCATGGTAATAGGCTGTGAATTATAAATATTTCTCTGAAATGTTTCCTGATTCATCGCCACAACAGGACCTCAATACTCCATTTGGTCTGGAAAACACACCAACAAAAACATTAATAATCTGCCCAATAAACTTTAAACAGAAAGGAACCAGAAGAGGGACTATCAGAGATTTAAGCTCCCTACACTAAGCAAAGGTCATTGCAATGTCCCCTTGACCTTACCTGAGCCTGTGGTTTCCTCCAACTCCCCTGGGTGAGTGGCCACAGCTGAGCAGCTATGTATCATTGACCTGTTTACACGTGAGCTGAGCAGCTTGAGACTTGGCTCATGCGTCTCAATGGTGTGTTGGGTGAAAGGCCTGCTTCCACTGGAATAGAGCTGGATTTCTGTTCTGCTGGAGGCCACTGTGTGCTGACCTTGACACAGGCAGCGTGTGAGCTGAAACTGAATCTCCCAGTAAAGCTGTAGGTGCTCACATCATGTTGCACTGCTCCTAAATAAGCTTCAGCTTGAATATTCAAAGTGCAACAGACACTTCTTTCTTTCTGTAAACACTGATATCTGCAACTGTGTGTTTACACTTAACCAGGTTGGAATGGAAGCCCTTCCTTTTACTGACCTTTCTAGGTATAACATTACAATTTAGAGTGGAGTATTAAACCCATAATGTATTTTTAAAGTATCACCACTTGCTGTCAGTACCCAACTTTGCAGAAACTTGCATACTTGAAGTTTTCAGAATGTTTTCTCCTTACAGAGAAGTGCCCATCCTTATCTCTCAGGTTAAAGCACCACTGGCTCTGTAGATATTGTAATTCTGGTGATTAGTGTCGCTTCATATGCTAGCGTTATCATAAATTAATAGTTTGATGCTCCAACTGCTATTAATTACAGTTACATCTGACACAAATAAGTGCAATCTATTTTTTGCATACAATTTTGAGCATTAGTTTAGGTATAAAAATATTTCAAGCTGAATTCCTACTATCAGACATATGTGTTGAAGGTAAGTATCTTTTTAGAAATACATTTTTTTAAACAAAGAAACAAACAAATAACTAAATAAATAAATACATAATACTTAGGTAATAATGGGTAATGAGCTGAGATTAGGACTCTCTTAAAGGGAGTGCTCCTAATCTCAGTTTGTTACCTGTATAAAAGACACCTGTCCACAGAAGCAATCAATCAATCAGATTCCAAACTCTCCACCATGGTCAAGACCAAAGAGCTGTCCAAGGATGTCAGGGACAAGATTGTAGACCTACACAAGGCTGGAATGGGCTACAAGACCATCGCCAAGCAGCTTGGTGAGAAGGTGACAACAGTTGGTGCAATTATTCGCAAATGGAAGAAACTGTCAGTCTCCCTCGGTCTGGGGCTCCATGCAAGATCTCACCTCGTGGAGTTTCAATGATCATGAGAACGGTGAGATATCAGCCCAGAACTACACGGGAGGCTCTTGTTAATGATCTCAAAGCAGCTGGGACCATAGTCACCAAGAAAACAATTGGTAACACAGTACGCCGTGAAGGACTGAAATCCCGCAGCGCCCACAAGGTCCCCCTGCTCAAGAAAGCACATGTACAGGCCCGTCTGAAGTTTGCCTGAATGATTCAGAGGAGAACTGGGTGAAAGTGTTGTGGTCAGGTGTGGTCAGATCTCTTTGGCATCAACTCAACTCGCCATGTTTGGAGGAGGAGGAATGCTGCCTATGACCCCGAGAACACCATCCCCACCATCAAACATGGAGGTGGGAACATTATGCTTTCGGGGTGTTTTTCTGCTAAGGGGACAGGACAACTGCACTGCATCAAAGGGACAATGGACGGGGCCATGTACCATCAAATCTTGGGTGAGAACCTCCTTCCCTCAGCCAGGGCATTGAAAATGACCTTAATGAGTTGGAGAGAATCTGCAAAGAGGAGTGGGACAAAATCCCTCCTGAGATGTGTGCAAACCTGGTGGCCAACTACAAGAAACGTCTGACCTCTGTGATTGTCAACAAGGGTTTTGCCACCAAGTACCAAGTCGAAGGGGTCAAATACTTATTTCCCTCATTAAAATGCAAATCAATTTATAACTTTTTTGAAATGTGTTTTTCTGGATTTTTTTTGTTGTTATTCTGTCTCTCACTGTTAAAATACACCTACCATTAAAATTATAGACTGATCATTTCTTTGTCAGTGGGCAAACGTACAAAATCAGCAGGGGATCAAATAGTTTTTTCCCCCACTGTATATTTAAGTATCCATCCAGCAAATGGGAGGAGGAGAGATGTGACAGCAAAGTTAATGGAATCTAATTCAGTGGATTCTGAAGAAACCTCCAATTCCATCTTTTTTGCACACAAAACAGGTACCGGGCAAGTTTGTTGACACTTGTTGGCTAGCTTCCTAACTTCATAACTTTAGCTATTGAACTATAACAATATTACATTTTTTACTACAAATGTTATTTGTGTAGTTAGCAGAGTTTAATTTGACATTGTTTTTCACTTTTAATTTTATAGATATGTTTGTATTGTGTATATTATAGGTTTGAGTTTGAGCTTATTTTGTCTTGTGTTTGTTTTTGTTTTGTTTTTTTTTTCTTCAGGACTCAGGCTGGTGTGCAGTAGTAAAACACACTTATCTAATGAGTCACTCCTGTTACTACAATACTTCTTTACACTGTAATGCTGTTCTGAAGACATTTGGCAAAATTGCAGCAGCCATTTTCAATAAGATACCCAGCTTCTTAGCAGTGGCTTTCTGTACCATTAATCTCTGTCTTCTTCTGCATTAGTTAGTGAGACAGAATTAAATGAATGGGAGAGGGGTTTGAACAGAATTCAGGTAATAGGTTAGCAAGTATGTTTACAACTGATGGTTCAATTTTTTATTTTGTTCAGCGTGTCACTTTACATTTATAGCTAATGTAACCAGGAGAAGTGCATTTTTAAGGGAACATCTATTAAATAGTGTCTTCATGGTAGGTGTGGTACTTCCTTGCAAGTAC
The DNA here is from genome assembly GCA_023630585.1 of Cranoglanis bouderius. Classification (NCBI taxonomy): domain Eukaryota; kingdom Metazoa; phylum Chordata; class Actinopteri; order Siluriformes; family Cranoglanididae; genus Cranoglanis; species Cranoglanis bouderius. The sequence goes on from CM042544.1 coordinate 24,943,762, forward strand.
ACCCTTTTAAATAGTGCATTAATGGCTGTTCTCAAGTTGTAGCAGCAGATACTGCAGAGCAGGTTTCCAGTCATTTCTGTTGGTTTTTCTTCTATATATTGCCATAATTAAATAATTGCTTGTTAAATTAGTTGTTTTCCAAGAACAATTACCTTGGCCACTTGCTTGATTAGTTTATTTATTTATCTATTTATTTATTTATTTATTTAAGAGCAATCCATTAGTTTTTTCAAACTAAATTTCCCCATCTTAAGGTTAAGGCCCTTTTAGGACCCTCAGGTCTTTTCCATCATTGCATGCTAATGTTAGTGATTAAGTAATTCCTCTTTGCACTTAACTTATTTGTGTGTGTGTGTGTGTGTGTGTGTGTGGGTGGGGGGGGGGGTGGGTGGGTCTAGAGCACAATAAGCAGCCTGCAGTCAATTTCCTTTCTTGGTTAGTGACCTTTTGGGCTTAAATAAAGGTTTGCAGTTGTCATTTCTAGCTGATATTAATTAATGCTACCACATAATAATTTTTTTTTCAGCAGTAAACCACTTGCTTTGTATTGTAATATACAGTGCTTTTTTTTACTGAAGCAAAAGAAAAGTTATCCAACACCTACAGGTATCACCCATGTGAAAAACCTAATTGCCCCTTAAACTTAAAATCTGGTTGTGCAACAAACTGCAACAAAACTCTTCAGATAACTGGAGATTTCACAGCACTGTGGTGGAATTTTGGGCCACTCTTCTTTGTGGAATAGCTTTAGTTTAGCCACACTGAGGGTTTAAGGTCCTGCCAATTGGTTCAATTATACATTATGCATAATACAGTTGCGCTTGAGTTTCAACTTACAGACTGAGGACCAGACATTCTCCTTTAGGATTTTCTGGTAGAGAGCAGAATTCATGTTTCCCTCAATTACTGCAAGTTGCCCAGACCCTGAAGCAGCAAAGCAGCCCCACACCATCACACTTCCACCACCATGCTTGACCATAGGTATGATGTTCTTTTTGTGGAATTTGGTGTTTGGTTCATGCCAGATGTAATGGGAACCCTGTCTTCCAAACAGTTCCACTTTCCAGTTTTTCCATTTGGAGATAATGGCTCTTACTGTGGTCCTTTGGAGTCCCAAAGCCTTTGAAATAGCTTTGTGACCCTTTCCAGACTGATGTATTTCAATCACCTTCTTCCTCATCATTTCTGAAATTTCTTTCAATTTCGACATAGTGACCTTTTAACCAACTTCAAGCTGTTGAAAAAGTTCTATTTAAGTGTTGATTTGATTGAACAGGGCTGGCAATAATCAGGCCTGGTTGCGTCTAGTCCAGCTGATCCCCATTATGAATGCAGTTTCATAGATTTGGGGAATTAGTAACTACGGGGGCAATTATTGAAATGATTTTCACACAGGCCCAGTTGGTATTGGATAACTTTTTGTTTCAATAAATAACATTATCATTTAAAAACTATATTTTGTGTTTACTCAGGTTGCCTTTGTTTTTTCACAGCACTATAAAAATTCCAGTCTAGTTTTAATAGCTTTAGCACTTAATTTAGCTATGTAATCTTTTTTTTTTTTTTCTTGCATTTTATACCATTGTGGTATACACCATCTATATGCATCTTTCCTACAAATGTTGAGTACATGTCAGGTAAATTTTCAAAAAAAAAAAAAAAAAAAAAAAATGCAGAAGCCAATTTGCATGAAAAGCAATGCTTTGTTAATTTTAGGGTGCAAAGTTCATTTGACCAAAAAACTATTTTGTCTTGCTTTTTTTGGAATTACTATAAATTTCACGTTATCAGGTTAGCTTAGCATTATGTCATGGGAGCATTTTGTAATCAAAGTTGCTGGAAGAAACTGGGTGGCATCGACATTACACCTCTCTCTCTCTCTCTTTCTCTCTCTCTCTCGTTATCTGTGCAGGGCATCTTATGATCCTCATCACGCATTAACTTCTGATCTTTCCTTTCATTTCTATCTGAGAAAAAACACTCCCTGTATTTATATTCCAAGATTGCTACCTGCCCACAGCTAGTGTCTTTGAAGTACACCCAAGCACACACTCACTTTCCAGTGGGGATGAAAAGTTCATAAAGTTCATAAAGAATGCACTCACCTAGTGTCTACTTTCAAATCTGGGTAATGACTGATGTTTTTTTAGAGCATTCATTGGTGTAATCCATCCTACTGGAATGATGTTACAAATATCCAGTTAACAGACTAACAGACAGTGGGGGGAGGATAGGTGAACTGTGAAAATACTTGTCAGTAGAAAATATACTCTTGCTATGACATTGCTTATTTATAAATTTGCATCAGTAGTGACTGGTTCATGTTCTTTATTTACCTTATTCCTGTGAATAAGCATGTACTCATTTTCATGTACTGAATTCAACTAATGAATGTTAATCTGAGGCAAATCTTGGGATCTTATTTGCAATGATTTGAATTTGTAGAAGAGATTAGTAATTCATTATTGATGTAAGTATTATGAATTGTTATTATTACTAATAATTCTACGAATAAAATAATGAACACCAGTCCAGTGGATAAATAATCTCAGGGAAAAAAAACAGAAACTTAATTAAAATTAATGATGGCAACACCACCAAGATGAACATTCTGATTGCTCAAGTTTATTGAATTCATTGTTAACATCACAAAAGAGACAAACATGCATGACTAAAACATTTACAGTTATATTTACTCTTTTACAGGGAGGCACGGTGGTGCAGTGGATAGATTTGCTGCCTCATCCCTAGGGTCCTTGGTTTGTACATGTTCTCCTTATGTCTGTGTGGGTTTCTTTTGAAGACTGACGAGAACACACTCTGGATGGGCACCTAGTCCATCACAGAGCACCATGCCACCTGGAGGAAACTGAAGAACCCAGAGGAAACCCATGTAAACATGGTGAGAACTTGCACAGGAATTTCATATGGACAAAAACCTAAGCTCTGGAGCAAATCTGAGTAACATGAGGCAGCAGCAATACCTGCCACTAGTGTGACTAGAAATGTTCAAAATTATATGATGAAGGCAAGCACATGGTATGAACACACTTCATGTAACACAAATAGCAAGTCAAGTAAGAGTATTAATATGAAGCATGAAGCATAGTGAAATGGGGTTGTTGTTGTTGTGACCATGCTCTGGATAAAGGGCATGAAATCTAATAGAGTCGGGTACTCACCACCAAATCGCTGTCATCTGAGGCATCTGAAATGATAAGATAGCTACATTCATTCTCAAACATAGCTTGATAGTTCCAACACTATCTAATCTGGGCTAGCAACAGTCTTACTTTCTCTCTTGCTTGCAGCCACACATCGTTAAGACAATCATTGGGCTCCAGCTGTACAGTATTTAGTCTGGACAGAAATGCACAGCCCACAAATAGGCTCAGCCTATTTGTACTTGTACTGTTAAGTCATGGAGAGTATCAGTTTCCCCATATCTTATTGTTCAGAGGTTACGAAATGTAACCATACTTCTAGTAGAAACCCTTATAGGAGGTAGAATGATTTGATCATTTTGTAATGTGAAGTCCTCATCAGTATTTAGAGAGGAAGTCACAATTGGAGGGTTTGGGCAGCAATAACTGTCATCCTAGGGTGGTTTGAAGTGTTTGGAAACTGCTCTTATGGAGACTTGGATTTTGAAGTTACATTTCAGATCATAAAATACATTCAACAATTTCTATTGAAAATCATTACAAAGCTTTGTTTGTTTATTTGTTTGTTTGTTTGTTTCAAGAATAAAATTCAGATGTTAATTTCTAACCTTTTTAGAAGGATATGATTGGTTGCAATTCCAATTCACACCTCTCAGGGATAATGTCATTGAGACGAACATGAAAATATGTTCTTATGATGATTAGATGAAAGAAAAACTTGGACAAGTTACGTATGTAATTTGACATAGTTGCTGCAGAGTTCATATAAAACACTGAGATAAGATCACTTAGTGGGCCACCTTACTACAGTATGCGTACTGCAAAATTCTAGGTGTACTGTATGATGGAAAAGTGTCTTTTCGGCCTTATTTTGTGTTTTTCCACCGTGTCTTGTAGTAAATTAATTCTGTTCTTAAACTCAGATTTCTCAGTGCATCTGCTTTACCTTTGGTATACCAGATGGCTAATCATTGAGTAAGCTGGCCCTTTGATGATGCTCTATCTGGGACATAAGATGCCTATCTTTTTTAACTTGCAGCTTATTTGGAGCAAAAATGTTTAAACATGAACTAAAACTTTTATTTATTTATTATTATTATTTTTTTTTTACATAACTCATTATAAGAGTGGTGTGGTTAAATGACATTGGTGCAGAATGTGACCTACAGAGCAGTCTAATGAATATCTGATACACTGCTATAGCTCATGTGCTTGCAACAGAATCTTGATATGTATAGGGGTCTGCAAATATGTTGTATGTGAACATTTTTTTTCTTCTATGAGTCTTGGTTGTCTAAAATTCCGTTCCCTGACTCAAATGAAAATATTAAAATTCTCATTCTTGTAACTGCTTGGAAGTAGAGGTTAAAGGATTCTGGCCTGCACAGAAATGTTATGGGGTTTGAAGGACAATTTTAGCAGTATGATGACATAACCCCTGTCTGGTGTCTTTTTTTTTTTTTTTTCAAATATTGAAAAATTACATAGTCTTACATAGTCTTCACTGTCTTCACTTCATTCTACTCATACAACCCTTATAGGATGTTTTGAGTAGAACGAAAGGAGTGTTTTGTAATGTGAGGTCCTCATCAGTATTCAGTGAGGAAGTCACAATTGGAGGGTTTTGGCAGCAATAACTGTCATCCTAGGGTGGTCTGAAATGGTTGCAAACTGCTGTTATGGAGACTTGGATTTTGATGTTACATTACTGATCATTAAATACATTCAGCAATTTGGGGAACAATCGTAGAGATAGATAGGAAACCTGATACATATGCACCTAACTGGAAAACACAATAAAAATACATAGATTTTCATGTGGCCTATATTTTGATACCGGCTATGGATTTTGATAAAGATTTTGAAAAAAAAAATACCTTACTAAATATGTCAAGTACATGCACTTGCATCTTGCCTATCACTCCCACATATCACAGAAGACTTCGTCAGTCAGCAATGCTTTAACTTGTAATGTCATGGGCAAAACACCATGGGGGAACAACAGCACATGGTTTTATAGTTGAGGCAATAAACTGCTTGTCCCCTGTTGCTTCAAAACCTAAGCACAGCTTCTTAGACCTACAAAGATACCTTATAATATTAAGAAACACATAGCCCTCTAGTGCAGATGCAATGACAAAGCATATGCCACATTGCAAATTTCCACAGTGCATAATGTGTTCTGCTGTGATATCCAATCACATTATTTCCTCTCATTCATTTTAAGAACCAGGTGTGCAGTGAAACACAGTGATGTTTTGCTAATGACATAAGAATAAATTTTATTTACTTTGTATTTTCAGTGGTAGGAATAGCCACTGACAGAAAATATATTTTCTGTTTTATATGTGACTAGATATTTTAGTGGTAATATAATAAACGCAGACACTTTGATACATTTTCATTAATGTGTTTTCATTTCTAAGGCCAACAGTCCAAAATCCACAATCATTAAGGGTTAAAATATCACACAAACACAGAGATTTAGACATTAAAGAGAAAATGTGCAGAAGGTAAATGAGGAATGTAGACAGAATGACAGAGTTCATGGCCATGTGCAAAGATCACATTTTTACCCTTGGCATGTTTTCTTGCTATAACTCTATAAAATAAAAGATTGATACTATATTCTGAAGTCTATCTTTGAAATTAAACAGGAGATGAACAACAGTATATGTACTACTTTAAGTCCAAAACATGGTAAATGCTAAATTTGAATTAGTGTTTTTTAATCAATGGAACATAATGTTAATTGCCTACTCATCATGTCTGATCTCATTACAAGCAAACATATGTTGCTTATTGGGTTGAAAATAGTTTCTTTTCAAAAGTCAACCTCTGCCACCTACCATGCCTGTCTTCAACAAATCATGGGTGCATTAAAGCCCCATGTCCAAGAGCTTTATTCAGATAATCTGTGTCATGCCATCTTTAACAAAGAAAAACAATTTCACACTTTTACAGTTTTACAGGTGCATCTCAATCAGGTGCATCGTGGAAAAGTTAATCTTTCCTGTAATTTAATTCAAAAAGTGGAACCTTCATATATTCTAGATTCATTACACATAAAGTGAAATATTTCAAGCCTTTTTTGTTTTAATCTTGATGATTACGGCTTACAACTCATGGAAATCAAAAATCCAGTATCTCAAAATATTAGAATAAAGAATGTATAATAAAGAAATGTCGACCTTCTGAAAAGTATGTTAATTTATGCACTCAATACTTGGTCGGGCTCGAATTACTGCATCAGTGCAGTGTGGCATGGAGGCAATCAGCCTGTGGCACTGCTGAGGTGTTATGGAAGCCCAGGTTGCTTTGATAGCAGCCTTCAGCTCGTCTGTATTGTTGGCTCTGGTGTCTCTCATCTTCCTCTTGACAAAATTCAGGTCAGGCGAGTCGGCTGGCCGATCAAGCACAGTAATACCATGGTCAGCAAACCAGTTACTAGTAGTTTTGGCACTGTGGGCAGGTGCCAAGTCCTGCTGGAAAAGGAAATCAGCATCTCCATAAAGCTTGTCAGCTGATGGATGCATGAAGTGCTCTAAAATCTCCTGGTCGATGGCTGCATTCACACTCGACTTGAGAAAACACAGTGGACCAACACCAGCAGATGACATGGCACCCCAAATCATCACTGACTGTGGAAACTTCACACTGGACTTCAAGCAACTTGGATTCTGTGCCTCTCCACTCTTCCTCCAGACTCTGGGACCTTGATTTCCAAATGAAATAAAAAAAAATAAAATAAAATAAAAAAAAATTAAAAAAAAAAAAAAGAGAGAGAATTTGAATATCATGGAAAAAAGGACTTTTCCACAATATTCAAATTTTTTTTAGATGCACCTGTATATGTAGAAGGATGTACAGTTATTGGATTTTTCAATGATGTTGAGATATTTTTTGAGAGCCTAAATAAGTATCCAAAGAAGGGTATGTGAGAAGGAAAGTGAAAGTGAGGCAAAAGTGTGCATATTTGGTATTTTTCTTACAGTTGTACAATACTGCACAAAAGCTTTAGGCACCCTATTTTTTTTTTTCTTCTACATTATCAAGTCAGTACAAATTTCCTTATAAAACTGCACAAATTGTGCCAGAGACTACTATTTTTATTTTTATTTTATTTATTTATTTTTTTCCACACCACTTATTGACTTTGTTTCATTTACTACTGTCTACTGCTCTTTACAGTATTTTTATTTTTTTTTTAATGTAGAAACATTTAATTATTTTGAAGGCATCTTTGCTCTACAGCATTTCTTTGCATGTGCCTTAAACTTTTGCACAGTGCTGTATATGAATGATTGAAGTTTAGAAGCACATTGAATGATATGATTGAAATTATATCTTGCTGATGTTGTAGTATGATGTGCTTCTGGTTCCTTTGATGCCTTTATATTTACACAGTGTGTAGTTAGATGTAGAGTGGCATCTCCCTCTTGACCTGTGTATTGGGAAAGTGTGCCTTTGGAAAGTGTAATATAATGGCTACTTTCCGTGGCTTGAGTAAGTGTCTGCTGTCTTGTCCAGGCATCCATGTTCCCATCCCATTGCTGATGATCATCTAGCTTGCTTTACTGATTTGCTAACCCATTGAGGAGTTTGCTGATACTCTGGTATGTTTTGTTGAGCTTTTATCAACCCCTTACTTGCCCTGCACCCATATAAAGCCCCAGGAATTGGTCCCAGAGGTTTGTATGCTTGTTTAATGTATGCATTATTTTTTACCTTAGAACCTGCTCTGTTTCCCAGAACCCATCTTAGTTCTAGGCCCCTCAGCAAATGTCTCCTCCTGCAGATGTATTCATGCCTCCAGTTCCTCCTTCTGTGAATGTCATCACTGCTCCAGGTGCATAAAACCACTTTTATGCCTGCAGCATTGTTACCTCTGTGATTTCTACACCTGTTCATATATATTCTAAGCAACTAAAGGCCGCTCTCACATTGGCTAATGTTAATGTTCTGAACAACAGGGTTGCAAGGAGAAAGTCACTGCTCTCCAAAAACAACATTGCTGCCCTTCTGCAGTTTGCTAACAGTCACATGGACAAGCCAGAAGGTTATTGGAAAAATGTTTTCTGCACAGATAAAACCAAACTAGAATTTTTTGTTTAAATGAGAAGCGTTATGTGTTGGGAAAGGAAAACACTGCATTCCAGCATAAGAACCTTATCCCATCTGTGAAACATGGTGGTGGTAGTATCATGGTTTAAGCCTGTTTTGCTGCATCTGGGCCAGGATGACTTGCCATCATTGATGGAACAATGAATTCTGAATTATACCATCGAATTCTAAAGGACAATATTAGGACATCTGTTCATGAACTGAATCTCAAGAGAAAGTGGATCATGCAGCAAGACAACGACTCTAAGCACAGAAGTCAATCTACCAAAGAATGGTTAAAGAAGAATAAAGTTAATGTTTTGGAGTGGCCAAGTGAATGGTCATGTGGAAAAACCCATCAACATCCCAGAGTTGAAGCTGTTCTGTACTGAGGAATGGGCTAAAATTGATCAACAGTTACTAGACACAGTTACCAGAAACCAGTACATTGTAGTTTATATTGTTCATATGTACATTATATAGCTTGCTCTTATGTTTATAAATGATGACTATAATATTTTTGTCTCATTTTTTTAATTGGATTCTCATTGTTTACTTTTAGGACTTGTGTGAAAAACATGATGATGTTTTAGATCAGATTTATGCAGAAATATATAAATTTCTAACAATATATTCTCATAAACTTTCAAGCACCATTGTATTATTTATATCTTATTATTATTATTATATATTATTTCTCTGTGTAGCTTAATGAATCATGTGTTGTGAAAAAAGGCCTTTATGAACACAAAGGTTTCACTGCGGTAAATTGCATTTACTTACCTAGCATCATCTCTTGATTAGCTTTTCTGGTAACACTTAGGATCAGTGTTTACTACCTGACACCTACCTAAATCCTTCAAGATAATGGACATAAACGTTCATAAATATTTATTTAAAAACAAAACAAAAAAACCATCAGCTGTCATATGGAATAAGACAAGTTGATAGAGCACCTGAGCCAAGTGACATAGATTTCTGTTCACACTTTCCAGACTGACTAACATTAGAATATAACTGCATTTGAAGCTCAGTATACTTTTGGGATATCAGAATTGCATAATGTTGATTATGTGATATAGCTTGCCAAGTGAGTTTAACTGGCAAACCGAAGAAATGTAAACAATTCTGAAAGATGCTCTGCAGTGTCTCAAGTACTGCTCCTGTGAGTGTAATAATCCTGTTTATAAAACATCTATGAATACCAGTGACATTACCATTGCAGACTGCAGAAGATTATGGAACACATTTGGTTGAGCATGAGCATGTAAGGACCGGTTATAGTTATTGCAAGTGTATTTTGAGACAAAAGTGTCCCAATATCAAGCAATTGTTTTTTTTAATGGCTTTTGGAATCCCGATAAAAAAAAAAATAGCCAAAATGCAAGCAATGCTTGTGTGGCATTTCAAATTTGGACTGAAAGTGACCAAGCTGAAAGCTCTGCTCTGGGATGTGGCCTAATCAAGGCTGAGGTTTGGCAGTCAGATTTGGATTATCACCATCATTTCATAGTGGAAGTTCGCCAGAAGAAGTGGCAAGTGTGGCCAGAACTAGGGACCATTACTCATGTGCTATCAAGTGGATCACACTATAATGACAGTTATGAATATTTTTTCTTTGCTTGTGAATGAGAGAGAGAGAGAGAGAGAGAGAGAGAGAGAGAGAGAGAGAGAGAGAGAGAGAGAGATTTCTTACCTTTGTTCAATTTTCCAGTATACATCTCTTGGCAAGTCACAAGTCACATGAACTATTATGTGACTCTAACATACCAACACTTCACTGAACTCGTACTCAGTCATGAAAGTGTAACAGTATAGCCTTATGTCAATACAAATCTATGTCATTGGCTCAGATGTACAGTGAGGGAAAAAAGTATTTGATCCCCTGCTGATTTTGTACGTTTGCCCACTGACAAAGAAATGATCAGTCTATAATTTTAATGGTAGGTGTATTTTAACAGTGAGAGACAGAATAACAACAAAAAAATCCAGAAAAACACATTTCAAAAAAGTTATAAGTTTATTTGCATTTTAATGAGGGAAATAAGTATTTGACCCCTTCGACTTAGTACTTGGTGGCAAAACCCTTGTTGGCAATCACAGATTTCAGATGTTTCTTGTAGTTGGCCACCAGGTTTGCACACATCTCAGGAGGGATTTTGTCCCACTCCTCTTTGCAGCTCCTCTCCAAGTCATTAAAGTCTCGAGGCTGATGTTTGGCAACTCGAACCTTCAGTTCCCTCCACAGATTTTCTATGGGTTTAAGGTCTGGAGACTGGCTAGGCCACTCCAGGACCTTAATGTGCTTCTTCTTGAGCCACTTCTTTGTTGCCTTGGCTGTGTGTTTTGGGTCATTGTCATGCTGGAATACCCATCCACGACCCATTTTCAATGCTCTGGCTGAGGGAAGGAGGTTCTCACCCAAGATTTGACAGTACATGGCCCCGTCCATCGTCCCTTTGATGCGGTGCAGTTGTCCTGTCCCCTTAGCAGAAAAACACCCCCAAAGCATAATGTTCCCACCTCCATGTTTGACAGTGGTGATGGTGTTCTGGTGTTCTTGGGGTCATAGGCAGCATTCCTCCTCCTCCAAACACGGACAGTTGAGTTGATGCCAAAGAGCTCGATTTTGGTCTCATCTGACCACAACACTTTCACCCTGTTCTTTCATCTGAATCATTCAGGCAAACTTCAGATGGGCCTGTACATGTGCTTTCTTGAGCAGGGGGACCTTGCAGGCGCTGCAGGATTTCAGTCCTTCACGGCGTAGTGTGTTACCAATTGTTTTCTTGGTGACTATGGTCCCAGCTGCCTTGAGATCATTAACAAGATCCTCCCGTGTAGTTCTGGGCTGATTCCTCACTGTTCTCATGATCATTGAAACTCCACAAGGTGAGATCTTGCATGGAGCCCCAGACCGAGGGAGACTGACAGTTATTTTGTGTTTCTTCTATTTGTGAATAATTGCACCAACTGTTGTCACGTTCTCACCAAGCTGCTTGGCGATGGTCTTGTAGCCCATTCCAGCCTTGTGTAGGTCTACAATCTTGTCCCTGACATCCTTGGACAGCTCTTTGGTCTTGACCATGGTGGAGAGTTTGGAATCTGATTGATTGATTGCTTCTGTGGACAGGTGTCTTTTATACAGGTAACAAGCTGAGATTAGGAGCACTGCCTTTAAGAGAGTACTCCTAATCTCAGCTCGTTACCTGTGTAAAAGACACCTGGGAGCCAGAAATCTTGCTGATTGATAGGGGATCAAATACTTATTTCCCTCATTAAAATGCAAATCAATTTATAACTTTTTTGAAATGCGTTTTTCTGGATTTTTTGTTGTTATTCTGTCTCTCACTGTTAAAATACACCTACCATTAAAATTATAGACTGATCATTTCTTTGTCAGTGGGCAAACGTACAAAATCAGCAGGGGATCAAATACTTTTTTCCCTCACTGTATGTCAGTTGATGTTAGCTTGACATTAAAATAGAAAAAAGCATTCTGTGAAATAAGTCTTTTATAAATGGATATAGTCTCATGAACACTTGCATTTTTGCTCTCTCTGGTAGAAAAATACTATTGAGAGCTACATGTAGAAACCATGGGTTACGTTGCACCCTTCTCCACCATGCAGATTAATAAGAAAGCTGCAAAAGGCAAATAATACACATTAAATAAGAATTTGGACATGCGTCCCAACCCACATATGTACTATATATGGCATCATTGTGTACTGACATACTGTTTAGTTCATTAACATGTGGTTTGCAACACAGCTTAAACTGGAGGATGTAGGTATCTGCTGCTCTTGTTCCTTTTTTTTTTCTCAGTATTGCAGAAGTATTAAAAGAATAAAACTTTGTCACAGTTCCAGGTGAATGAGCAGTCCTTTAACAAGAGCTTGTCTGTTAGCTAGCATATTAACATTAGTTATTTGTAAAATACCAACTTGATCATTAATGCTGTAGATTAACTTTGTTTGTTCTGCAAGGTCAGAACACAACAGAGGTGAGGATAGTGAGCTAGCCAGCTAGTGCCAAATAGCTAGCTAGCTAAAACAGAAAGCTTTGTTGGAGGGGAAAGACTTCTCTCTGTTATGATGCCTACAGCTCTGTGTGAAACTGTACCAGTAATTTTGGGGCAGGTCACTGGCATTACATCTTTCATGTGTGATTACATAGGATGTATCTGAGCTGGTGTATGACATGTGTCTTTGAATACTCATTCCAAATTTAGCCTGAATGTAACTCTGACTGCAAATTACTGAGTTACTATTATGTGTCAGTGATTATAATTATATAATGATAATGGTAATCATAGAAAGGGTAGCTTCAAGTATTAGTGTTATTACTTTAATACTTATTTTGTTTATTTCTGGTCAGACTAGATGTCTGCCATCCTGTTTGTATTACATGTATAGCTCTCACTCTCACTCTACAAATGTCAAAACTCTCCAACAAAATGAAAAATATCAAATGTGATCAAGTTGCCTAAGTCAAGTTGCTTGCTGTCATAGGATTTGAAACTATCAGACATTATTAAAAGTGTCCAGATACAAAACCACTTTGTGGAGCGTCAGACAACTGACATTGTGAGATAATAAAAGCTTGACGAAGCTTTTGTGTGGGGTCTCTGGAAAGAATGACCCCTGGTAACCTTTATCTTTCTCACTGTTCGATTGAGAATGTGACTCTGGCTCTGACTTCTGAAATGCCAGAGATCTGCATGCTAGAGGAGCTGGTGACTGGTCCAGAAGACGGTTAGTGCATATGGGAAGACTTTCACTGTTGCACAGCATGCTGCAGGCAGCATTCTAATGAGGTCATCAATAACCCCAAACAGCTGCTCAGAAAGAGAGACTCATCTGTTGAGAAAATGCAATGAGGGAGGATTTCCTGAGGAAAAAAAGGGGGCAACTAAATTGTTGAATCTATTCATTGCCAGTGTTGTCGGTTAAATTCAGTTAGAAGGGTTCAGCCATCTATGAGGCTATTTGATACATCCCAGAAAGCTCTTTATGGGCATTCAGCTTATTTCCCCAATTGGCTTTTCATTCCTGCACTTCCTTTACCATTAAAGAAGTGGCTCAGCAAAAAATGGTAAGATAGGAACAAAGATCTTTGTGTATGTCGAACAGTGTCTACAGGCTACAAGCATTTTTCCTGAACCTCTGAGGTTAGAATGGCTTTTTTTTTTTAACTCAGTGAATGACTTATTAACTGATCAATTGCTGAGTGAATAACATTAATAAGCAACAAGTAAAACATTTAAATATGCTTTATGTAACATCCATACATGTGATGTCAGCTGTCAAAGGTGCTAAGCTTTAGCTTGTCTTTTTATATATATTCTCTGAAATAGCATATAATTGTTCACCTACTACATAAGCAAAAATTACAGAAGTCTGTCTCCATGCAAATGGAGAAGAAGAAAAAATACAGAAAATAGATCCTGCTAAAGATTATTTTGTTTATAGAAAAATCAGTAGTGCTTGAGTTATCAAATGCGATGAGCATGAGGAAAGGGAAGTGCACAGACAAAACTTGAAGTGTTGTCTTATTGTAAACAGCAACAGCAATTACTATTGCAGAATACTTTTTTTTCCTGAACTGACTTATTTGGATTTTTGTTACAAAGTGTTCTTATGCAAACACACACACACACACACACACACACACACACACACACACACACACACACACACACACACAAGAGTAAACAAAACACAACAAAACTGTTCAACAAAATACAATTTAATTTACATATATAACTAATTGAACATGCATACAATAAAACATAAACATGCCAAAACTAACTGATGATTTGTGATTATTTTTTATAATTAAATTCTTTAGCATTTTTTATACTGAATGAATATCCAAGCAAGAATTTGCAATAGAAACTGAATGTTTATTACTAGATTCAATTAGCCAGTACATTTAAAAATAATAAAGAGGATTCCATAAATGGACACTTAGTTATTAAAGCATACAAGAAGCATAATGAATTACACCACAGAGAGTAAACAAACATGTGGTGAATATGACTGATTCCTCATCTGTGTATGAGACATACTGTACTTAAACACCCACATAATCATACAGCATGTGTACTGTGTAAGGAAGGAGAACTTAAATTTCTATTAATTTCTTCTATGAACTTGCAAGAGATATACAGTACTGTGCCAAAGTTTTTTTAGTACAAACTTTGTTATAGATTTTTTATTTTATGTCTTCTACAGAATCAAGTCTGTACAAAAAACATTTTAAATTCACAAACATTAGTTTTCTAGCACAAAATTAAATGTTAGAAAAATCTTTGTATGTCATTAAAGAACGCAGTATATTACATAAGAAACCACTTTTCAGACAAAAACACAATGAAGGCTGCTGGGTTTTGCTGCAAAAATAATAAGCAAGTGCGAATGTCAAAGCCTCCAGAAGAACTGTCTGGTTCTGCAAGATGCTCAATAAAACTTACAGCTAATTTCCTTATAAAACTACACACATTGTACCAGAGACTACTATTTTTATTTATTTATTTATTTATTTATTTTTTTTTTGGTCACACCAAATATTGACTTTGTTCCATTTACTACTGTAACGAATCAGGCATTACTAGCATTATTCTTTTCCACCAGAATAATGTAATGGATCAACTTTAAACATGAAAAACGAAACAGAAGCGCACGCTTGGATTCAAAGCACCTTTTTAAAGGAGACGAGTTTTAAAGCGTGCCCGCGTTATCTACCAGAATGTGTAGTAAATTGGATGAATCTGCAACGTTTAAAAATATTCTCCACCAGTTACAGTTTATGTAACGAATTAAAAAAGATTTTTTACACGTTTAAATGTATTCTCCAATTTATGTAAGGAATTAGCTCGAATGGCGTGAAATATATCTATATATCTAATCAACGCGTGTTGTGACCAGTTATAAATATACATCAGCCATGAAAGGGAATTCATGTATGTGCACATATACATATATATAATTAACTACAACGCATTATAATTAATTATGTCTATGTATGTGGTCTAGATCAGCTTTTAGGATTAGCTGTAGTCTAGTTTAGATTTATGAATCTAAAGAGGGAGTTTATCCTTCTGGCCGGGAAAAATTAACCCACGAAGTTTGTTATTAAAGATTAGAGCGGGTAATCGAGATCTTATGCAGCATTTAATTGATTCATCACGTGAGAAAACAGAGACAAATCAAGCGTGGGATAATAGATTTTAATAACTAGATGTAACTATGGATACACATGACTAACTCTAAGCAGAACATACATATGTACATCTATATACAAGGAAAGAAAAGGGATAGAGAGAAAGTAATGAAATAAAAGGGAATGGCAGACAAAAACACAACTAATTAGCCTTTTTCAAAACCAGCAACGAACTTAAATCTCCTGTAAACAGGGGTACAATCTTAAACGCAGATATAGGTCCGTTAACTATACTTGCATAGCTTCGGTTTGAGAGTTCGCGTGAGGTCGTGTAGAGTTCGCTGGTTCGTTGCGTCATTTGCAAAAAGGTGTGAGCCGTGAGGCAGTTGCGTCCTTTATCCGGAAGAGAGAGAGATCCTGGCTTCCTCTTCCCGGGGCACGTGGCCCCGGGGGAGAGAGAAACTGGAAGATTGTGAGTGAAGAGTTGCTGAAGAGAAGAGACGACAACTGAAGAGAGAAGTTTCAAAGCGTGGCGTTGTTTTAAAGACAACACCAACACACACGCCTCTTTGGACTATGGGCCAATCAGGAAGTTGGATTTGCATGTCCAGGGAGGAGCCGGTTTATACCATATTATAAATGAAATTAAGAGAAAGCATGAAATAATGTATCCCATTGCAATATGATATGCATAATCAATCAGGGTATCTCGAGACGATTAACTACATACCAAATTCGATGGACTTGTAAAGAATATTACAAATAAAACATGGTTACAGACATTTAAAATAATATCCTAAATTAAAACTATCTAAAATCATTAAGGTTAGTTACATGAACACACAATATATGTAAACACGATAACATCACACTATTTGGACATCGAATAATTACATATAATTACATGTTACATTGAAAAGAGAGAGATTTCTCCATTGTGTGTGTAAGATAAGCTTGTGTGTGTGTGTGTGTGTGTGTGTGTGTGTGTGCGCGTGTGTGCGTGCGCGTGTAGGTAGCTTGTGTGTGTGTGTGGGGGGGGGGGGGGGGGGGTGGTTGGTCGTTAGCATTCCAAAGGTATCTGGCCAAACTGGGGCCAGAGAGGTCATTAAACAGATAGGGATTTACAGCTCAAAAGAAACAAAAGAGACTTCTGTGCTAAGCCCAGCTTGATTCAGAAATCAGTTTGATACCGTCAGACGTTACACTACTGTTTACTGCTCTTTATTGTATTGTTTTTAATGTAGAAACATTTACTTTCATTATTTTGAAGGCATCTTTGCTCTACAGCATTTCTTTGCATGTGCCTAAAACTTTGGCACAGTACTGTATATCTGGGTTAAGATATAGAAACATTAGTTTTCAACATGATTACTGTTCCCTTATTACTTCTTAAAGTGGACAGAAAGGCAGAGACGCCATGGAAATGCATGGAACATTAATGTTTTATCTGAAGCATGCTTGCAAGCAGATCTCATGCACACAAGTCCAAAGAACAGTTATTCAAGTAGTGAATGCCACAGATGGTTCTGAAGCAGTGGGTCATTCTGAACATGGGCAGAAACAGCACTCTCTTTCCTCAAGTCTGCTGCATGTGGAGCCACTTGGCATAAGAACAGAGCAAATGGCACAATGGGCTAATGACCAAATCTCATAATTAGTCACACAATTTCTTCCTCATTATTCCTGTACACCAACTGACACAGTAAGACCGTCACATTGACAGGAGCTTGTTACAACTCTAGAAAAATCCAAAAGGCAAATGGAATTATTCATTAAATGAAGTGGTTTTCATGGGGAGCTGTCATTACTTTTACTGTACCCACTCACGTTTTCAAGACAGAAAGAAAGAACGAACGAAAGAAAGAAAGAACGAAAGAAAGAAAGAAAGCAAGCAAGCAAGAAAGAAAGAAAGAACGAAAGAAAGAAAGAAAGAATAAGTCAAGATAGAGAGTGTTCTCTAGGTAATGATGCCATGTGGGAAAATGTCACCAAAATAGATGAGTACCCTCCATCTTGACCAAACACATACTGGAAGACAAAGCTTGAGTTTCAAGAACAGCAAAAGAATGGATGAAAATACAGCAAAGCAAGCATTAGAACATATGGCTCAACTGATCAAAAATCATATATCAAAAGGAAGACAGGAAGGCAGTGTTATGCTTGACAAAGTTGAAACAAAATGCAAAACCTCTTGAAAAAACACATTTGAAACCAAACATCAAAAGTATGATTTCAACTGGTATGTAAACTAAATACACATTACTTATATTTCCATGTGACATTGGCTAATGTCTACACCAACACTAATATGTGTTAAATATATATTGTCTACACCTGACCATCAAATGTGGGTCTTCCCCAAACTGTTTCCACAAAGTTGAAAGCCCGCAATTGTATACAGTGTCTTTGTATGCTGTAGCATATTTGCCTTAACTGGGACTAAGGGGCCCAAACATGTTCCAGCATGGTAATACCCCTGTGCACAAAGCGAGGTTCATGAAGAAGTATAGTGACCTGCACAGATCCAAGACCTCAACCCCACTGAACACCTTGGGGATAAATTGGAATGCCGACTGAGCCCCAAGCCTCCTCACCTGACATCAATGCCTGACTTCACTAATGCTCTTGTGGATGAACGGGCAAATCCCCACAGCCACATGCCAAAATTGAGTGGAAAACCTTCCCTGAGCAGTGGTGGTTATTATAATAGCAGTGGGGGACTAAATCTGGAATGGGATGTTTGAAAAGCAGATATGAGTGTGATGGTCAGATGTCCACAAACTTTTGTCCATATACTGTAATTCTATATAGTGTAAGTCATGTAGAGCAAAATAGTAGTGTTATAGCATTCATCTAAATAACTATGTAGAATGACAAGGACATATTACAACCAGACATGGGCTACTATGCTCTACCAATGCATAAATCCAGTATTATACACTTTGCCAGTGGAAACAGTTGTATCTCACCAGTCGCAGCGGTTTGCCATAGTTACTGGTTCAATCTTAGTTGATAATATTGTGATCTTGCTATTATACCCTTGAGCAAAACCATTAACCCCAAGTCAGCTTTGGAGGTATGGTTCTCTGATTAGTGCAAGTTCTTCTAGGACAAGAGTAGTACATTTATAAATGATATAGTATTGATGGCACAAATGGAAGTACATGTAAATGCAGTGTACTTTCTGGTAATATCAGCATTGTCTGAGTACTGTTTCTCACTGTTTGTGGCAACACTGCCTGAGAAAATGTCAAGCACTGAGCAGAAATACTTCACTTGTCATGGATCTCATTGACAGGAGGCCCAACATGTGTTTGAAAGCTTTGACAGATAAGTCAGTGAAGTGATGCTTGGAATAGGAGGGGATATTTCAGCATACGAACCTAAACCAAGGTAAACGGAGGATGGTTTCTGGTTTTGTGAAGGTCTGTGGTAGGAGGAGGATGGGGGAAAGAATTTAAGAAGGGGAGCACAAAATTCTAATAGCTGATAAGAGATCAGCTTTCCTGAGTTTGGGAGGGGGTGAGAGTGACAGAAAGTAATGGATTTTTGTGCCTGTTGTGATTAAGAGCCTGTACTAAAGCTGTGATAATGTGCTGATATCTGCAGGGAGCTGCCTGATGCACACTGATGATAAAACCCAGGCACCGGGAGAAGCAACTCTTTTGCTCACTCTGCCACAGCCCTGCCTCATATGCCCATTCTGTAGAAAATCTCCTCATTTGTTTTCTGCATGTGCCTCCATAGATAATTTGGTTCCTAAAGTGTGATTCTTTCAAACAGTTCTTATCATAACAAACCTCTATAATCATGTTGCAAACACAGATTTGCATTTTGAAACATGATATTTTTTCCCCAGCTGTATCCCCTACAGTGCAAAATGATCCTGATTCTTTGTTTATTTTATTTATTTATTTTATGTATTTGTAGACTACAAAGGTTATATTTTCTCTTTTCACAATCTCTTTTCCTCCCAAAATCACAACATACTGTAAATAGCCAGAGCTTGCCCTGTAACGGTGCCAAGAGTATAACATGCTTATCGCTCTTTGATTCAGATTTTCTGTGTTGCTTCTCATTACATGTTGTAGCCCATTGTGTTAGCAGTGTTTTGAAGTTATTGTTATTTGTGTTCATATTTGGTGTTATCTTGGTACGTATTTGTTATTAGTATCCTTGAGCCTTATATTCTCTGGCTATGTGTTTCTGAGATTTGTGGCTGTGTTCCTAAGCACTAAATACTTTATGTTCTGTGAAATGCTGGGCTGGAAGCCTTGTTATGCAGATGGTGAGTTGTTGAAGCATTTTAAGATTTTGCTTTAAATAAGTATACATTTTGTAATCAGTCAATCAGCCACAAAACATTCCCTGTGTCTAGAAATGGATCATATTACAACAATTTAATGTCAAGTTAATTATTTAGTTTCAAAACACTTGCATTATTTGTACTGAGGCATTTATTATGAGAGACCTGTTGATACACCAGATTCAAGTTAAAGAAGAGGAAAACATAGCTCATAAATTCAAGCATAGCATTTGATAATTACAGGACATGAACAGCTTGTATAATAAAACTACTCATTTACAGTAAATAGACCATAATGTAGATGTGAGTTCAAAGTGTTGTTGTACGTGTAGCAGTAATTGAACTAAATATTTATATACATTTTATTGTTGTTAATACCTATTAATACATGTTAAGCATTTTCAGTGTTATGCTCATTTGGATTAAAATGTTTGCGTTAAAAAAATGTAAAATTATATAAATAAAGACCTTATGGCAATAAAAACATGATAAATCATTTTGCCATGTGACCAGTGTGAATTAGCAGTTTTCCATTTTAATTCAAGACAAATCAGGTCCTCTGTTTTATAATGATGTTACGTAACACAAGGGAAGGGCTGGATGCAATTGCTGGGGAAACAGTCACTTTATTAAGGATAACCAAAAATAACGGAACATAGGCAAAAAAGGGGAAATAAAAAACAATAATCCACAAGAACAGCGAGGCTGTAATTCACAAAGTGGCAAGGTGATAATCCACAACAAGGCGAGGCATAGATCCAAAATATCGAGGCGGTAATCCGAACAATAGCGAGGCAAGAGTCCACGGTCCAGGAAACGCGAGGGCAGTGCAAAAAACAACGAGCCTCTATTGCATTCAATCTAAACACAATCTAAACACAATTCAATTTAATACTCCGCGCGGAGGCGGAGAAACCAAAGGGTTTAAATAATATTAACGAAACACAAACACCTGAAACTAATAATGAAACATAAAGCAGAACACCAATGAAAGAACAGGGGCGGAGACATGAGGTAAACAAAGAACCAATCAGCAACCGGGGGCAGAGATATGACGTAATCCAAAACAAAGAGCACATGGAGAAGTAAACAAAACGAGAGTCTGTGAATGGAAAGAGGGGAATGCAGAAGTGCGCTACTGGCTGTCCTCAGCAGTAGCGCGGAGAGGGAAGCCCTAACAGAGCCCCCCCCCCACAAAGGCTAAAAAAGGTAAACGCTAAAAGTTCCAACCGCTCTGGCGGACCTGGGCCCCTGGGCAGGATAATAATGTCTGCACCCCAGGACCCGAGGCAGGCATAGTCTAGAGTTCCGAGGCCAGAGCGGGGCGTGGTTGGCCGTCGCGTCGGCCACAGACGTGAACATGGCTTGGACCTGGGCGTAAGACGTGGCTTGAGACACGGCTTGAGACTTGGCCTGGAAACTGGATGGGAACGTGGCTTGAGACATGGCTTGAGACGTGGCTTGAGACATGGCTTGAGATGTGGCCTGGAAACTGGATGGGAACTTGGCTTGGTACTTGGCGTGAGACTTGGACTGGAAACTGACTTGGTACTTGACTTGGTGCTTGACTTGGAACGTGGCCTGGAACGTGGTGTGAGGCTTGGCTTGGAGCTTGGCTTGGAGCTTGGCTTGGTGCTTGACTTGGTGCTTGGCTTGGTGCTTGACTTGGTGCTTGACTTGGTGCTTGACTTGGAATGTGGCCTGGAACGTGGCGTGAGACTTGGACTGGAAACTGGCTTGGAGCTTGGCTTGGAGCTTGGCTTGGTGCTTGGCTTGGTGCTTGGACTGGAACTGGAACTTGGCTCTGGGCATAGATTGAGACACGAACTGAGGCATGGATGGGAACATAACTCTGGATATGACTCTGGGCCTGAACTGAGGCATGGGCTGAGGCATGGACTGGGACATGAATCTGGACAAGAATCTGGGCCTGGACTTGGACATGGACTAGGATTAGGGCAGGAACCTGGGCCTGGACTTGGACTAGGACATGGAAAGGAGGTCATCCCTTGGACCTCCGACATGGACTTAACTTGGGAGGAGGTCATCCCGTGGACCTCCGGCAGGAACTTGGCTTGGGCGGAGGTCATCCCGTGGACCTCTGGCAGGAGCAGGATTGGAGCAGAGGTCCCCTCATGGACCTCCAGCAGGAGCAGGACTGGAGTGGAGGTCCCCTCATGGACCCCCGGCAGGAACTGGACTGGAGCGGAGGTCTCCTCGTTGACCCCTGGTCTGAGCTCTTCTGAGGAGGCCTCCTGCTGGGTCTCCGGCTGGAGCTCGGGGCTGGAGGTTGCCAGGTTAACCTCCAGGTGGAGCTCCGCTGAGGAGACCTCCTACTTGGTCTCCGGCTGGAGCTCGGGGCTGGAGGTTGCCAGGTTAACCTCCAGGTGGAGCTCCGCTGAGGAGACCTCCTGCTGGGTCT
Organism: Cranoglanis bouderius; assembly: GCA_023630585.1. Classification (NCBI taxonomy): domain Eukaryota; kingdom Metazoa; phylum Chordata; class Actinopteri; order Siluriformes; family Cranoglanididae; genus Cranoglanis; species Cranoglanis bouderius. The sequence continues at coordinate 24,965,924 of CM042544.1, forward strand.
CCGGCTGGAGCTCGGGACTGGAGGTTGCCAGGTTAACCTCCAGGGGGAGCGCTACAGAGGAGACCTCCTGCTGTGTCTCTGGCTGGAGCTCTGGGGATGCCCACTTATGGAGCTGTTTATGGACACGCCAGCTGTCCTTAAAACATTTCTGCGAGCAGAAATAGGAGCTCCTTTTTCCCTGTTTTCGACAGGTGGGGCACTGTAGACTAGCCTGTCGGATGCAGCCCTCGGTTGCGCACTCCTGGGTCAGGGGTTGAGAGGTGCCGGCCGCCACGTTGGCCAGCTTCCTCCCATAGTGCTCAATAAACGGCTGGCTGGGCCGATCAGACAGGCGGCTCCTCCCCAACAAGATCTTGAGGTCGGGCTGGAACTCAGAACTCCTGAACACCTGTATTAGTAGATCCACAAAGCCAGAAACCGTGTCTAGCCTTGTGGACCCACTGGCAAGGTGAAGCTCCGCCCACTGGCGAGCAGAACCGACCAGGCGGGACAGGAGGAACCCCAACCACTGTTCTTCGTTGGGCTTGGGGTCCTCCAAACTGAGAAAATATATTTGGGCTTGCAACAAAAAACACTGGGGTCAAGTGGAAAAGCCATCATAGGCATCCGGGGGATAAATAAAGGTCCATTGTGGAAATGAAACTGAGTCAAAGGGGAGAACAAAAAATGCGGTGCGGCATGCCCTAAATTTCCCCGCTACATCCATGTTTGGCGGAGTATTCTGTTACGTAACACAAGGGAAGGGCTGGATGCAATCGCTGGGGAAACAGTCACTTTATTAGGGATAACCAAAAATAACGGAACATAGGCAAAAAAGGGGAAATACCGTAATACAAAAGCAGGGTCATAAAAAACAATAATCCACAAGAACAGCGAGGCTGTAATTCACAAAGTGGCAAGGTGATAATCCACAATGTGGTGAGGCATTAATCCACACAAGGCATTAATCCACAACAAGGCGAGGCATAAATCCAAAATATCGAGGCGGTAATCCAAACAATAGCGAGGCAAAAGTGCATGGTCCAGGAAACGCGAGGGCAGTGCAAAAACCAACGAGCCTCCATTTCATTCAATCTAAACACAATCTAAACGCAATTCAATTCAATACTCCGCGCCAAGGCGGAGAAACCAAAGGGTTTAAATAATATTAACGAAACACAAAACACCTGAAACTAATAATGAAACATAAAGCAGAACACCAATGAAAGAACAGGGGCGGAGACATGATGTAAACAAAGAACCAATCAGCAACCGGGGGCAGAGACATGACATAATCCAAAACAAAGAGCACATGGAGAAGTAAACAAAACGAGAGTCTGTGAATGGAATGAGGGGAATGCAGAAGTGCACTACTGGCTGTCCTCAGTCACTTCCGCATTTCTGGGACTTTCATTTTGTTTACTTCGTCACGTGTCTATGTTTTGGTTCATGTCTTGTCTCCACCCCTGTATGTTCATTTGTTCTGTTATTATGCGTTTCAGGTGTTTTGTGTTTGAGTCTCATTTAGTTCATGTATTAAAACCCCTTTGTTTCCTCGCCTCGACGCAAAGTATTAGCGTTTAAACGTAGAAACTTTGTTTCTTTGTCTCATACCAAGCACTTATTCTCTGGACTGTTAAACCTGGTTTCTTGATCATAGCTCTGTTCTCGATATTGGATTATTGCCTTGCCCCTGTTTGGATACTGTTTGCCATGCTTGTGACCTGGACTGTTTATGGATTCTGCCTCTGCCTTGCGTTTTTTCATGTGTTCCTATACTTTTGAATATATACCTAATAAAGTGACTTTTCCCCTGCGCTTGCATCCAGCTCCCATTTCTGCACTCTAACATGATTCAGCATGACATGTTCCATCATATACCAAGCATGTCAAGCAATCTGACAATGTTCCATGGCTAACACAGAACACAGGTTCTGTAAAATAAAAAATAAATTAATTATACCAATGCATTTTTACTACTTCTAGGCCTGTGACATTGCCAATTTACTTGATACTACCATTACTTCTTAACTGGTCCCATGGGCTTATTTACAGAGGAAAAACAAGTCAGTCCATTTCCGAACCATATGTCCCTCTGTCCCTAGGGAGCATGCCTCCAGCTGCTGGGATGCTTTTTACTTCCTAACAGACACACAGACTTAGATTTGACAGCTACTATATAAGCTTCTCTAGCAGGATACTGAGGTAGAACAGAAGGGACTTATAAATATAAATTTGCATCATTAGCAATGGGAAAGAGCATTTATTGTCACACAACATACCAGAAGAGCAAGACACGTTCATACGAAGCTGGACATAACAGCTGGCCCTAATGCAGGAATTGCACGACCATATAATTGTTAAAATAGCCAGACCATTGATGCATGGAATTTTGATAGATAGATAGATAGATAGATAGATAGATAGATAGATAGATAGATAGATAGATAGATAGATAGGTCTTTACATTTAATCTGTGTGAAAACATACAAGAATGTCTTATGCATTACGTACTAGTTTTACAGTACACCATACACATCTTACTTGTTAATAAAATAGTCCTTATTTATTGCATTTATCTCATCAAATCATGCAGCCAATTATAGTTATACCTGAAACTCTTCCTCTTCCTCCTGAAACATGTTTTATCCTAATTCTGGGAATTCTGGGCTGGATCTTTGAGGCTGGAGTACACCCTGGATGGGATACCAGGCCATCACAGGTCAGTCACACACTCTATTAACACTAAAGGCAATTTAAAGAATCCAGTTAACCTACTGGCTTGTGTCTGGGAGAACCCACAGAGTTCAGAATTGAACCCCGAACCTTGAAGTTGTAAGACACTAACACTACCCGCTGCAATACTGTGCCTCCCTATTCAAGAAAGTAAAAAATAAAATAAAACAACCGTTGTTGTTTAGAATTGAATACGAGTTGATATTATGGATGTATCAACTGTTATTGACCTAAAGGTCCTGATGCACAGTTCATGTATAAGGCATTGCTCACACTGATACACTATGTTCTTTCATTTGTATATCAGCTATTATGTAAGGTATTACATCTTGCTTTATCTAGAACACAGTGTATCACATTCAGATCATTAGTTGTATGATCATTCTCTAAGTAAATATGTAAGTTAGAAAGATAGTGTATTACTACAGAAGAGCAATACTAATGCTCTGAATTTTTCATAACTGCTTGTGTTGATGTTGCAGTTGAACTGAATTCAGACTCTGGTGTTTTCATTATCAGCAGAGTTAGGAGGTGGGGAGCAGCTGTTAATTGCATTGGGGTCATCATGTTACATTTTCTGAAGGAAAAAAAAAACATCATTTATAATAACTGTTTTCTCAGGCCATGCTATTATCTGCAGTACGAGGCAAAACACACCCTGAGACTGAGCTTGAGACCTGCAACTTTCAACCTTTAGCAAAATCAGTGCCTGTAACATTCCTGACACAAAACAACACCTGGCAAATGTCGCTCTAGTCTAAATGAAAAGAAGGCTTACTTTTTATTTAATTCTGTCCTTAGGAGGGGAAGAAGTATTAACTTGACAAGGATTTTACATTGCAGCATGCATGAACGGCTGTGACACTTTTAGAGGCATATATTAAGGCCTCGTTTTAGCAGAATCTTTTTTTTTTTTTTTTTTTTTTTACTGATCACCCTGAGAGGCGGGGCCCTTTAATGATTTTAACACTTTGATCCATTTTCTTTCAGATTCGAAAATGCATTTGAGGAATATATAAAAACAAACACTTAACCATGATAATTAGGAATGAAATACACTGGCCTATGCTATGTGAATTAATATTAATATTATCAATATTATTTAGCTCATTTGCCAAGTATTAACATTTATTTTATTTTATTTGTGAGGAAATGTCCCTATCTGCCTTTTCCTATCTTTCCCATCTTTGAAGTGTCTTTCATAACCTTATTATTCCTTTGTCCTCTTTGAGCTTCATTTCTGTTGTTGCATCATGCAGAACATTGATCAGCATGTAACAAACAAAAAATAAATAAATATTTAAATACTCACTCCACCGCAACAGTAGTTGAAAAAAATAAATAAATAAGAAATCATATTTACATATAAACATTTATTCTGATCCTGCATTCAGAATGGATTTATCCACATCAGTGATAATCTTTGTACATAGACATAATTATTGCTTTCATCAATTCCGCCTTGGTCATGCTGCATTTGGCTTCCCATATTCTGCACACCTGTTTTTGTAACCTTTAGGTATTCCACTTTCCTTAGACAATCTTATGTTCCTGTCCTTGTTAATTACTCACACCCTCTGTCATTAGATCTGTCTGATCTTTGTTTCCAACTTCCTTATTTAAGGTAATTGCCCTCCACCACACTCCATAGCCTAGCTCGATAGTCCAGCTATTGTTTCTTAGTTCTTTACCGAAGTCCTAGATGATTGTCTGTATAATACTCTGTTGATTTTGACCCCTATCTGTTTTTTTCTAGTTTGCTCTTTGATAACCATGTCTATCTATGACCTGACCCTGGCTATGAACTTTGAAAGCCTTAGTAAAACTCTGCAATTGGTTCCATGCCTCTCTTCTGTGTCTTACAGTCTTTTTTCATGCCATGTAGGCATTTTTTATGCCCATAATTACCTTGGCAGTAAGATCCTGATGAGGTTGGTCAGGAATGAAGACTTCTATTAAGTTGGTTGTTGTACATGAGGGAAAATTACAGCTCCATAAAGCAGAGCTCGTAGCAGTCGCCCGTGTGCGCTGTAGCATGAAGAGCAAGCTCACCCTCTGCCACCTTGCATGTTTCACTTGTTTCACAAGTTTTACTGCTCAAGGGGACACACTAAACACTGGACAGCATGTTTGAAGGGGATGAGTTGCATGTTAGAAATAACACACACACACACACTAATCACAAATCTATCAAATTCATATTTCTATGAAAATGTAACTTAATGATATGCTGTTTGTTACTGTCATTTGCAATTTATATGTAATTATCTTTGGAATTTTCAAGTAAATTGTAATCTACTGTATGTGCGATGTGATCTCAATGTGTCTCTTTAGGCCCTCATTTACAGACACTGCATCTGCATGATGAAGGACCACAGTAACACTCTTCTTGCTGTATAATGAGCACAGAATGTATTTCATAAAAGGCAAAGCTGTCCAATTAATCCAAGTAATGGCTCTAATTAAGTTAGCTAAGTGGCAGGATGACGTACTGACACTCATGCAGTTGAAGGTCATTTGGGAATGCATATTTAAAGCCAGGCTTTACAAATTAAACCACAGTTTGAGTAGCAACTGTAACAATGTGAAAAAATTATAAGAATATGAATAATGAATAAACTACTTATATTAATAGGCAAAATTATATTATAACTGATTGGAATGTATTTTTAAACTGAGGGGTGTGTGGGACTGCAGTTTTTTTTAACCGGTAGATTTCCCATCAGGTATAAATTATTGTAGATGCCATTTTCATGAATAGTGATGGCTAAACTTCATTTCATTTCATTTTGCTTAATTGTTCAAATTCTTCTCATATACTGTCTTCCTTTATACAAAAACATATATTGTGATTAATGAATAGTATCTATTTTCAAGTACAGATTTGAAAAAAAAAACAAAAAAAAAAACACATCATTAGAAGCAGCGGCTTCAGTGTGTGATAAATTATCAGCAAGTAATCAATTTTTAAAATGCATGTTTGTGCATTAATATTTAGCATTGTGGTCAAAATCACACTCCTTACACTTGAAATTCTTATTTTTATTAGCTATAGAGATAAAATAAAGTTTTTGTTTTTCACAGTTGTGGTTTCCATGTTTGTATTTACATGAGCGAGTAACATCATTAGTGTCATAGATTTGTCAAAACATCTGGGGGAAAAAATATTAGTTTAAACTTAAATGAATTTCAGAATAGTTTATAGTCAATCCCCATGTAATTCAGTATTATATACACATTTTCACACATTATATTCTATCACAATACTAAGTCATAGAATGTCCCCTCATAATGTTCATGTATTCACAGATCGCAGACAATCTACTCATCATTTCTAATAGCATATCACCACATAAATCCCAATCATTTAAATCCCAAAATACTTTAAAAAAATCTTTCAAGACATGCAGTGTACATTTTTATTGATAAAAAAAAAAAAAAATTATTATTTACGTATATATCAAATAGTGGCATCCTTGTGCCCTAGTATGTCCTAAAAAGCATATGCTATTGCAATGTTAAATATTTAAGCATAAAAGAAATTAATAAAATTGGTTCTAAGGGTTACTGACATACTATTTAAGGTACTTCCAAATCAGCTGTACACCCAACCAAAACAAATATTATCCATTATACAGTATGTGTTGCTCTTTTTAGCTTATAATGTTTTTTCCCTTTCTTCAATCAGTACTCAGAATTATTATCTTGAATAGAAACCCTGTCAGTTTCACACCTACAGATTTCAGTGATTGTACATGTGATGCTTGTCGACTCCCATTAAGTACTCGTTTATCACAGTCAGCAACAGATGCTGGGATCTCACATTCTCCTCCCACATGGAGTTCTAACGAAGTCTTGCAGATTCTGCCAGGGAAATACTCAACACAGAGCCAATAGCTTTAGCACACCTGAAGTCATAGACCAGTTGATCTTTCAGTGTTTTTATGTGATGTTGGGTAGGTGAATTGAGGAAAGAGCCATATGAACAAAGTGCACACTTGCCTCCTCCACATAGTTTCTAATCATCTTGGGTGCAAACAGGTGGGTCCCCACGTCTGGAAATTCACAAGCCACTGGTTAGGGAACTTGCATGCTGAGGGGTCAGGGCATGCCAAGAGATCAGGAGCTTGCACGTCTGAGGATCAGGGAACTTGCATACTGAGGGGGTTTGCCATGTCTGTGAATGGAGCCCATTTTGACTTACAACTGAGTGGGTAAACGAGATGCTCCTCACAGGTTGGCAATGATGAGTCCAGGGGGATGTCATGACTGGTGAATGTGGCTGGCACAGCATCATTGGAGCGAGCTGCGCTAGCCATATCAGCTGCCGCCACCATAGGTGAAAGAACAGCAGGAGCCACTGTAAGCGGAATAACAACATAGACTACCTTGCTCTGAAGAGTCGAAGCCACCGCAAACAGGGGGAACACATCTGACCTCCTACTGCATACAGTCATGCCCCTAATATGAGCCTGGGACAAACTTACAAGAGACAAAGAAGCTTTGAGGAAGACAACAAACACTTTCTCAGTATCTAAGCCAGGGTGTCTCTTGTTGTGCAGGCTCTTAGCTTGCTCATGTGTTTCTCCCATGAGCCTGGATAACATAAACCTCATTTTTCCTCAGGCTGTGGCCTTAGCACATACTGAAAATACCACTGTCAATGAAACAAGAAACCACTGGGACTCTAATCACAGTTGTTATATGACTCAGGTGTGCTCAAGGCACACAACAGGGAAAAATCTATCAAGTCCAATGAAAGCATGACGATACCACAAGAAAGAAAGAAAGAGAGAGAGAGAGAGAGAGAGAGAGAGAGAGAGAGAGAGAGAGATGCACCAAGATGTTTGAGCTGTAAAGAATGAGTTTGTCCTTCCAACTACATATTGTACATTGCACGTCAATTAAAGTACATAGTTCAACTGGCATAGACGAGACTTCACAACAAGAAAGATGAACATAGAGGGTTAAATAAACTAATTAAAATAAACTAATAAAATATATGAAAATAATGTAAGAAATAAAACAATGGCAAGGCCAGGAATTTGTCTTGGAACAAGGTGCAGACATACTGTATAGGAACAACACAGAGCATTCAACATGCATGCATACACACACACACACACACACACACACACACACACACACACACACACACACACACACACACACAGAGAGAGAGAGAGAGAGAGAGAGAAAGATCATGACAACATCAAAAGTTTAACTGTGCACAAGGAATGTGCAAAGGTGCAAAAGAAATCTTCAAGAGTGCTTGGATCAAAGTCCTGTCAGTGCAAAATTTAAAACATTTTAAAATGGGTGTGTGATTGAGAGTTTGATAATAATTGTTACAGCTCTTGGAAAGAAGCTGTTTTGGTATCTTGTGGTTCTTGTTTTTACTGATCGGAAGTGCTTGCTAGAGGGGAATTTCTGGAAAAGGTGGAGGTGGTAGCCGCTGTGTTGAGATATTTTGTGCATGCTTCCTTACTCTAGTTAGGTAAGTCCTTTAAGGATGGTAGACTACAGCCAGTGGTCACCTCAACCATTCTGATAGTCTACTGCGGCTTTGCCTTGGCCTCAGCAGAAGCTACGGTGAGCCAGACTGTTACAGATGATGTTAGGATCGACTCCTAATATCATCCATAGCAGAAGCAGAAGGTGCCATTGCCAAAGCAGAGAAACCAATGACGTTACACATACAGATTTTATTTTGTTGGGTTGTCTTTATAATAAATGAACATCTTACTAGTAAACTGTTCCAATCCATATAAACATGTTTACCTTTTAAAATGTTATTTCTAACTGATTTTTTCTTGCTCCCTGGTCAATGTCCACCACCAATGTTCTGCTTATTGCTATTTCATCAGCCATCACAGGAGAAGCTGGCAACCTCTAGACACTGGAATCACAGGTTTTACTGCAGTAACTTGGTGCTGCTGGTACTGCTATAATCTTGAGGATTTGTCTGAGGGGGTTGTGTGTAAACTGATAGAGTACCTTGACTTCAGTGAACCGTGAGGGGGCCACTATTGAAACAGTTGGACCTCCCGCAGATAAAGTGCTATATAAATATAGATTGCCTCGTCATTCAGTAGCGACTTAATCCACAGCCATGACCCAGAAAACAACTATTGTCCACAAACAGGACCAGCTAAGACTACTTTTGTTTGCCTGAAGAACAGTGACATTCCAGGGAAATGTGTTATTTTTGATCTTCCTACACATTTTCAACTAAAATGTGACCTTCAGAACAGGAGGCCATTGTGCTTGTGGCAAATTTATATGCTTCTGCAGGGATAGTGATGAGCGAATATTTTTGTGAATAATATCTGTCTCAAAAAAGACAAAATATACCATATTCTGGAAGCAAAACCAGGTGTGTTTCAAATCATGTATCCACATTAAAACATGTTTAAAAAAAAATAAAAAACCTTCTAGGAACATTATAAGGTTTCTACACATTTTTATATTGTAGGTTTTTCAGTTTATTTTGCACAGGAATGATGGAGAAAAATGAAGAAATCATTTTTATTCTACATTCATGATGCCAATAAAGGAAATATATTCCACTTTAATGATTATCACTGCACAGTTGTAGCTCAAAACAAATTAATACTGGAGCATAGCACTGTCAGTCAAGCATTTTTCATCTTGGACTTATTATTCTTCATGGTGAAACTGCACTGAGAGATTTTGTAGCGATACATTCCCAGCTTGGCTTGCACGTGTTACTGTAGAAGAGTTACTAGGAGAGGAGAGTAGTGTGTGAAGTGAGAGGATTATTAATGTGAAAACCTGTTTAGAGGATTCAGCCTCCTCACTTGAATGCAAAAACTGGGCTTGCTTATTATTAAAAAGTGCCTTAGGTGACAAGTGTACCCTTTTATTCCCACTCTTCAGTTCATGTACTATCTGTTGATTTTGTGAAACCTTCTCTTGCATATTAAGGGTAAAAAACAAATTAATTAATTAAATAAATGAATAAATAAAATTGTTTATAAAATTATTTCAAAAGTATACAAAAAAGAGACACAATTTGGTCAGTATTACATTAATGCATGATTCAAGAAGGAAAACTGATCATTTTCTTAAAATTGACCATTTTTAATATATTTAAAAATTTATACTGTTTACATGTAACAGTTACAATTTTGCTTCTCAAATGGCCCTCTCAAAGCACCAGATTTTAATGCTTTTCTCAAAGTATGCAACCCATGCTTTCCCCCTTCATGTCAGGATACAGTATTTAAAAGATATCAGGAAAAGGGGTAGACCAGCTTAGAATGTTATTTGAAATTTAGAGGCTTTAAAAACAAGTATATCTTACAGTACAGCTGTAATCAAGACAGCCATTGTCATGTCGAGCGAGACTGAGTCAAAATCAAGACCAAAAACCATCAAATCCTTTTGGAGGCCAAGCATTTACTTCAACTAGTTCGCTTCATTCATGCATTGCACCAATGATTAGGCTATGCTTTTTAGAAGAAGAATTACTTATTGTCAAACTTTTTGCATGCACAAATAAAAGACATACATACTAACACAAACATTCACTCTCAGTTGAGACCAAGACCAAGACAAGTCCAAGTACACATGCCAATAATTTTGAAACAATTCAGAAAATGTTGAGACATAACTCTTACAGCCATATTTCACAGTATTCCCACTCTTTTAGACAGATATTTTGTCTTAAAGAGTGCTCAAACCCCAAGTATCCTTTTTGAGAGAAGGGAGCCTATCCCTGCCAATTTTATTTTCTGTTTGGAATCAAATCTTTCCACTGAAGTCATTAGAAGACAATGGCAGCAAGACCTAGAACTGAGGATCACTTCAACAATGCATGCAGGTTGCCCTTCAATGTCAAGGGGTGCAGGTGAAGCTGTCGGAGGCACAGGTGGCTAGTGGTCCTGAGATAATGGGCTTTAAGCGAGACACATTAAATGAAGCTAGTCTGCAGTACTGTGGGAAGTCAAGTTCATAGGTAATTTAGTTGATTCTGCACAAAATTTGATCTGATGTACTGGGGATTTAACTTTTTGCAGCCATGGCGTGTTTTGATGTCTTTGATGGAAAGCCACACATGGTTGCTTGGTTACAAGAGTCTTCCCCCTGTGCCCATCTGCAAACTCCTTTGTTATATTTGCCACCTGTTTCAGATGCGGGTGATTCAGTGGGGTTAGCATTCCATGGAAACATGGGTGGTTGGTAGCCGAGCATACATTGGAACGGGATTTAACTGCATGGCAGTACGAAGGGAATTTTGTGCATATTCTTTGGACTCTTGGGATGGTGAATACATTAGAATGTTATTAATACAGGTAATATAGGAGATGACAAATTTGCACAGTATGCCTCACAGGACATCATTGATCAAGCACTGGAATACTGAAGAAGCACAAGAAAGCCCATACAGCATTATGCAGTACTCAAAGTAACTAGTGGTGGTGCTAAAGGCCATTTTCTGCTCGTGGACAAGATTGTAGGCACTGCGTAGGTTGAGTTTGGCATTCTGCATACTTCCTTTTACTCTCTGTACTCAGGTAGGATGAACAGCTGTGAAATGGGGTCTGGGCATTCCACTGAGGTAGAAGCAGCCAGGACATATGGAACACAAAGACAGTGGGTGAAACAATGTGAGGACCAATGGGTAATTTCCTTTCCTGTCCATGATATCTGAAGGTTATGAAGATGAATCCAAGAATGATGGGATGTTTCATGGTTACTGTGATAAGGAGACTGATGTGTTCCTGGTGAAGGGCGCTGGTCTGTAGCATGAGAGGTTTTGTGCAGTGAGTAATGGTCCATCCTTCTATGGGCCCACCATCTAGAGCCTGAATATGCAGCTGGTGCTGTAATAGTTGAGGGGGAGGTGGAGCTTCTCAAAACATGCTTGGTCAATTAAGTTCCTTGCTGCTCCAGAATTAATCAGCACTGAAAGGACAGAGAGACCTTCTGAGTGTTCTATCACCACACTTAGGGTGATAAAAAAACACAACAAGAAGCACTCACTATTGAGGAGTGAGTTATTTTGGCAGCTTGCTCAGCTGAGATGCCTGGCAATTTGGGTGCAGCTCAGTGGGGACATTGTGCTATGTGGTGGTGTGGGTTGCTGCAGTAGTAACACAGTCTCTCTCTCTTGCATCATTCATGTTCTGCAACATTTAGCTTGGTTTGGCCCACCTGCATGGGCTCAGGAGTAATGGTTTCAGGCTGTGGACTCCATCCAGCTTGAGTCATTCTTCAGTTGCATAGAACTTAATCTAAGTGGATAGAGAGATCAATCAGAGGGTCCAGTGACACCTGATGATTGTGGTGAGTTGTGTGAGGACTTCCAGGTTCAGATTACTGCGATACACTGGTGGAGCACTGGTTCATTCCATCTGCTCCACATGGCAAGGGTGCAGAACTCAAGTGCAAATTCAGCAGCACATCGTTGAACCTGTGTGACTGATAAGAGGTGCTCTCCAATTTAATTTCCTGCTGGACAGCGATCAAAGACCCGCTGGAAAAGTTCTATGAAGGAGTTGTATAACAAAATGTGCTCACCTCCCTCTGAACAGACTGCTGTCGGCCAGGTTAGTGCTTTCCCCATTAGCAGATTGATGAACTGGGCAATTTTGTGTCATTCAGGGACCCCCCTGGCTGGAGAAGTAGAGAGAGCACTGTAGCATGGAGCCTGAATATTTGTGGATGGAAGGATGGACGATGAGAAGGAGCTGAATGGGCCTGTGCTGCTTGTGCAGCTAATGATGACGCTAGCATGTTGGTGAGCTGCTTGAGTTTGGCATTAGCATGGCCAGCTGTTGCTGTTGTTTCCCAACTAAACGGCCCTGGGCCGCTAGTGTGTGTTGCCAGTCTTGCACACCTGCTGCATCCATGTTGCAGGTGAGGTAAACTGTCAGGCAAGGATACACTGAGCATTACTTTGCGAGTGACTGAATGTTCAGAGTCTGTATTTATAGTGCTGTGTGTATGATGGGAACCATGTGAGTGCAATCAGAGGTGAGCAGGAACTTAGTGATCATGTAGTCTAGGTGTTGTAGTCCAGACCAGCTATGTTTGTAGGCCACAAGGTGTTCTGGGGACAGGAGTTTGTCAATGATTCCAGTGTTGACATGACAAGAACAAGATAGAGATGATGATGAAGAGGAGTAAAATAGGCTGGAATCTCACACAGTTCCTAAAGTGTAATATAGACATCAGTACACATATATTATATATGGCCAAAATAAGTGGATTCCTCACCATCACACATATGACCTTGTTAGACATCTCATTCCAAAATCATGGGCATTAATATATACCCAGATTTGTCCATCAGACAGATAGTGAAGCATGATTCATCACTTCAGAGAACACATTTCCACTACTCCAGAGTCTGGTGGTGGTGTGCTTTACAGCACTCCAACGGATGCTAGGTATTGCAAATAGTGATCTTGGCTTTTGTGTAGTTGCCCATTTTATGAAACTCCTGACATACAGTTCTTGTGCTGGTGTTGCTTCCTGAGACAGTTTGGCACTCTGTAGTGAGTGATGCAACAAAGGATAGGTGTTTTTGTGTGTGCTACACACTTCAGTACTCGGTGGCCCCGCTCTGTGAATTTGTGTGGTCTACCGCTTTGTGGCTGCGCTATTGCTCCTAGACATTTCCCTTTCACAATAATAGCACCTACAGTTGATCAGGGCAGATCTAGCAGGGCAGAAATTTCATGAACTGACTTGTGGCAAAGGTTGCATTCTATGACAGTGCCACTTTTAAAGTCACTGAGGACTTCAGTACAACCCATTCGAATGCAAAGTCTCTCTATGGAGATTTCATGGCTATGTACATGATTTTACAGACCTGTTAGCAATAGGTGTGGTTGAAACTGAACATGAACATGAACCTGGACTCCATAAATTAGGAGGGGTGTCCCTATATTTTTGGCTATTCAGTCTGGCATGTTCTAGACATGCCAGACAATTCATAAATTCTGGACAGAAGTGAAGTCCTTGATATACTTGGCTATAATTTACATTTATCACCCATTCAATGTATTTTGGTAGCCAATACAGACACCATGACAAATAAATATAACTTTGTTATTCAGAATATTATTATAATCTAGCCACAGGAGGTCACAAGCCAGTGTACTTTTTGTGCCGGTCCCAAGCCAGGATAAATAGAGAGGGTTGTGTCAGGAAGGGCATCCGACGTAAAACTTTTGCCAAATTCAATATGCGAATCACTAACATGACTTCCATACCGATCGGTCGGGGCCCGGGTTAACAACGACCACCATCGGTGCTGTTGACCTACAGGGCACTGATGGAAATTGGGCTACTGTTGGTCGAAGAAGGAGAGGAGGAAGGTGTGTTAGAGGAGGAAGGCGTGTCCGTAGGCAGAGAGAGAAGAGGAAAGGCAGGAGTTTAGGACTGAAAGTAGGGAATGTTGGTACGATGACAGGTAAAAGGCAGAGAGCTGGTAGATATGATGCAGAGGAGGAAAGTCGACATTCTGTGTGTCCAGGAGACCAGGTGGAAAGGGAGCAAGGCTAGAAGCATTGGAGCAGGGTTTAAACTGTTTTATCATGGGGTGGACAGGAAGAGAAATGGAGTATGAGTGACCCTGAAGGAGGAGTTTGTGAAGAATGTTCTGGAGGTAAAGAGAGTGTCAGATAGGTTGATGAGTCTGAAGCTGGAAACTGAAGGTGTGATGTTGAATGTTGTTAGTGCTTACGCTCCACAAGTACGTTGTGAGCAAGAGGAGAAAGACAGGTTCTGGAGCGAGCTTGAAGAAGTGATGCAGAGTGTTCCCAGAGGTGAGAGAGTGGTGATAGGGGCAGACTTTAATGGACATGTTGGTGAAGGGAATAGTGGGGATGAGGAAGTGATGGGCAGGTTTGGTCTTCAGATAAGGAACCCAGAAGGACAGAAGTTGGTAGACTTTGCTAAAAGTATGGAGATGGCTGTGGTGAACACGTACTTTCAGAAGAGGCAGGAACACAGGGTGACATATAAGAGTGGTGGCAGGAGCACACAGGTGGACTATATCTTATGTAGACACTGTAATCTGGTGGAGATTAGCGATTGCAAAGTAGTGGTAGGAGAGAGTGTAGCTAGACAGCATAGGATGGTGGTGTGTAAGATGACTCTGGTGGTGAGGAAGATGAAGAGAGCAAAGGCAGAGCAGAAGACAAAGTGGTGGAAGTTGGAAAAGAAAGAATGCTGTGTGGTTTTCAGGGAGGAGTTGAGACAGACTTTAGGTGGTCAGGAGGTGCTTCCAGATGACTGGACTACTACAGCCAAAGTGATCAGGGAGACAGGTAGGAAGGTGCTAGGTGTGTCATCTGGAAGGAGGAAAGAAGACAAGGAGACTTGGTGGTGGAATGAGGAAGTTCAGGAGAACATCCAGAGGAAGAGGTTAGCTAGGAAGAAGTGGGACAGTGAGAGGATGGAGGAAAGTAGACAGGAATATAGGGAGATGCAGCATGAGTTTAAGATAGAGGTGGCAAAGGCCAAACAGAAAGCTTATGAGGACATGTATGCAAGGTTAGATAGTAAGGAAGGTGAGAGGGATTTGTATCAGTTGGCGAGGCAGAGGGATAGAGATGGAAAGGATGTGCAGCAGGTTAGAGTGATTAAAGACAGAGATGGAAATGTGTTGACAGGTGACAGGAGGGTGAGGGAAAGATGGAAGGAGTACTTTGAGGAACTGATGAATGAGGAAAATGACAGGGAGAGAAGAGTAGTAGAGGCAAATATTGTTGAGCAGGAAGTTGAAAGGATTAGCAAGGGTGAAGTTAGGAGAGCTTTGAAGAGGATGAAGAGAGGAAAGGCGGTTGGTCCTGATGACATACCAGTGGAGGTATGGAAGTGTCTAGGAGAGATAGCAGTAGAATTTT
The DNA here is from genome assembly GCA_023630585.1 of Cranoglanis bouderius. Taxonomy (NCBI): domain Eukaryota; kingdom Metazoa; phylum Chordata; class Actinopteri; order Siluriformes; family Cranoglanididae; genus Cranoglanis; species Cranoglanis bouderius. Next base: position 24,981,523 of record CM042544.1, read on the forward strand.
TAACTAGGTTGTTCAATGAGGTCTTAGAGAGTGAGAGGATGCCTGAGGAATGGAGGAGAAGTGTTTTGGTGCCGATTTTTAAGAACAAGGGAGATGTGCAGAGTTGTGGAAACTACAGAGGTATTAAGCTGATGAGCCATACAATGAAGTTGTGGGAAAAAGTAGTGGAAACAAGGCTAAGGGGAGAAGTGAGCATTGTGAGCAGCAGTATGGTTTCATGCCAAGAAAGAGCACTACAGATGCAATATTTGCTTTGAGAATGTTGATGGAGAAGTACAGAGAGGGTCAGAAAGAGCTGCATTGTGTCTTTGTAGACTTAGAGAAAGCATATGACAGGGTGCCAAGAGAGGAGCTGTGGTATTGTATGAGGAGGTCTGGGGTGGCAGAGAAGTATGTTAGAGTGGTGCAGGATATGTATGAGAGCAGTAGGACAATGGTAAGGTGTGCGGTAAGTGTGACAGAGGAGTTCACAGTGAAGGTGGGACTGCATCAAGGATCGGCTCTGAGCCCCTTCTTGTTTGCGGTGGTGATGGACAGGCTGACAGATGAGGTCAGACAGGAATCTCCATGGACTATGATGTTTGTGGATGACATTGTGATCTGTAGTGAGAGCAAGGAGCAGGTGGAGGAAAGTCTAGAGAGGTGGCAGTTTGCTCTGGAGAGAAGAGGAATGAAGGTTAGTCGCAGCAAGTCAGAATACATGTGTGTAAATGAGAGGGATCCAAGTGGAACAGTGAGGTTACAGGGAGAAGAGGTAAAGAAGGTGCAGGATTTTAAGTACTTAGGGTCAACAGTCCAGAACAGCGGGGAGTGTGGAAAAGAGGTGAAGAAGCGTGTGCAGGCAGGTTGGAATGGGTGGAGAAAAGTGTCAGGTCTGTTGTGTGATAAAAGTGTACCAGCAAGAATGAAAGGAAAGGTGTACAGGACAGTAGTGAGACCAGCGATGTTGTATGGTTTGGAGACAGTTGCACTGAGGAAAAGACAGGAGGAAGAGTTAGAGGTAGCAGAGCTGAAGATGTTGAGGTTCTCTTTGGGAGTGACGAGGATGGATAGGATCAGGAATGAGTACATCAGAGGGACAGCACATGTGAGATGTTTTGGAGACAAAGTTAGAGAGGCCAGGCTGAGATGGTTTGGACATGTTCAGAGGAGGGAGAGTGAATATATCGGTAAAAGGATGCTGAGGTTAGAGCTGCCAGGCAGGAGGCCGAGAGGAAGACCAAAGAGGAGGTTTATGGATGTAGTGAAGGAGGACATGAAGGTAGTCGGTCTGAGAGAAGAGCTAGATAGAGGCAGATGATTCGCTGTGGCGACCCCTGAAGGGAGCAGCCGAAAGGAAAAGAAGATTCAGAATATTATTATATTTAGCAAGAAAGCTATCCTCGAATACGGGATCTCAATGTACCTTTAGTATAGATTTGGTATGGAAATGTGTTAAGAATATATCTTCAGGAAAAATTACATATTCCTTAGTTCACAGTATGAATGGTTTTAATCAGCATATGGTAACTAGTCACATATAACACAGCTGCCTGGAGCTCAGTCTTTTCTGCTTTTCAATTAATTAACAGTCAGAGGTTGGATGGACGGTGGCTGTAGTCTAGAGTGGTGCTGTCCCTTTATTTGTGATTATCAACATTTTTACTGCAGTATATGATTACTGCCCAAGGACTGTTTATCACATGTACTGTGAATGAGGTCAGTTGTCCCATACCTTCCAACCAGCTCTGCCTTCAGTTATTAAGTTTTCTTTTCTAGGTCTAATTTGTTAAATCCAGGGGCTCATGGAACTTTGCTGAAATAGATGTCTACAGGGTTTTATCCCCTGCAGAGAAACAACATGAAACACGAAGAGCAGACACAGTTTGGCAAAGCTTAGAGAGGTGATTAAAGGCTGTTCGATTAAAATTCCCCAGACTATGTATTTATATATATGTTTTTACTTTTATTTTAGGTCTCTATGTCTCACTCCTACAAAATAAGCATGATCTCATTTCATAGTCAAGTTCAGTCAGGCAGTGGACAGAATTCATTAGCCATAATTACACATTTACTTGATCAGGAGTTTTGGGAGAGAGGAAACAGAAGATTATGAGAAGTCAGATTAAAGGGAGTACCATGAAATGAGTGAAACTGATTATCAAGCACTGCCAGACTGTATTTGGTGTTGGTATCCCTCTGATCGCTATCTCGTTAGTGCTTTGTTCATCAAACATTGGCTAATGCCTATCACGGGTCTGAGTTAATCCCCACACTGCGGTCAGGCTTAGTAGGGAAAAGGTATGGGGTAAATGAATTCACACACCTTTTGTAACACAGGCTCTGATATAATCCACTTGTTGTAAATGAGTTAAATGAGCAAGCTCTCTTTGTCAGTTACATAATTTATCAATACCCCTGCATTATTAACCATGTTTAAATTAGTTAGTTTATGTGTCTGAAGATCTGCCAATTTCTGTTGTCCTATGTACTGATAGTACACCATGAATATAAAAAGAAAGCTATAGATTCAGTTGTTCACACGCTTTAGTCTTCTTACTTTTTCTGCAATTATTCATGCAGCGCAAATTAATGTATTGCTTAACTTAATCATTACTGATGTGACTAGCATTTGAACTGAAACCAAACGGAAATGTCATCAGTAGGAGAAGAAACATGTCATCTCCATGCATGTAATAATATATAATTTCCTTTTTCCCCTTTTAACTGTTAAGAATGAGCAAACTGATATGTCAAGGTATAAATGCTTCAAATGACAATGAACATTTATCTCCTCATATTTTCTAATTAATATTATTTTTTTTATTATTGCTTTTGATATAAAAAGTATGTTATTAGGCAAAATTAAATATAAATGTCCCATGACCTAGTCACAGATTTTAAGTGAATTGTTTTGTAATTACAGGTTTTTATTCAACTTCAAATGTTTCCATTCTCAGTGTTTTTATTTTTAGTGTTATATTTTTCACTGATAAAAATGAAGTGTTGTGCACTTGTCACATCCAGTGCTAATTCAAAGTAATTATACTTGAGCTGTATTCCCGGTCATTCTGTCTATATTTGTCATTGAACGTTTGCCTATTTTTTCTTTATGTCTTTGGATTGTTTTTGTTTGTTTGTTTTTAATATGACTGGATATTGCAGCTTTAAAAAAGCAGTTTTAAAAATGAAATTGCTTGCAATTTTATCCAAGTCTCCATGTTTGTGAGACTACCAATAGAACATCAAAGAATAATTATTACTACTTGCATCATGTGTCATTATGAAAATGTGTTGCACTGTTTGGATGCTTCAAAAAAACAAAATCTGTGCGAGAGGGTGCTACGGCGGGACGTCCATCTTATTTGCTTCCTATAAGTACTATTGAAACTTATCTCTCAATGGGTCAAACTGCTGGAAACACTGCTAAGTTGTTTGGTGTATGTGGAAAGAACTATCCAGAATAGGATGGCTCAGCATGGTTTAAGGTAATCAGCTCCTAGTAGCCTTATAGCCTTTTTAGCTTATATGTGAGCTCTCAACCAATAAGGCACTGGAGCTACGCAAGTCATTTATTCCTTGATTATTTTCAAATTATTACATTTATTTATTTATTTATTTATAAATAATTTCTGCAGGTTTGGTCCTCCATAGCACTCACTCCATTCTTAAGTGGAATGAGAGGAGCTGAGTGGATAATGCAGCAGTATGCTTACCCACTTTTCTTGATAATGTATTCATACTAACCATACTTCAGAAATTACCCTGCTTTTCACATGCATTGGTGCAGGTAGTAAATATAAGACAATATAAGCCAGTGATTCCATGGCTTATTTTTGCATTTTTGACAGACTGACTGTCCATAAAACATCTCTCCTCATGCTACAGAACATATCATACATAAAATAAAGTGAAGCTATACATGTACAGTACTGTGAAAAAGTTTTAGGTACACGTAAAGAAATGCTGTAGAGCAAAGATGCCTTCAAAATAATGAAATTAAATGTTTCTACATTTAAACAAAATACCATAAAGAGTAGTAAACAGTAGTCAATATTTGGTGTGACAAAAAAAAAAAAAATAGTAGTCTCCGGTACAGTTTGTGCAGTTTTATAAGGAAATGAGCTGGTAAGTTTTATTGAGCATCTTGCAGAACCAGACACAGTTCTTCTGGAGACTTTGACTTTCGCACTCGCTTCTTATTTTTGCAGCAAAAACCAGCAGCTTTCATTGTGTTTTTTGTCTGAAAAGTGGTCTGTTACGTAATATGCTGCTTTCTTTAATGACATACAAACATTTCTAACATTTAATATTGTGCTAGAAAACTAATGTTTGGGAATCTAAAATGTTTATTGTACTGACTTGATAATGTAGAAGTCATAAAATAAAAAATCTATAATAAAGTTTGTACTAAAAAAAAAAGAAATAGTGTGCCTAAAACTTTTGCACAGTACTGTACATTTGCCACTAGTCTTATAGTACAAAGCGAGCACAGTGGAAAATGGAGCAGAATGTATGTGGAAAGACTATCTAGTTGCCTGCATCCATGTACAATTCAATTGAACTTTGGAGAGTGACAATCTGTTCCGTGTGCCTTGTGCCATTCTGTTTTCACTTGGTGAACAGAAATAGCAACAACTATATAATTCCGATCATGAAATAAGAAATGCACCACTTGCAGTTTTCACTTGTTTTCATTTACCTTCACTGTCATGCCTACAAGAATTCATGGAATTCAATTTTAGCTTTGTCAGTTATAAAAATAAAAAAAGACATGCATTCTTTTATAGTGAAAACATTTTTAGCTGGATATTGAAATCCCACAGTCAGCAGAGAAAGAAAGATTAGCAAGGCTTAAATCTGTTTTGCTGCAGGGATATTGTAATTTCAGGTTATGTTATGATGTAAATGTAGCACTCAATGCTCCAAAGTTTGGCAAAAAAAAGGTAATGTAGCAGACATATCCAGAGGTAAAGGCAGAAACTCAAGGATATGGGTTGGGAAAGAATGCAGCTTTCCCATCATGCACTGAGGCCAGTGGATCATTTAATAGCATGTTTTACACATGGCGTCCGCACACATTCATAACCGATTAGGCCGAGTCTGTGCACAGAGCACAGGATGCTTTGATGCTGTTCAAAGCTTCCTGAGCAGATGTGATGGAACAGTGATGCCTGATGACCTGGCAAACACAACTTTGAGAATCATGATTGACTCACCAGATAAAGAGGGGAATCCTTGGGGTTGAAGAATGTATAGTTTCCATGGCTACTGGTGATGGTTTGCTTTAGCGAGGAATCTTGGCGCTCAGTTACAATTGGCTAATTAGGGTAAAAGTACTTGAGAGGGAAGGAAGTGTCTAAACGGAAGGCAGCTGGGCTGAAGATGTTTTTTTTTAAAACATCCTTCTAATTTGTGTAATTATACCTCCTGTAAAGATGTAGTGTTTGTCACAATTATGCTTTTTTTCCCCCACATCTAACTTGACTGCACAGTATATGTACTCAGTGTGCAATTTTGTGTAATTTTGCCTCTCGTCCTTCAGAACTCTTATTTGGCATGCTAAAAAGATGAGGACACATGGATAAAGGCTGTGCAGTTTTGCATACTAAGAGCACTATTTGAACAGTATTTTTTAAATGATTCCAAGATCCAATAGAAATTGCATTTTCTTTTTATAATAGCAAAGTTTTTTTGTATAATCTAAGTAACTACCAATTATGGGATTTATTAATATACTAAAGACAACCCACATTTAATATTAAATTAAACAAATAGCAATAGATCAGTTTATTAAAAGCTTATATAAATCATACTATCACTGCTTCTTTTTTCCTTTTTCCACATGTATTATCTTCCTGATTAATCAATATATTTGGCACATCCAATCTTGGAATATACAACCCCAATTCCAAAAAAGTGGGGACAGTATGGAAAATGCAAAAAAAAAAAACAACAACAAAAAAAACCCACACAAACAAAAAGAGTCATTTGAAAATTCAATTCACCCTGTACTATATTGAAAACACTTTGTTAACACATTATTTGATGTTTTACTTTGTGAATTTAATTTATTTTTGAAAACATAAACTCATTTCAAATCTGATGACTGCAACATACTCCAAAAAAGTTGTGACAGTGGACTGTTTACCACTGTGTAACATCACCTTTTCTTTTAGTAACACTTATTGAGCGTTTGGGCACTGAAGACACCAGTTTGTTAAGTTCTTCAGCTGCGCAACTGTACGGGGCCCTTGTTGCTTTATTTTGCGCTTCATAATGCGCCACACATTCTCAATCTGAGACAGGTCAGGACTGGCCATGCTAGCACCCGCACTCTCTGCTTATGCAACCATCCAGGCAGAATGTGGTTTGGCATTGTCCTGCTCTGGATGGCAGTGTATGTTGCGCCAAAATGTGTACATATCTTTCTGCATTAATGGTGCCCTCACAGATGTGCAAGTTGAATGTGAAAAGTGACATGTGAAGGCCAATGTATGGTAACCCATACTTGGAATTTGTCCTCTGCATTTAACCCATCCAAGTTAGTGCACACACATTAGGAGTTGTGAGTAGTGAACACACACACTACAAACCGTGAACACACCCGGAGCAGTGGGCAGCCATTTTTGCTGCGGCGCCCGGGGAGCAGTTGAGGGTAAAGGGCCTTGCTCAAGTGCCCAACAGTGGCAGCTTGGCGGTGCTGGGATTTGAACTCATGACCTTCCGGTCAATAGCCCAACTTCTTAAACACTGAGCTACAACCGCCCCAAGTTATCCATGTCATGGGCACTGACACACCCCCATACCATGACAGATTCTGGCTTTTGGACCTTTGAAATGTTGACTCGTCGGACCACAAAACACGACTCCACTGTGCTACTGTCCATCTCAGATGAGACCGAGCCCAGGGAAGTCTGCGGCACTTCTTGACAGTGTTGATGTATGGCTTCTGCGTTGCATAGTAAAGCCTTAACTTGCATCTGCGGATGCAGCGGCGAATGCTGTTGACTGACAAAGGTTTACTAAAGTATTCCCGAGCCCATCTCAGAATATCCATTACAAACTCATGATGGTTTTTAAGACAGTGACGTCTGAGGGATCGGAGCTCACGTGCATTCAGAAGTAGTTTCGGTCTTGCCCTTTACACAGTGAGATTTGACCGGATTCCTTGAATCTTTCAAGTATATTGTGCACCGATTTGTCTTTGGGGAATGTTATTCTCAAAGTGTTGGATTATTCACTGAAGCATCTGTTGGCAGATTGGTGAGCCTCGACCCATTGTTGCTCTTGAAGGACTAGGCCTTTTGTGGAGGCTCCTTATATACTATGATTAGACGATTGCCTTGCCTGTTTCATATCACCTTCTTATTTCAACTTGTCACATCACTATTAGTCCTAAATTGCCCCTGGCCCAACTTTTTTGGAACATGTTGCATGCATCAGTTTAAAAATAAATGTTTTTCTTCAAAAAACTATGCAGTTGATTAGATAAAACATCAAATTTGATAAGTTGATTAGATAAAACATCACCTTGTCTTTATATGTTTTTTGTTTAAATACAAGTCAAAGTACATCTACAAGTCACTCCTCTTTTATCATTTTCCATATTGTCCCAACTTTTTCAGAATTGTGGTTGTAATTGAATGCCTTTATGCTGTCCGTCTGACTAATCTCAATACCTCATAGCACAGCTAGACTGGAACTCTTACTGAGAGCATTCAGTCTCTGACCAGTGATTCATTTTCTCTGTCAGGTGTCATGTAGAATAACTATAGCCTCAAAGCAAGTACATTTCTTATGAAGGGCAGTCATAATGGCAGAGATGATGCCATGGCATCTCTACCTACCAGAGGAAATGCAACAAATCTTCTAAATGATCATATTAGATTAGAATAGATTCAACTTTATTGTCATTACACATGTATAAATACAAGGTAACGAAATGCAGTAAAGATAATTGAGCCAGCCAGGAGTTATTCAGTTCCCATGAAGATCAGTCACATCAGCATGTTGTTGCTCTATCTTTAAAGCTGGTGAAAAACTTAATCAATGCCACCACCTCTTTTTGTCCTGCTCAAGGCCCTTTTTGAACATTTATTTTATTCAATTCAAGTTAACTTCTATATCTATTTCACTGCCTGTCAGTGACACAAAATAGTACAATTAGCTTTTTTCTGCTAGTGCAAGTGCTACTTGCTCCTTAAATAATGACTTATCCCTGCATCTGTCTTCATGGCAACCGTACAATTTTAGATTTAGTCCTATTGAGTTTTGGCTTTGAGAATAAGATTACTTGGGGGTATTTTATTTGTTTTACAGCAAGTAAACTTACTGTGGAATTCAGCCATGCAGTTATACACATATAAACTTACCAGCCACTTTATTAGAAACACTATACTAATACTGTGCAGAACCCCACTTTGCTTTCAGAATAGTCTCAATTCGTCATGGCATGGATTCCACAAGGCTCTGGAAATATTGCTTTGAGATTTGGGTCCATGTTGCCATGATTGCATCATAACTGTTTCCACATTTATGCTGTGAATCTCCATATTTTACTACATCCTAAAGAAGCTCTACTGGATTCAGGTCTGGTGACTGGGGAGACCATGTCATGTACATGGAACCAGTTTGAGTTGACTTGTGCTTTGTGACATGGTGTATTATCATGCTGGAAGTAGCCTTTATATGCTTAATTGTAAATTGTGTCCATAAAGTGATTGATAGTCAGGCTAGGGCATTCATTGATGCTCGACTGGTTTTAAGAAGCCCAGTGTGTGCCAAGAAAACATTCCCTACACAGTTACACCATAGCCATCATCACCCTGAACTGTTGATACAAGGCAGGTTGGGTCCATGAATTCAGGCTGGTGATGCCAAATTCTGACCCTACTAACTGCATATCTCAGCAAAGATTGAGGGTCACCAGACCAGATGACATTTTTCCAATCTTCAAGTCTTCAGTTTTGGTGAGCCTGTGCCCACTGTAGCCTCTGATTCCTGTTCTTGGCTGACAAGAGTGGAAACCAATGTGGTCTTCTGCTGTTGTAGCCCATCCACCTCAAGGATCCATGTGTTGTGCATTCTGTAAAGAGTTGTTACTTGATTTACTGTAGCTTTCCTGTAAGCTCCAACCAGTCTCACCATTCTCCTCAATATTTCATAATCATAATAATCATAATAACATCACATAATCAGCCTGTCTGGATGATGTGAACATAAACTGCAGCTGCATGGTTTTTTTTGCACTGCTTTGACATGATTGGCTGACTGGATAATTGCATGAATGAGCAGGTGTACAGGTGTTCCTAATAAAGTAACCAGTCAGTGTTATTAGTTGATTAGTTTCATAGTTAATACATTGTAAAAAATATAACTTACTGTATATGTTGATACATTATACTTAGACTGGTACTTCATTACCTCATTAGGCTTAAGCAACAAAGCAGAGCATTCAGGACAACTGAATAGTCAAGCAAACATCTAATTTTCAGGTACAGTACATGGCCGAAAGATAGAAGAAAGAATACAATTTCTCTCATTAAACCCAAGAAAATTCTGCAGTACATTTTGATGCAATCAACTTTATACCAGCTATATTATCAATTTGTTGTGTTCAAAGACCTCCTTATTGGTGGAATCTCCAAACCGCCATCACTGCATGTATTGCCTAGTAGTTTGAGATCAATAATTTGCAGGGAAAGTCCTTTAGTGTATAAGTAGTTATGTTAATTAGCAGCAGCTCTTTCACATCTACTAACCCCATTCCCATAAAAGTTGGGATTTTTTCTAAAATGCAATGAAAACAAAAATCTGTGATTTGTCAAGTCTCTTGAAACTTTAATTAACCGACAAAAGTACAACGAAAGTCATTCATGTGTGTTCCCTGACCAACTGGATTTTATTTTGTAAATATAAACAAATTTAGAATTTGATGCCTTCAACACACTCAAAGAAATTGGAACAGAAGTAAAATAAAACTGAAAAGTTTATAGAATATTCCATTTTGGAGGATCAGGTTAATTGGTAACAGGGGAGGGTATCAGAATTGGGCATACAAGGAGCATCCACCAAAAGCTCAGTCTTTGCAAGCAAGGATCGTGGCTCACCACTTTGTGCCAAACTTTGTGAGAGAATTGTCACTTGGTTCAAAAAGAACATTGCTCAACGGAAGATTGGAAAGAATTTAGGTCTTTCACCATCTACAGTGAAAAATATTGTGAAAAGATTCAGGGAATCTGGAGAAATTTCATTGCGTAAAGGGCAAGGCCAGAAACCACTGTTGAATGTGCATGACCTTTGAGCCCTCAGGTGGCATTGCCTGAGAAATCATCATGCTACTGTGATAAATATAACCACATGGGCTTGGGAGCCCGAAACTCTATTACGCAAGGAGGAAGCCACACATCAACTCTATGCACAAAGGCAGCTGAGTTCTCTGGGCCCGAGCTCATCTCAGATGGACTGAAAGGCAGTGGAAACGTGTGCTGTGATCAGATGAGTCCAAGTTTCAGCTTGTTTTCAGGAAAAACAGATGTCGAGTTTTACGTGCCAAAGATGAAAAAGACCAACCAGACTGTTATACGCTAAAGGTGCAAAAGCCAGCATCTTTGATGGTATGGGGGTGCATCAGTGCCCACTGCATGGGTGACTTGCATATGTGTGAAGGTACCATTGATGCGGAGGGGTATATTGGGATTTTTTTTTAGCAGATTTTAAAGCTGCTGCTGTAACCCCTGTACCTAAAAAGACAAATTTAGACTTGGACAATCTTAACAACTTTCATCCCCTTTCTCATCTTCCTTTCCTTGCAAAAATTCCGGAACTTATTGTGGAAGGTATTTGAGCCCTTTCAATCTGGTTTTCGCAAACTTTATAGCACTGAAACGGCATTAGTTAAAGTCACAAATGACTTTAATGGCCTCAGACTCTGACACTGTCTTTGGCTGTGATTCCTGTGTTCCTCAGGAATCGATTTTGGGCTCTTTACTTTTTAGCATTTACATATTTCCCCTTGGTCAGCTCTTAAGATCTCTTGGTCTTAATTATAATTTTTACGCAGATGACACCCAGATTTACATCCATTCAAAACCTGGTTGTTGCCTTTCTTGTACAATGTATTACTGAGATAAAGGAATGGATGTCTCTAAATTTTCTTTCTCTTAACAGTAACAAAACTGAGGTCATACTCATTGGTTCACCCCACCAGCTCCATAAAGCAGGTCCATTAACCCTAAATATGCAACCCTAAAAAACAGCCACGTAAAAGTGCTTCTAGAATCTCACGTAGCCAACGATATTCAGTGCTGATAGGTAGGCCTGTGTAATTACTCAAACTGATACAGCGACGTAATGAACTTATAGCAGTGAGTATTCTCAGTACAAAAAGAAACATTTATGGATGGCACATTCTGACAATTTATGTGCGTCACCTCAGTTAGCTACAAAACACATTTGCCCAAAGCACTTTGAAAACAAAGCTACATTTCATACAGTAGGTCTACTTACAATAAACTAACATTAACTGCACAACATAATCGAGAAATAAGCGTCTTACCTAAAACAAAATATTCCACAAAGCTGTCATGTCAGTGTCCTCCTCCTCTTCCCTGTGTACCTTACGTATCCATGAGCACAAATAGCTTGGGATTGAACTTTGTAAGCGGTGGACCCACAATGTTCAAAAACATCAGAGAGATGGTATGGATGAGAAGGGATGCACGCTGCGAGCTACAAATAAGATTGATTTTAGACAAACCCTGCTTGAGCTCCACTGGAGATTGGTATGGTATTCACAGTAGCCAACAACTGCCTCAGACCTTTGTGTCTATTTGAGTCCCTGTACTCCCTAAAAGCCCGAATGACTGTATGTGGGCTGTTAATTCCTGCCAGTCTCACTTTCAAAGCCATGCGCAGGTTAACAACATTTAGCCTCATAAGCGCTTCTAAAAACCTTCCACAATCAGGTATAGCGTTATCATTGCTAGTCATGGGAACGGTCACCAAACTGCTTCAAGTGACCTGCAGCCGCTTGCTCCCTTGGACTCTTGCCTTTTTAGTATTTTCTTCCGTTTTCTCGCTGTCATTGTTTGTTTTCTTAAAAAATGCTGGTAATGATAACTGCTTTCTTTTTGCCATGACACACTCTACAGCGCATGCTACGTGACTGTAGGCTTCGATTCGCGACATCGAATTCAGGTAAACTTTTGAACTTGAAATGATTACCTTATGTGAAAGAGGCTATTGATTGGCTGTTAGCAATATTTGAGCACCAGTAATATAAGATTAGCATTTTTATTGCAGTTTTTTTGTTGTTCTATTTTACTTTTGGTGAATTAAAAACGAAAACTATTTGTTTTTATAATATCTGCGTGAGATTTTAAACATACAGCTGTAGAGGTGCCGGATCCACATAAAAAGGTTCTGGAACACAGGTGTGCTACATTTTGGAGGTGCTGGATCCTGTTCCTGTCCAAATTAAGCAGTGATTGGCACCCTTGGTTAATATAAGCAAGGGTGTGAAGAATTGTCTTTATTGTTTAATTTTTTGTTCAAAAAATTCACAAACAAGACACAGGCTTATCCAAAAATACACACACACACACACACACACACACACACACACATATATATATATATATATATATATATATATATATATATATATATATATATATATATATATATATATATATATATATATATCTTTGTTAAATATAGGTGTGCAACAATTATTGGCACTCTTTTAGTCAATACTTTGTGCTACCTCCCTTTGCCAAGATAACAGCTCTGAGTAATCTCCTATACTGCCTATGATGAGGTTGGAGAATACACGGCAAGGGATCTGTGGCAACAATTTGTGGTGCTGTAGGTCACTTCAGATTGTAGTTTTGGAGACTTTCTGACCCAAGATGCAACTAACTTCTGCAATTCTCCAGCTGTGAACCTTGGAGATTTTTTGGCCACTCGAACCATCCTCTTCACAGTGAGTTGAGACAATGTAGACAAACGTCCAATTCCAGGTTGATTCATAACATTTCCAGTTGACTGGAACTTCTTAATTATTGCCCTGATGGTGGAAATTGGCATTTTCAATGCTTTTGCTATTTACTTATAGCCACTTCCCATTTTGTGAAGCTCAACAACCTTTTGCCACACATCACAGCTATGTTCCGTGGTCTTACCCATTGTTATCAATGACTAAGGGAATTTGGCCTAGGTGTTACCTCATATTTATACCCCTGTGGAATAGGAAGTCATGGTTGAACAATTTTCTGTTCCTAGTCACCCAGATGTACTAAAAAATGTAAAATATCACTGGGAATATATTTCAAATATATTTTTCTCATATGAATTCACAGGGGTGCCAATAATTGTTGCACACCTATATTTAACAAATATATATATTTTTTGATAAACCTGTGTTGTGTTTGCAATTGTTTGCTATCCATGAGAGCAAAGTATTTTTGTGAATTTTGTGAACAAAAGATCAAAAGGTTAAACAATAAAGACAAATGTTCACAGATTTTTTACTCATAATTACCAAGGGTGCCAATATTAGTGGAGGGCACTGTATATACATACATACATACATAAATAAGAAAAATTATTTTTTAGATGACTGGGTCTTAGAACACCTTTCTATTGGAATGTCAATTGGAAATTGAATGGACAATTTCTTTGACTTGATTATGTGCTATAAACAGATGGACAGAAATAGTAATGGACATAATACTTTGCTGATTTGATTCTAAAGGTTAATTAAAGAATGACTGTATGATAATTTTGCTTCATTTGATTTACCATATGAAGAAGCCATCTGGAAAGAATTAGTATTCATTAATTTATACACCGTCTACCACCATTGAATATTTAATACTGTCACTTTGTCTGACCTAAATTATTTTAGAAAATAAATTATTATTAGAAAATATATAGGTCTGTTGTAAATATTGCTACCAGTCTAGTCTTTTGCAAGAGAAACATGACAAAATAGTGAAAAAGCATAATTAAATGGGAAAAAAAAACCTTTGCTATTCTATGTTAATGATGTGACAGATACAGGTTGCTATCAGATATAAGGTCATAGTCTGGATTTTGACCAAGTTGAGTGTAATTATAAATAGTATGAGTTCATGCAGTTCATATATGTTTGTGCAATTTGAGGCATGTAATTATATCAATATTACTACTGCAAACATTTACACACTAGCATGTAAAGAGAGTGTATAAGAAAATGGTCTCTGGTGAATGGTGTATTAGCATAATAGCAAAATAATGCAGTCAGCCAAGCCAATAAATCATATTCAATACAAACATTTGATTTAAGTATATAACATACACATTTAACCCATTTGTTTTAAATATGTTTTTAAGATTGTTTAGTCAATTTTCTGCTGATACAAAGCCAAAAATAGGAGTCATAGTGCTTCTGCCCTTGAAGAGGAGGGCAAAAGGTTATCTTTCACTGGATCAGACCTGATGGTGTTTACAAGAGAAAGCAATGATGTATGGTTTACATAGATAGGCCTTGCTGTGTAATTAACAAATGATCTTTCAGCTAACAAAGACTGCTTTGTGATGTGGATGTATAGCTTTTCGATGGGAGCATGGCTAAGCCCACCAGAGGAGGTTGCTTAATGTGCAGTGATGAATGGACCACAGGCTACACCACACAGATGGACACACACACACACACACACACACACACACACACTGCAGCTGAAGTACCTTGCTGCAAGAGAGTTGTGCAGCCGCAAGGTGAATGACGGCAAAGAAGAGGGCAATTATCCTCCAGACAAATGGTTGAAGAAGCAGGAGACCTGACAATTAGTCTCACAGAGGTCTAGAATCCTGTCACTAGAGAATACCAATGACAGTGGTATACAGAGGTGTATACAGTACTGTGCAAAAGTTATATATATATATATATATATATATATATATATATATATATATATATATATATATATATATATATATATATATATATATATATATATATACACAGTGAGGGAAAAAATTGTTTGATCCCCTGCCCACTGACTATAATTATCAGTCTATAATTTTAATGGTAGGTGTATTTTAACAGTGAGAGACAGAATAACAACAAAAAATCCAGAAAAACGCATTTCAAAAAAGTTATAAATTGATTTGCATTTTAATGAGTGAAATAAGTATTTGATCCCCTATCAATCAGCAAGATTTCTGGCTCCCAGGTGTCTTTTACACAGGTAACGAGCTGCGATTAGGAGCACTCTCTTAAAGGGAATGCTCCTAATCTCAGCTTGTTCCTGTATAAAAGACACCTGTCCACAGAAGCAATCAATCAATCAACTCTCCACCATGGCCAAGACCAAAGAGCTGTCCAAGGATGTCAGGGACAAGATTGTAGACCTACACAAGGCTGGAATGGGCTACAAGTCATCGCCAAGCAGCTTGGTGAGAAGGTGACAACAGTTGGTGTGATTATTCACAAATGGAAGAAACACAAAATAACTGTCAGTCTCCTTCAGTCTGGGGCTCCATGCAAGATCTCACCTCGTGGAGTTTCAATGATCATGAGAACGGTGAGGAATCAGCCCAGAACTACATGGGAGGATCTTGTTAATGATCTCAAGGCAGCTGGGACCGTAGTCACCAAGAAAACAATTGGTAACACACTATGCCGTGAAGGACTGAAATCCTGCAGTGCCCAAAAGGTCCCCCTGCTCAAGAAAGCACATGTACAGGCCCGTCTGAAGTTTGCCAATGAACATCTGAATGATTCAGAGGAGAACTGGGTGAAAGTGTTGTGGTCAGATGAAACAAAATCAAGCTCTTTGGCATCAACTCAACTTGCCGTGTTTGGAGGAGGAGGAATGCTGCCTATGAACCCAAGAACACCATCCCCACCGTCAAACGTCTGACCTCTGTGATTGCCAACAAGGGTTTGCCACCAAGTACTAAGTCGAAGGGGTCAAATACTTACTTCACTCATTAAAATGCAAATCAATTTATAACTTTTTTGAAATGCATTTTTCTGGATTTTCTTGTTCTTATTCTGTCTCTCACTGTTAAAATACACCTACCATTAAAATTATAGACTGACCATTTCTTTGTCAGTGGGCAAATGTACAAAATCAGCAGAGGATCAAATACTTTTTTCACCCACTGTATATATACAGCCGTGGCCAAAAGTTTTGAGAATGACACAAATATTAATTTTTACAAAGTCTGCTGCCTCAGTTTTTATGATGGCAATTTGCATATACTCCAGAATGTTATGAAGAGTGATCAGATGAATTGCAATTATTTCAAAGTCCCTCTTTGCCATGAAAATGAGCTTAATCCCAAAAAAACATGTCCACTGCATTTCAGCCCTTCCACAAAAGGACCAGCTGACATCATGTCAGTGATTCTCTCGTTAACACAGGTGAGAGTGTTAACGAGGACAAGGCTGGAGATCACTCTGTCATGCTGATTGAGTTAGAATAACAGACTGGAAGCTTTAAAAGGAGGGTGGTGCTTGAAATTATTGTTCTTCCTCTGTTAACTATGGTTACCTGCAAGGAAACACGTGCAGCCATCATTGCTTTGCACAAAAAGGGATTCACAGGCAAGGATATTGCTGCTAGTAAGATTGCACCTAAATCAACCATTTATCGGATCATCAAGACCTTCAAGGAGAGAGGTTCAACTGTCCAGCAAGCACCAGGACCGTCTCCTAAAGTTGATTCAGCTGCGGGATCGGGGCACCACCAGTGCAGAGCTTGCTCAGGAATGGCAGCAGGCAGGTGTGAGTGCGTCTGCATGCACAGTAAGGCGAAGACTTTTGGAGGATGGCCTGGTGTCAAGAAGGGCAGCAGAGAAGCCACTTCTCTCCAGGAAAAACATCAGGGACAGACTGCTATTCTGCAAAAAGTATAGGGATTGGACTGCTGAGGACTGGGGTAATGTCATTTTCTCTGATGAATCCCCTTTCCGATTGTTTGGGGCATCTGGAAAAAGCTTGTCCAGAGAAGAAAATGTGAGCGCTACCATCAGTCCTGTGTCATGCCAACAGTAAAGCATCCTGAGACCACTCATGTGTGGGGTTGCTTCTCAGCCAAGGGAGTGGGCTCACTCACAATTTTGCCTAAGAACACAGCCATGAATAAAGAATGGTACAAAAACATCCTCAGAGAGCAACTTCTCCCAACCATCCAAGAACAGTTTGGTGACGAACAATGCCTTTTCCAGCATGATGGGGCACCTTGCCACAAGGCAAAAGTGATAACGAAGTGGCTCGGGGAACAAAACATCGACATTTTGGGTCCATGGCCAGGAAACTCCCCAGACCTTAATCCCATTGAGAATTTGTGGTCAATCCTCAAGAGGCGGGTGGACAAACAAAAACCCACACACTCTGACAAACTCCAAGCATTGATTATGCAAGAATGGGCTGCCATCAGTCAGGATGTGGCCCAGAAGTTGAATTGCAGAGGTCTTGAAAAAGAAGGGTCAATACCGCAAATATTGACTCTTTGCATAAACTTCATGTAATTGTCAATAAAAGCCATTGACACTTATGAAATACTTGTGATTATACTTCAGTAACAGTTACATCTGACAAAAAGATCTAAAAACACTGAAGCAGTAGACTTTGTGAAAATTAATATTTGTGTCATTCTCAAAACTTTTGGCCACGGCTGTATATATATATATATATATATATATATATATATATATATATATATATATATATATATAAGAATCACCCCCTTTAAAATAATCACATTTTGTTGCTTTCAGCCTGAAATGAAGATGTACACAGTTTTTGTCTTATTTCTTATTAGTTTTTGTCTTATTTACTCAGTGCAACTTATAACATCCAAGTGAAAGATATAACACCAACATGTCAGATAAAAATTAAAATAAAAATAAAAAACAGAATCACTGAGTTGGAAAAAGGATCACCCCCTTGCTTTAATTTGCCTTCATTTTTTTAATTACAGCCTTTAGTCTGTTGGGATATGTCTCTACTAACTTTGCACATCTAGACTTTGCAATATTTGCCCTCTCTTCTTTGCAGAACTGCTCAAGTTCAGTTAAATTTGATGGTAACCATTTGTGGACTACAGTCTTCAAGTCATTCCACAGATTTTCAATGGGGTTTAAGTCTGGGCTCTGACTAGGCCATGCAAGGAATTCACCTTTTTCTCCTTCAACCACTGTGTGGTCAGTTTTGCTGTGTGCTTTGGGTCATTGTCATGTTGGAAGGTAAACCTTCTTCCCAGTGACAACTTTCTGACAGAGGGCAGCAGATTTTCCTGAAGAATTTGACAGTATTTTGTCCCATCCATTTTCCTTCTGTCCTGATAAGTGCTCCAGTCCCTGCTGTAAAGAAGCACCCCCATAACAGGATATTACCACCTCCATGCTTTACTATAGGAATGGTGTTATTTGGATGGTGAGCTGTATTGGATTTCCGCCAGACATATCGTTTGGTGTTGAGGCCAAATAATTCATCTGACCATAACACCTTTTCCCATGTGGCCTCAGAATCTTCAAGGTGCGTTTTGGCAAAGCTCAGTCGTGGGTGGCTTTTTTCTTGCAACCCTCCCATACAAGCCACATTTGTGTAGAATTTGTGATATTGTTGTCCCATGCACACAATGACCATTCTTTCTCATAAATTCCTGCAACTTCTTCAGAGTTGCTGTAGGCCTCTTGGTAGCCTCTCTGACCAGTTTCCTCCTGGCTCTTTCATCCACTTTGGAGAGACATCCTGATCCAGGGAAGGTCTGTGTTGTACCAAATACCTTCCACTTCTTAATAATAGACTTCACTGTGCTTCTAGGCATTGATAAAGCCTGTGAAATTTTTTTGTATCCATCTCTTGACTTCTGTCTGTCCACAACTTTATCCCGGAGATCTTTTGACAGTGCCTTGCCACCCATAGTTGATTGTGTGCTTCAGTTGCACTACAAAATGCTCCAGGAAAGCTCTTTTTATGCTGAGCTAATCAAAATGACCACAGCTGATCACAGTTGAAAGTCAAATGGCTTTGTGTGCCATTGAGAAGGTGATTAGCTATACCTGATTAAGTTTAAGTCATTTTTAGGAGGGGGGTGATCCTTTTTCCAACTCAGTGATTCTGTTTTTTAATTTTTTTCTGACATGTTGGTGTTATATCTTTCACTTGGATGTTATAAGTTGCACTGAGTAAATACAGCTGGATAAAACAAAAACTGTGTCCGTCTTCATTTCAGGCTGAAAAGCAACAAAATGTGATTATATTAAAGGGGGGTGATTCTTTTCTATACCCACTGTATATATGATTTAGCATTCTCCTATCGTGCACTCTGAAGTATATAGACCTACTCAACTGTAGCCTATAGCCTATAGTTGGTGGAAAAACCATAAGGTGACCAAGCAAATCAATCTGTTTGCATTTAATCACATGCAATGGACAAGTGAATGACAATGTCCGATCAGCAAATCCTATCCATGCTGTTCAGGCAGTAAAAGATTTCAGAATGGATTAAGTGTGAATTTCCCCAAGGACATTTTTTAATCAGAATATACTACATTTTCCATTTCTGGTTAATGAATCATATGAATTATAGCCACATTACAAATGGCAAGTCTTTGCAGGCTATTAGTTTGTTTCTTTAGGGGTCTAATAGAAGACATGCTTCATTTGGGATCCAGTAGTGTCCCGCAGCAATACAGAATGAATTGCATTATTTCCAACAGCTGCCATTTTCCAACATTCTTATCAGAAGCAAGCTAACATAATGCGGGAGTGTGAAATTATTCCAGTGTTCTGGTATTCATTTTTAAGAGGGGGGCGTTTTCTGTTTCACAGTTTTTCTTTTAAAATTTAGTTTCATTACAAAGTGCAATGTGTACATCTCAGGCACACGTTGACACATTGTGCAGTACGATTAACTACAGTTGACAAGATTTTTTCCCCCCATTATACTTTCATTATATGGTTCAAGTCTTTTTTTTTTGTAATCAGTGATGCATGCATTCTGAAAGGTTTAATCTGCAGGCTAAGACCTATGAGAATTGATTTGGTGACTTATTGATTTGCACTTTCATTTACAATACACTCAATAATCCTTCTTTTTTGTTTTCCCAAAAGATGCATACTCTACTCTACTCTTGTTATGATACAATCCAGAAAA
Source organism: Cranoglanis bouderius (assembly GCA_023630585.1). Taxonomy (NCBI): domain Eukaryota; kingdom Metazoa; phylum Chordata; class Actinopteri; order Siluriformes; family Cranoglanididae; genus Cranoglanis; species Cranoglanis bouderius. The sequence continues at coordinate 25,001,661 of CM042544.1, forward strand.
AAATAGACATTGATTTTGTGAACTAAAATTTGTGCACACACACACACACACACACTCTCTCTCTCTCTCTCTCTCTCTCTCTCTCTCTCTGTATATATATATATATATATATAAACAAATTTCAGTTCACAAAATCAATTTCTATTTTTCTGGATTGTATAAATATTGTATATTTATATTATGTTGACATAAGCTGCATACAGGTTTATATACATACAGCTGCCTTAGGTTTTCATACATTATACAAGAAATAATTTTTAATAGAATTGAATATTGATGTAAACTGTAGTTGTGGCCCAATGGGAAACATTACCACCTCAGTGTCCCCGCTTTGATACTAAGCGTAGGTTACTGTCTGTGTGGAATTTCACATGTTCTCCTAGTGTCGGTTGGGTTTGCTCTAGAGTCTGCCATTTCCTTACAGCTACCAAAAACCTGCCAGTAGGTGAACATGTGTGTATATAAAGAATATAATGTGACTATCTTTGCACTCAGTGGAGGGTTGTTATTACAGTGAGAATGTGTATTTTATTGCAAATTCAGAGATATTTGTCTGAGTTCATCAAGTAACGGTACAAAAGATAAAGATCAGGACTAGAGGCAGCAAGATGTTTGTGAAATCTTGCTATACTGTTTTCACCTTTATAATACTTAATAACTTAACTGAACACATCCAACAGATGAAATGCCAGCAAAGGCAATGCACAGTCTTAACCCATTAGAATACAGATTCATTTAGAAAGGCTATTAATATATGGTTGTTTTGCACCATTGAGTACCGAGATAGCTCAAAACAGCTCAACAGCCTGAGTAATCTCCACCAAACAAACAAAAAAAATGGAGATTTTATCTCACACCACATACGATTCAGAATACAAAGAATACAAATACAAACTTCACATTTTTAGAGCCAATGAAGTCTGACAAAACCACAATTCCTCTCATCTGAATAATTCACCCATGGCAAATAACCCATCTTCAGTTGTATAAGTCATCATCGTCTGGGAGAGACTTCACACTGCCAGGGCATCATCATCATCATCATCATAAATATCATTCTGTGCTCTTGTTTTTGGATCAAAGCAACCACTCACTGACTTGAATAGGAGTAGATTGCGGGCTGATTGCTTAAATAAAACATGAGGAATCTAATGAACGTATTCAAGATTTAGCAACGTAACTCCCATGCATAGTGGAGAGCATTGATTAAGCCTCGCCTGTTTGGCATTTGGATAATGAACAAACACTGTAAAGGAATGGCAACCATTAACCTTTCATCATGCAATGCCATTGAAATAACACCATTTTTAATTTGCCTTGCCTCAAAATCACTGAAAAAGGACAGACAGGAGTTTTGCAGAAAGTGAACTTCCCTTAAAGCTTTCATGCAAAAGCTTTTCATGGTCTCTGTTGAAACGTGTACTTGTTTTTAGCTCAACAGAATCTCAGCATGAAGTGCTTTCTAAGTTGTTTATGATTTCAGTTGACCAAAATGGCATTGGTTTTCTTATGAGCAAGGTGTCTGCTACTATTTGCTGTCATCCTGTTATCTCACATTGTTTTGAAAAATGTGTGTGCTTTTTTCCTCAGTACAAAATCTTAGAAGAATACCAGCTGTCATTCTCAGTGGTAGGTACAGCATGCAAGGGAGGGTGTGTGGTAAGCTTGCTGTCATTTTTAAAGTTCCTATTGTGTGTGCAAAGCTCAGGCTTAAGTTTCTTTCGCACCAAATCTGACTATTGAAGGGGTCCACTGCATTGCAAAAAGAGATGTTTAATGGTGGGTTTCTGGATGAGATGTATGTATGCATTCATGTCTATGCATAGTTATTAGATTATTTAGATCAGTTAGAAGATTGTTAGTGTTTAATAATAGTGAGTAATAAACAAATAGTGTTTTTTTGTTTTTTGTTTTTTTACTACAGGGTGGAAAAATAAATACCTGGGGTATGTGGTACAAGCAGATTTTGTGTCCAGGCTAATAGTTTCCATTTTCATAATTGAACATTCTACAATTGCCAAGTCAATGTCCAGATCAGAATCACACTGATAATCTGTGGCATGGTTTGAAAATTGCAGTCAATAAACGTCCAAACAACCTGAAGAAACTGGAGCAAATCTGCCAGGAAGAATGGGTGAAAACCACTCCTACACAGTGTGCAAAGCTGGCAGGAACTTACCCCAATAACTTAAAGCTGTTGGCATCTACCAAGTCTTAAGGGATTGAATGCTTAATGCAAAGTTTTAATTTTCAATTTTACACATCGGCTAACTCAAAGTGGTAAGTACATCATTATTAATTAAGATGTAAAATGCTAAACTGTAGTCGTATAATTCAAAACTATATTGATTTTACCGTTTGATTGAGTTTACCAGAAAAATATTTTAGAGCTTTCAGTCATGACAGAGCTACCATTTGCTAGCTAGCTGACATTATCCAAGTAGCTAATGTAAAGTACCAACTGAAAATATACTGGTAAACAGCAGTCAACATTTACACTCAACACAGCCTATTTTTTAAGGAAAAAATCGCTGCTCTTTCACTGATTTTCATCTTGATGTATTCATCTGAAGAAGTGTTCTTGAATCCTCTGCTCATTCAGTGCAGTTCATTTAAAAAGGAGTCACTAGCTAACCTTACAAAGATATTTTGATTGTTTGCTAAGGTCATATAGTAAATTATTAAATAAATCACCCTTAAATTTAGCTAGTGTTAGCTCCCTTGGTTTACGACCTCACTTCATTCACTCAGGTTGGTTTGCTAGTCATAATATCAGTACAACAAACTAGCTAAAATTAGCAACATACCAGAAAAACTCCCCTCTGAGGGTGTGTAAGAACAGTTTACAGCAGAACAAGACATGGCTTTGCTACAGAACTCTCAAGAGCCTCAAGTGCATGCTGAAAATGTGAACGGTCATGAGGCCCGACTGTCATGGACGAAGCCATCAATCACCTCATCAACTACACCCTTTTTTTTAAATCACCAAATAGCTCCTATAAAACGCATTTATCATAATTAAGAATATTGAGGAAGATATTAAGGTCAACTGGACCTGTAAAAATGGCAGAACACTATTCCTGAAAATAATTTGTGGAGCTGTAATTTAAAATAGAAGTTTGCTTCATTTTTTACTCCCTGTTACGAAGTCCACTTATATACAGTCATTAGTCAAAACATAGTAATCACGGTAAGAGAAAAAAAAGCACAGAACTTACATGAGCAGGAAATATCAACAAGACTTCCCATTGAGCATAAGTTTGCATGTGCTTAATCTGTGAACCAGAAGTGGTGTGGCAGAAGAAGGGTCCTAAGTAGGGAGGGGGCCCTCTGCTGGCATTGTCCCTGGTGGATCTGACACCATGAAATTAAACATGAAATATATAAAGTTAAGATGATCATTACAGAAAGCAAAGGAAAGTATTATCAGGGTTCTTACCTCTGAATGAGTTATCTGTATTAATTGTCCCATGCAGACATCTATAATCTTTATCTTCTAATATACACACTGTAGGTACCAACTATTGACTATCCAGTATTATGTGTTGTAATCAAAATCTGAATTAATTAATTGTGAAATAATGAGAACAGAGAAGAATGATTTCAGCTGTTTAAAAGCATGCATATTTATTAGTTTAAGTTACTTCCAATCCCGGAAGAAGCCCTTGTTATTAAGAATATAATAATAAACATTATTTTTTTAAACTAATTATAAGGCAATTAATGAACTGAATCTAAAAGAGAAATAGTTGATTGTAGTTGATTGAAATTGAAGTGGGCGTTTAAATTGGGAAAGGTTAACCCAATCACTGCTCTGATCCTGACTGCTGCTCTCTAACAGATGAGCTGGAGCACTACAGACAGGTGAGACATAATGAGACTGGTATTTGTTGACAGGCTAGAGAGGAAAACACGATTCTTAACAACACATAGGAGTGGAGCTGTCCTCCCTCTACATGCCACATGAAAACTACCTGGAGAAAATAAGAAACGCAAGAAAGCATTACACATTACAAAGCAGTGGCCAACATCTACAACAGCCTTTTCCATTGCATTGTAGTGTTGGAATGCTCAGAGATAATATAACTGCTACTAAAGTTCAAGGATTATTGATTAGCATTAAGCATTCAATAAAATGTTACAGTTCTTCTTCATTGATCATTTTACAAGACGTTTAAACACATCAAGATGTCGTCATTATGGTGTCATCACTGAACACATACAGTATCTCACAAAAGTGAGTACACCCCTCACATTTTTGTAAACGCTGACGAAATGACACTTTGCTACAATGTAAAGTAGTGAGTGTACAGCTTGTATAACAGTGTAAATTTGCTGTCCCCTCAAAATAACTCAACACACAGCCATTAATGTCTAAACTGCTGGCAACAATAGTGAGTACACCCCTAAGTGAAAATGTCCAAATTGGGCCCAATTAGCCATTTTCCCTCCCCGGTGTCATGTGACTCGTTAGTGTTACAAGGTCTCAGGTGTGAATGGGGAGCAGATATGTTAAGTTTGGTGTTATTGCTCTCACACTCTCTCATACTGGTCACTGGAAGTTCAACATGGCACCTCATGGCAAAGAACTCTCTGAGAATCTGAAAAAAAGAATTGTTGCTCTACATAAAGATGGCCTAGGCTATAAGAAGATTGCCAACACCCTGAAACTGAGCTGCAGCACAGTGGCCAAGACCATAAAGCGGTTTAACAGGACCGGTTCCACTCAGAACAGGCCTCGCCATGGTTGACCAAAGAAGTTGAGTGCACGTGCTCAGCATTATATCCAGAGGTTGGCTTTGCAGAATAGACGTATGAGTGCTGCCAGCATTGCTGCAGAGGTTGAAGAGGTGGGGGGTCAGCCTGTCAGTGCTCAGACCATACGCCGCACACTGCATCAAATTGGTCTGCATGGCTGTCGTCCCAGAAGGAAGCCTCTTCTAAAGATGATGCACAAGAAAGCCCACAAACAGTTTGCTGAAGACAAGCAGATTAAGGACATGGATTACTGGAACCATGTCCTGTGGTCTGATGAGACCAAGATAAACTTATTTGGTTCAGATGGTGTCAAGCGTGTGTGGCGGCAACCAGGTGAGGAGGCAGGCTTCATACTGAAGCAGAGAATGATCCCCTCCCTTCGGAAACTGGGCCGCAGGGCAGTACTCCAACATGATAACGACCCCAAACACACCTCCAAGACGACCACTGCCTTGCTAAAGAAGCTGAGGGTAAAGGTGATGGACTGGCCAAGCATGTCTCCAGACCTAAACCCTATTGAGCATCTGTGGGGCATCCTCAAACGGAAGGTGGAGGAGCGCAAGGTCTCTAACATCCACCAGGTCTGTGATGTCATCATGGGGGAGTGGAAGAGGACTCCAGTGGCAACCTGTGAAGCTCTGGTGAACTCCATGCCCAACAGGGTTAAGGCAGTGCTGTAAAATAATGGTGGCCACACAAAATATTGACACTTTGGGCCCAATTTGGACATTTTCACTTAGGGGTGTACTCACTTTTGTTGCCAGCGGTTTAGACATTAATGGCTGTGTGTTGAGTTATTTTGAGGGGACAGCAAATTTATACTGTTATACAAGCTGTACACTCACTACTTTACATTGTAGCAAAGTGTCACATCGTCAGTGTTATCCCATGAAAAGATATAATAAAATATTTACAAAAATGTGAAAGATATAATAAAATATTTACAAAAATGTGAGGGGTGTACTCACTTTTGTGAGATACTGTATAAAGTGACAACTATGAGCCCCTATGATGCACTTACATGTAATATGAGAAAAACTGCTAAAACATGTTTGCCTCCTGAGGTACTTTAACTCTCATACACAATTGAAACAGCTCAACACAAAGAATGCTTCAAGTGGTTTCCCCAAATTCAACTGAAAATGCAACTTCTCCAGTCTCAAAATTATTCATCCCCTTCATGGCAAGCATAATTAGTACTTAGTAGAGCACCCTTTTGCTTTTATGACCTACTGCAGCGTTCCTGAGGAATCTTAGTCCATTCCTCATGAGCAATGGCCTCCAGTTCAGTAATATTCTTGGGTTTGCGTGCTGCAACTGCCTTCTTCAAATCCCACCAAAGATTTTCTATGGGGTTCAAGTCAGGTGACTGATGACCACTGTAGAATCTTCCAGGACTTCTTCTGCAACCAAGCCTTGGTGGAATTTGAGGTATGCTTGGGATCATTGTCATGTTGGAAGGTCCAATGACGCCCAAGCTTCAGCTTCCTCACAGACAGCATGACATTGTCTCCTAGGATTTCCTGATACTTCAATGAATCCATCTTGGCTTCCACACGCTACAGGTTTCCAGTGCCAGAGGATGCAAAGTAGCCCCAGAGCATCACCGAGCCACCACCATGCTTGACTGTGGACAGAGTGTTCTTTTCAGCGTATGCTTCATTCTTCTTCCTCCAGACATACTGTTGATCCATCGTGCCGAAAATTTCCACAAAACAGAATCCCAAAACTTCTGTGGCTTATTTATATGATTTTGAGCATACTGGAGCTGACTTTTCGTGTGCTTTTGGGTCGGTAGTGGTGTACGTCTTGGGGTTCTGGGATGGAAACCTTCTGCATTTAGTATGCGCCTTACTGTGCTCACTGAAACCTCAGTGCCTGTTGCCACCAAGTCTTGCTGCAGGTCTTTTACAGTCACTCGAGGGTTTTTCACAACCTGCCTTCTCAGAAATCTGGTTGCAGCCGTTGATAGTTTCCTTTTTCTGCCCCATCCAGGTAGTGTAACCACTGTTCCCTTAACTTTGAACTTGTGAACTATGCTTCCAACAGTGTCTCTAGGAAGATTCAGTGCCTTCACAATCTTTTTGTATCCTGTTCCTTGTTTGTGAAGGGCGATGATTTCTTCTCTTAACTTTTTGGACCATTCTTTTGATCTAGCCATATTTCTAACATGCAGTCAAACGTGACACTCAACAAACCCCTAGCCTCAACATGGGTTGAATCATTTTAGCCTAGTTCCTCACAGTTTTTAATCATTTTGATTGCAAATGTATGGGTATTATCCAACCCCAATTCCAAAAAATGGAAACTGCTAATAAAAACAAAGAGGAGTGATTTGTAAATGTACTGTGACTTGTATTTAAATAAAAAAACTGATAAAGACAAGGTATTTCATGTTTTACCTAATCAGCTACATAGTTTTTTGAAGATAAACATTTATGTTGAAATTTATGCTTGCAACACGTTCCAAAAAAGTTGAGACAGGGGTAATTTAGCACTAATAGCAATGTGACAAGTTGAAATAAGAAGGTGATGTGAAACAGGCGAGGCAATTGTCTAATCATAGTATATAAGGAACCTCCAAAAAAGGAGCCTAGTCCTTCAAGAGCAAGGATGGGTCGAGACCCGCCAATCTGTCAACAGATGCGTTAGCGATTAATCCAACACTTTGAGAATAACATTCCCCAAAGGCAAATTGGTAGGATTTTGGGCATTTCACCTTCTACAGTGCACAATATAATTAAAAGATTCAAGGAATTCAGTCAAATCTCAGTGCGTAAAGGGCAACACCGAAAACCACTTCTGAATGCGCATGAACTCCAATCCCTCAGATGTCACTGTCTTAAAAACTGTCATGAGTCTGTAATGGATATCCTGACATGGGCTCGGGAATACTTTAGTAAACCTTTGTCAGTCAACACCATTCGCCGCTGCATCCACAAATGCAAGTTAAGGCTTTACTATGCTAAGCAGAAGTCACACATCAACACTGTCCAGAAGTGCCGCCGACTTCTCTGGGCTTGGTCTCATCTGAGATGGACAGTAGCACAGTGGAATTGTGTTTTGATGTCTGACGAGTCAACATTTCAAATAGTTTTTGGACAAAACAGCCGTTGTGTTCTCCGGGACAAAGAGGAAAAGGACCATCCAAGCTGTTATCAGCGTCAGGTCCAAAAGCCAGCATCTGTTATGGTATGGGAATGTGTCAATGCCCATGGCCTGGGTAACTTGCACATCTGTGAGGGCTCCATTAATGCAGAAAATATGTACACATTTTGGAGCAACATATGCTGCCTGCCAAACCACATTCTGCCTGGATTACAAGTGCATGGTTGCGTAAGCACAAAATAAGGCAATGAAGGCCTGGTACAGTTGCAGCTGAAGAAATGCCTAATGGATGAATGGGGGAAAATTCTGCTTGTTAAACTTAACCAACTGGTGTCTTCAGTGCCCATACGCTTAATAAGTGTTATTAAAAGAAAATGTGTTGTTACACAGTGGTAAACAGTCGACTATCCCAACTTTTTTGGAGTCTGCTGCAGTCATCAGATTTAAAAAAAAATAAAAAATTAAATTCACAAAATAAAACATCAAATAATGTGTTAATGTGTTTTCAATATAGCACAGGGTGAAGTGAATTTTCAACTGATTTTTTTGTTTGTTTTATGCTTTTTCCATACTGTCCTAACTTTTTCGGAATTGGGGTTGTACATTACACATTATTATACATCATGCATTATTTTACATATTACTTTACATACATTTTACATTATAAACAATTAGTTTTAAAGGCAAGCCTTGAATAAGATTTGTTTCTTTTTCACCATGTGAATTTAAGTAGTGTTCAGTAACATTAGCCAACGACCTTGGCAGCTCATTAGCAATAAGCTGACAACCAGTTTCAGCAAACGAGCAAAATAATAAGGGTACGGTCTCAATTAATTGCAACCTGCTGCTAGTTAGACATATCATGTAGATTCACTATCCTCCAGGTGGTCACAAAGTGTTGACAAGATGGCTCTTATGAATAACAGTACAGCTAGCACAGCACTGACATAATTATCCTTATTATCTTTGTCTTTTAGACATTTTGTTTCTGGAACAGTAAAATGGTGTGAATAATTACATATTTGCTTTTTAGTGTATGAAAACTGAATAACCTCAGAATGATCTATATGGGACTTAAGTATCACCAACAGCATTATAAAAAGTACATATTATATCGTTCTCTGATTATTTTATTATATTTTCTTAGTAGAACCTGGAACCTAGTATATGATTTATCTAGTATACTGGAACCTAGTATATGATTTATCAATCAATAAAGGTGAACCATTATTGCTAATTAGAAACAAGAGACTAAATCAGTAAAGATAGGTCAATATTACAATAACAGGAATATTATCCTATCTGTCATTATCTGTGTCCATGTTGCTTATGGGCAAACATGAAGTATGCACATACTCCATTTGGGGGAAAAAAAAGCCAATCTGCAAAATAATTGTCAAACAGCTTCCTAGTAGTGCTGACTCATACATAATGGGTGCTGTAAATTCTGTTTAATGCTGCTAAATTAGTCTGCACTCATCCTGAGAACATACAGTATGCTCTCAACAGGGTGCTGACCTTGCTTGCCTGGCAGACTGCTTATTTAAAACAGATTTCTGAATCACGTCTGTATCTTCAGAAGGTCAAGGAGCTTCAGTTGTACTGGGGTTAGGACATCATGGCTCCAGGAGCTGGGCTATGTGTTTGTTTGGAAAGCTTTGGTCATCAATAAAGCTCCTTGTACCATAGTACATTTGGGATCATGCAAAACCCTTTTATGCAGGAACAGGTTGCCATCTTACATGTCCAACCAAATATATACAGCATATAAATAGCCTAGTTCCTCACAGTTTTGACTCATATTTTCAACACTATATAACAACCCAACTCATATGAAGAGTTATGGTTGAGGCTCTAACTATTTTTGGTTGGATGCAGGCCTTTTTTTCTGTTGCTATTTTCATATGCTGCGCTGACATGGTTGAAGCAGTGCAAAAGGAGTGTGATATTTAAAATCCACTGATAAAGTGGGATTTTTTAAAAACCTGTTTTGGTCCACAATGAACATGCATTAACGCATCCCAAGACTTAGCACAGATGCAGGGATAAGATGGTATTTTATTCTAACCCTAAACAACCCAGGTTTAAAGATGAAAGGTTTTATGATGCATTGTAGTTGCACATAAGCTTCTGTTTCAACCATCTGTGAAACTTCATGGGATTGACATGCACAAGAAAGAAAGAAAGAGCAGGGCAGATGGATATATACAGTATAAGTTCATCCAGATCCATTAAAATAAAAATAAAATACCATTATTAAAACAACCAATTTATTTACATAATAGTCAGCATTGTGAAATTATCAATGCCGTCAGGATACTAATAGCATTCTATTAGTATCTTCACACTTCAAACTTTCATTTTCTCTCTCATTACCCCCCTTTGATGCTTTACATTTAGGCCGCTATCAAAAGACGAACTAAGTAAGAAACAAAATAAGCGAAGGATCCAATAACTCTACATACACCTCATATGAAACTGTAAAAGTGTGAAATTGTTTTTCGCTGTTGGAGTTGGTGTGAAGCAGATTATATATAGATAAAGCTTTCAGACATGGGGCTTTAATTCTCTTGCAATATGTAGTGGTTTATAAAAAAAAAAAAACCCACACAGACTGGAAAAAGACCAGGTGATTTATTTATTTATTTATTTATTTATTATTATTATTTTATTTTATTTGTTTTATCTTCAACTGTCCAGTTTTGGTGAGTCTGTACCCATGATAGCCTTAGATTCCTGTTCTTGGATGACAGGAGTGGAACCTGATGTGGTCTTCTACTGTTGTAGCCCATCCACCTCAAGGTTTGATGTTTTGTAAATGCTGATATACTTTTCTGCTCACCAGGGTTGTAAAGAGTGATTATTTGAGTTACTATATCCTTCGTGGCACTTCAAACCAATCTGTTTATTTTCCTCTGACCTCTTTTATCAACAAGGCGTTTCCACCCACAGAACTGTCACTCACTCAATGTTTTTTGTATCTTGCACCATTCTGTGTAAACTCTAGAGACTGTTGTGTGTGAAATTCCCAGGACATCAGCAGTTTTTGAAATACTCAGACCAGCCCTTCCATGCCATGATCAAAGTGACAAAGATCACACTTTTTCTTCATTCTGATGTTTGAAGTGAACATTACCTGAAGCTCTTAACCTGTATCTGCATGATTTTTTGCACTGCGCTGCTGTCACATGCCACATTGATTGGCATGACTGATTGGATAACTGCATAAATTAGCAGGTGTACAGGTGTTTCTATTCAAATGGATGGTGAGTCTAGTTCTTGTCTAGATGTTTTCTCTTTAATGGATTGTGATCTTAACATCAGTTTGATATTTGTGTATTTAACGCATGGTTTTAACAGATTGTGGATTTTGGATTATGGGCTTCCAAAAACACGTTCACTTGCACCCAAATCTTGTTTTGCGACACTACCAAAATATACACATAATAAAGAAGATTATAAATATATTTTCTGCAAGTTCTGGTGCCAGCTGGTCTGCCACTAAAAATCTATATAAAAATCTGTTAGTAAACCCTAATCCAATGTTACAGTGCTACACTGCACACACTATGTTCTTAAAACAGATTATTTGATCAGCAGCACAACAAACCACACCTCTTATTAATGTATTCATTTAAGCCCAACCATTTTTACATCTGTACTGCTCTGTGCCACATTATTATCTGTGGTCACAAAGATATCCAAAATATACAATGCCTAATTGTTTTGGGGGTTTTTTGGTCATGAAAATAGAGCCCTCAATCTATCTGATAGTTTTACCTGGCTGCTACCGCAATAACTGTCCATATTTGGTATAAGCTAGTCTGCTGAATACTAAGTCATAGCATGTTATGTTTACACTCACAGCATTTTTTTAACTATATTGTTACTCTTTTGCACCTATCTTTTGCACTATTGTTATATCTGACATTTCCATACTAGAACTGTGTACTGGTTGGAGCTACACTGTCACTTACTGTACCTGTTGTTCCTGTTTTATTAGTTACTGTACTGTCTTGTGTTTTTTGCACGTGCACATTATGTAAAAATGTGTAGATCTTAGATAGTTCTATGTTGTCTCGTGAGGTTAGTGTGTTGTTTTATGTAGCACCATGCTCCTGGAGGAACATTGTTTCATTTCACTGTGTACTGTACCAGCTGTATATGGTTGAAATGACAATAAAAAGCCACTTGACTTGACTTGACTTGAGGTTCTAAAGTGGTTTAGGTGTAACATTCTGAAAGTCCAAAAATGCTCCTGAAATGTTTTGAAAACATGTTCTGCACGTGAACATTTGCCTGCAGAACACTGAAGTTAGACAAAAAATAACATGATACTATCATTCCTGTGATGTCACTGCAACATTATTAGTTGTAGAAACATTAATATGTGTTTCCATAATGTTAGTGTTTATACAAGTGTTGTAATGTTATACAAAAATGTTTTCAGAACACTCAAAACCTGAACCTGATAGATCCAAAAATTTCTAGAAGCATAAACTGACCCAAATTGCTAGCTGAATGAATGATGTTTTTAACTGTTTTCATATAACGAAATGTGTGTTGTTTGATGGATGGAATATTCAAGTGTGAAAAGCATCTTAATTGTGACTGTAACAGGGATTTTCTGTCAGGCTACAGTGTATGTAGAGAGAGAAACATAATTAAATAAATAGAAAATGGGTGGGTGAATACCCATTGAATGTTGTACATTTAATTTATGTTGTTTTACTCTTGTTTTTCACTACAGGCTCAACTTTTTTCATTCTACCGTAAATTAAAGTGGTAAAATATGCTATCTCTGTGAGTTAATAAAGCATGTAACTTGGTTATGTTGGTAATAAGTATTTACAATCCATGCACCAAGTTTATTGCTTTTTTTTTTTTATTTATTGTGTGGTAGTGTGCAGTTTGAATCTTAAATACTGTCCTGTTGCATAGTTGCTTCACATTATCCAACCAGAATAAATCATAACTGCAAGTACTGTAGTATACTTTCATTATAGAGCAATAATAATAATAATAATAATAATAATAATAATAATAATAATAATAATAATAAAATAATTTGTATTTAAATTTAATTGTGTGGATGTTTGATAATGTTCATGAAATCATACACTATGTGAGTTACTAATATTGGAGGTGGGACAACCTTGGGTTTAACACCTGCTCTTTGAACAGTGCAGACTCCCTCACTGATTGAGACTGCTCAGCAGGATGGTGGTGGAGAGAAGAGCTTCTCACATCTGACCCCATTAGTGTGCTTAATGTAGAGCAGGAGAATGACAGAAATTCCTCACTCTGTGACAAGGTTCCACTGTTGAAAAATTAGCATGTGAGAATATGACAGCACAAGCATCAGTGTTTCGACCTTCTTAATTAAACATACAGAGAAAAAAAAAATATGAGAGAGAGAGAGAGAGAGAGAGAGAGAGAGAGAGAGAGAGAGAGAGAGAGAGCGGTAAAAGGAGCTCCACAGGCAAGGCTGTTTTTTGCCTCACTGTTTCCCATGGCAACCAGACTCTTTTGTATTTTGCCCTGTTTTGCTACTAATGAGAGGGAATATGATAATAGAGTCAGTTAAACAATTACAGTTATTTATTATTCTCTTTTTTTCTGCATAAGTCTCCACAACATGCAACAGTAAATCTCTGAAAAAATCTCTTGAATATATTTAACAGGCATGTACATTATGTAGCATCCACATTCCAATTGCATTCTGTTGACCCATTAAATAGGGAATTTGAAACACAAATATGACACTTGATAAAACTATGCTGCACTGATTCCCATTTTTTAGTAATGAAGTAATTAATCATTATTTACAAAAGTAAATAAATAAATACAGAGGGGAAAAAGAGAGAAAGAATCAGATTTGCTTGAGGGCTTTGGTGTACTCTATAACATCACCTTAATGCAGAGAACTATAAACTTCACATTTGTAGTAATGCTGTAGGCCATTTTGTTTTCTTTTTCATCCTGTTTTTATGTCATTCACCATTAAACTTTTCTTTCACATTCTCACAGCAGCTATCTGCAATGGAGTGGCTTCCCATCCAGGGTTTACAATTGCCTTGCACTCAGCATTCCCAAGAAAGACTTCAGATACATCAAGTCCCTGACTAGGATAAAGCACTTACTGTATGATCAAACATAACAGCTGTTATACTGTATATTAACTTTACATAGAGCACTGGGTTGTTTTGTAAATGTTGTGCCATATTTTAGATAATATTATAGAAGCTAGGCATACAGAATACATACAGAATAAATATGTATTTATTACACAGAATAAATATGTATATGTGATTTACCACGGAAGCTTTGACATGACAAATCAGAATTCAACGTGATAGTCTTTAAAGGTGGTAGATATTCGCAAGACTAAAATTATCTAAAATTAGATTCATTAATTGTAATATACATGCTACACTAGAAAACATGGTCAAAATACTTGCTGAGAAATGTTAAACTTTGCAAGTGATATAAAATGAGTGCAACTGCTTATCACTTATTGATGTGATTTCATGTTTAGAAAAAAAAATTCTAATTAGGGCATACCTGATGCTGTGTGAAGGAGGCTGAAATGAAATCCCATACTCCTGAGGGTGCGTGCTAACGTAAGATAAGCTGCTGCATGGATTGTACACCTTATCGCATGCTCGCAATAGGGGTGTCAGACTAAAAACTGGGGATGTAGTACAGGCATCAGTGTGCCATATATATATATATATATATATATATATATATATATATATATATATATATATATATGTGTGTGTGTGTGTGTGTGTGTGTGTGTGTGTGTGTGTGTGTATATATATATATATATATATATATATATATATATATATATATATATATATATATATATATATATATATATATATATATACAGGTGCATCTCAATAAATTAGAATGTCGTGGAAAAGTTCATTTATTTCAGTAATTCAATTCAAATTGTGAAACTCGTGTATTAAATAAATTCAATGCACACAGACTGAAGTAGTTTAAGTCTTTGGTTCTTTTAATTGTGATGATTTTGGCTCACATTTAACAAAAACCCACCAATACACTATCTCAACAAATTAGAATACTTCATAAGACCAATAAAAAAAACATTTTTAGTGAATTGTTGGCCTTCTGGAAAGTATGTTCATTTACTGTACATGTACTCAATACTTGGTAGGGGCAGGAACAGGACTGGAGCCGGGGTCGCCACGTTGACTCCCGGCTGGAGCAGGGCTGGAGCAGAGGTCGCCACATTGACCCCCGGTCTGAGCTCCGCCGAGGAGACCTCCTCCTGGGTCTCCGGCAGGAGCTCGGGACTGGAGGTTGCCAGGTTAACCTCCAGAGGGGGCTTTGCAGAGGAGACCTCCTGCTGGGTCTCCGGCTGGAACTCTGGGTTGGCACGCCGCAGAGTGGCCTGTCCGATGCAGCCCCCGGTCGCGCACTCTTGGGTTAGGGGCTGAGAGGTGCAGGCCGCCATGTCGGCCAGCTCCCTCCCATACTGCTCAGTGAACGGCCAGCTGGGCTGATCAGACAGGTGGCCCCTGTTCAAAAGGACCTTGAGGTCAGGCTTGAATTCCGGGCTCCCGTACTCCTGGACCAGTAGATCCACGAAACCAGAAATGGTATTCAGTTCCGTGTATCCACTGGCAAGGTAAAGCTCCACCCATCAGCGAGCTGAGCTGACTAGACGGGATAGAAGGAAATGCAGCCATTGTTCCTCATTGGGCTTGGGGTCTTCCAAACTAAAAAAATAATACTGGGGGTAAACAGAAAAACCATTGTAGGCGTCGGGGGGATAACTAAATGTCCATTGTGGAAAAAAAATCTAATCATATGCGCGAATGAGAAATGTGGCGCGTTGTGCCCGAGATTTCCCTGCTGCATCCATGTTAGGCGGAGTATTCTGTTACAAAACACACGGGAGGGCTGGATGCAAGCGCTAGGTAAACAGTCACTTTAATAGGGAGGTAACCAAAAGTAACGGAACATATACAAAATTATCAGAACAGGGAAAAACGCAAAGCAATGGCAGGGTCAAAAAACAAATAGTAATCCACAAAAAATAGCGAGGCAATAATCCACAAAAAGGCAAGGTAATAATCCACAAAGTGGCGAGGCATTAATCCACAAAATATTGAGGCAATGATCCACAAAGTGGCGAGGCATTGATCCACAAAATAGCAAGGCGATAATCCACAGAATAACGAGGAAATAATCCACAGGATAGTGAGGCAATAAACCACAGTCCAGGAAACGCGAGGTGAGTGCAAACGCACAGAACATTCATACATACATTCATACATACATTAATTCATTCATTCATTCATTCATTCAGTTCAATACTCAAGGCTTAAATAATGTGAATGAAAATGAGGGGAAACACAAAACACCTGAAACTCATAAAGGAAGATAAAACGGAGAACCAATGAACAAACAGGGGCGGAGACATAACGTGAGCCAAAAACAAAGAACCAATAAACAAATGGGGGCGGAGACATAACGTAAACCAAAATAACAAAGCACACAACAAAGTCTATGAATGAGGAAATTGCGCTACTCGCTGTCCTCAGCGAGCAGCACGAAGAGGGAAACCCTAACAAACACCAGCAGATGACATGGCACCCCAAATCATCACTGTCTGTGGAAACTTCACAGTGGACTTCAAGCAGCTTGGATTATGTGCCTCTCCACTCTTCCTCCAGACTCTGTGACCTTGATTTCCAAATGAAATGCAAAATTTACTTTCATCCGAAAGAGGACTTTGGACCACTGAGCAACGGTGTTTTGAGTAAAAGGGTGTTTTGAGTTAATTAGCTGGTTAGAGCTCTTCTCAGGTTGATATTGCTGTATTAAAAATTCTTTATTCTTTATTCTAATATTTTTGAGATACTGGATTTTATCTTATTTCCATGAGCTGTAAGCTGTAATCATCAAGATTAAAACAAAAAATAAGACTTGCAATATTTCACTTTATGTGTAATGACTCTAGAATATATGAAAGCTCCACCTTTTGAATTAAATTATGGAAAAAAAAAAACATTTCCACGATATTCTAATTTTTTGTGATGCACCTGTACATATAGATAGATAGATAGATAGATAGATAGATAGATAGATAGATAGATAGATAGAAACCTTAATCGAACAAGACAAATAAGTAAATAAGTAGTCACGCATGAGCTAAGAAGTAAACACATACAAACACACACACGCACGCACATACACACACTGATCAGCCATAACATTAAAATGTGTAGGTCCCCTTGTGCCGCAAAACAGCTCTGACCCAGTTCTGAGGCATGGACTCCACATGACCTCTGAAGGTGTGTTGTGGTATCTGGCACCAAGACAGCAGCAGATCCTAGGGAATACAGTTGCCATGAAGGGGTGTACATGGTCTGCAACATTGTTTAGGTAGGTGGTACATGTCAAAGTAACAGCCACATGAATGCCAGGATACAAGGCTTTCCAGCAGAACATTGCTCGGGCAATCACACTGCTTCCCCCAGCTTGCCTTCTTCCCATAGTGCATCCTGGTGCCATCTCTTCCACAGGTAAGGGACGCACACACACCCAGCCATCCACATGATGCAAAAGAAAACATGATTCATCAAACCAGGCCACCTTCTTCCATTGCTCCATTGTCCAGTTCTGATCGCAATGGACAGGGGTCAGCATGGGCACTCCAACCAGCCCCATACACAGCAAGCTGTGATGCACTGTGTGTTCTGACGCCTTTCTGTCATAGCCAGCATTAACTTTTCCAGCAATTTGTGCTACAGTAGCCCTTCTGTGGGATTGGACCAGACGGGCTATCCTTTGCTCCCCATGCGCATCAGTGAGCCTTGGGCATCCATGACCCTGTTGCCAGTTCACTGGTTGTCCTTCCTTGGACCACTTTTGGTAGGTACTAACCACTGCATACCAGGAACACCCCACAAGACCTGGCGTTTTGGAGATGCTCTGACCCCATCGTCTAGCCATCACAATTTGGCCCTTGTGAAAGTAGCTCAGAACCTTACGCTTGCCCATTTTTCCTTCTTCCAACACATCAACTTTGAGAACTGACTGTCCACTTGCTACCTACTATATCCCACCACTTGACAGGTGCCATCATAATGAGTAAGCAATGTTAACATAACATTATGACTATTCTTGCATTTACCATTACTAATGGTTAATTTTTTCATCTTCTGTGACCGGTTTCTCTTGGTCAGGTTCACAGTGGATCTGGAGTCTATCCTAGGTGCAAGGTGGGAGAATTCACCCTGGATGGGATGCCAGTCCGTTGCAGGGCACCATGCACACATACACATTCAAACACTTATTCACACCTAGGGGCAATTTAGCATAGCAAATCTGCCTACTGGCATGTTCTTGGACAGTGGGAAGAAATCCAGAGAACCTGGAGGAAACCCACAAGAACATAGGGAGAACATGCATAACTGACAATAACCTGAGCTCAGGATAGAGCCGGGGAGCCTGGAGCTGTGAGGTACCAGTACCCGTTACACCACCATGCTGTCCTAGCTAATTTTTTGACAATATTAATAAATACTAATCCTTTGAATTCACAGTCATTTTGCAATGAAAGACTAAATATTTTTTAGCAAAGTGCTATCAATTCAATCTCTCCCTGCTATAGTTTAAAGGGGGATAGAGATAGATAATTATTAACTTTACTTCAAGCTTATAATTGATATTATAAACCAATATTATTTTATGAGCCCTGATACTGTTTGTTTAATTAATCAGAATAATGCATTGCATTGGGAAGTTAAATTATTTTCCAGTCCAGGCCAAAGGAAGACAGTGTGACAAATTGCTGAGGAAGAGGGTTTACAAAGAAACGCATTCTAATGTGAAAATGAAACTGGTGTGTAGGAGACAGCTGCCAGAGCTTACCAGTCTTCCCAGAGGCAATGGGAAGGCAGTCATACAGAACGAGAAAAAAGGGCACTTTTTAAAATGTAAAGATTGTAGATCACAGGGCGAGAAGCTATGAAGTGTGAGCGAAGGAACGGAAATTGAACCTCACTGCCACAGCTTCAGTCAATCAGATAAATAGCATTTATATAATCGAGTTTCACAGCACATGCAATATTCATCTTTCACTTAGCTTTTTTTCTGGCTGATGGTGGGGAGGGGGTGGTCCATTTTGGGGTGACTTTCTTGCTCAAAACAGCAAGTTTTAACAAAATAAAAATCACTTTTTTACCCTTTACCTTCAGCCAATATACAGTACTGTGCAAACGTTTTAGGCACCCTATTTTTTAAAATACAAACTTTGTTATAGATTTTTTATTTAATGACTTTTACATTATCAAGTCAGTACAAAAACATTTTAGATTCCCAAACATTAGTTTTCTAGAACAAAAATAAATGTTATAGAAAAATGTTTGCATATCTTAAAGAAAGCAGCATATTACGTAAGAGACCACTTTTCAGACAAAAAACACAATGAAGGCTGCTGGGTTTTGCTGCAAAATAAGAAGCAAGTGCAAAAGTCAAAGTCTCCAGAAGAACTGTGTCTGGTTCTGCAAGATGCTCAATAAAACTTACCAACTAAGTTCCTTATTTAATTTCCCTCCAAATTGTACCGGAGACTACTATTTTTATTTATATTTTTTGTCAAATATTGACTTTGTTTCATTTACTACTGTTTATTGCTCTTTTTTAATGTAGAAACATTTAATTTCATTATTTTGAAGGCATCTTTGCTCTACAGCATTTCTTTCCATGTGGCTAAAACTTTTGCACAGTACTGTATGTATTGGGTAAATGTGGATCTGGAGCTTATCCCAGGAACATCGGGCATGAGGCAGGAATACACCCTGAATGGGATGCTAGTACACTGCAGGGCAAAAAGTCACTGTATTAAACCATTATATACCATTTTAAGGAATTAGTCATTACACAATTCTTGATTAAGCATGTTTGATTTAGTTTCCTGCTTACCATGTTTGGCTGTATTACAGCTGTGTGCACATTTCAGTAGCCATAAAGAGTTGCTTATAAGCTATACACTCCATCAGAGTTATGTCTGTGTGCTGATTTTGTCATAAATATGACGCTTTCCCTTTCCACCTATATCAACTTATGGCAGGAGTGCAGACACCTCACTTTAAACCCTCCAGACCACATGATGCCAAATCTGATTTAGAGCAGGGAAATATTTTCTCCCACAGAACAAGCTTTTGCTTTAGAAGGCCAGGCCACATGTTGTGAAATGAAGCAGGCCAGCAAACTAAACAGGTTGTCACTTGCCCTTGTGCTGATCCTATTGATTTACTGCTTCTTGCTCCTGCTATCCTGGAGGGCACTGCAAGTCCTGAAGAATAATCAAACACTTTGCAGGAAAATACTCTTGAGTGTGCTTCTCATGAGGATAGTAACCCAATATAATTTACTTTATTTTATTTATTTATTTTTGCGAATGAGAGATGACTTTTAAGATGTAGTCCACATTTAGGATTGTTGTGTGCAAGTTGATGCTATTACATGAAATGCTGAACAGATAAATAATTTTAAGGCTGATGTTTGCCTTGTGTGTCCCATGTGAAGGCCATAGCTGAAAAAAAATATATTAATAATACCAAGAAGTGGGAAAATTGGAGGGAGATGAAATACTACTAAAATACTATTGTTCTTTTAAGTGTTGACAAACAATTGTGCACTTACCCAGTGCTACAAAAATATTGCATGTGGCAGACTTTAGATTTGAGTTCAATCTGCTTGTAATTAGTGCACATAGTTAAAGTGCAGTCTACCTGGGATTCACAGATGATCAGCTGATTACATTGTGCCATGGCTGGTAATGGAAATAGACTAATAACATTACTACCTGATGTTGTGGCCCACTGAGACGGAAGAAGAACTTACATTCATTTACCAGCCTTCAATTAATTCGGAGCCACTATAATCATCATTTCACATCCTTACTGCCCCATGCTGTCTGTAGAGAGATAACAACCGTCTGTATGCTATTTTACTTTTTCCTCTCCTCAAAAGAGAATACCAATTATTCCTAGCTCTAGAATTCAAAATCAGTAAATATCTCAATCACTATGGCCTGACATTCAAAGTAGCACATGATACAGTATATTGATAAATGATACAATATACAGTGTCCTCCACTAATATTGGCACCCTTGGTAAATATGAGCAAGGAAGGATGTGAAAAATTATCTTTCTTGTTTCACTTTTTGATCTTTTGTTTAAAAAAATTCACATAAATACTCTGCTCTCATGGATATCAAACAATTGCAACAAATGGCAGGACCTTGATTTTGTAGTCAGTAAACCATTTTTGTGTTGATTTTGATGTATGTTTTGATCATTGTCCTGCTGGACGATCCAACCACGGACCATTTTAAGCTTTCTGACAGAGGCAGTCACGTTTTCATGTATCCTAACAAAATTTCCAGGTCCTCTGGCAGAAAATCAGCCCCAAAACATTAAAGAGCCACCACCATATTTAACCGTGGGCATGAGGTACTTTTCCATATGGCTACCTCTCTGTGTGCACCAAAACCACCTCTGGTGTTTATTGCCAAAAAGCTCTATTTTGGTTTCATCTGACCCATTGAACACGATCCCATTTGAAGTTCCAGTAGTGTCTGGTTTGTTTTTGGATGAGAGTAGAGGCTGTTTTCTTGAAACCCTTCCAAACAATTTGTGGTGATGTAGGTGACTTCAGACTGTAGTTTTGGAGACTTTCTGATCCCAATATGCAACTAACTTCTGCAATTTTACAGCTGTGATCCTTGGAGATTTTTTGGCTACTCAAACCAACCTCTTCACAGAGCGTTGAGACAATATAGACACACGTCCTCTTCCAGGTTGATTCATAACATCTCCACTTGACTGGAACTTCTTAATTATTGCCCTGATAGTGGAAACGGGCATTTTCAATGCTTTTGCTATATTCTTATAGCCACTTCATTTTGTGAAGCTCAACAACCTTTTGCCACACATCACAGCTATATTCATTGGTCTTGCCCATTATTATGAATGATGAAGGGAATTTGGCCTATCTGTCACCTCATATTTATACCCCTGTGAAACAGGAAGTCATGGTTGAACAATTTCCTGTTAAATATCAATGGGAATAGACTTCAAATATATTGTTCTGATATGAATTCATAGGGGTGCCAATAATTCTTGCACACCTATATTTAACAAAAAATTTTTTTTTGCTAAACCTGTGTTGTGTTTGCAATTGTTTGATATCCATGAGAGCAGAGAATTTTTGTGATTTTTTTTAACAAAAGATCAAAAGGTTAAACAATAAAGACAATTTTTCACAGCCTTCTTTGCTCATATTTACCAAGGGCCAATATTAGCGGAGGGCACTGTAGGTTTGTGGAGACCTGACCATCACACTCAAATGTGGTTCTTCCCCAAACTGTTACAACAAAGTTGGAAGCACACAGTTGTCTAGAATGTCTTTGTATGCTGTAACATTACAATTTACCTTAACTGGAACTAAGAGGCCCATGTTCCAGCATGACAATACCCCTGTGCACAAAGTGAGGTCCATGAAGACATGGCTTGCCAAGGTTGGAGTGGAAGAACTTGAGTGACCTGCACAAAGCCCCGACCTCAACCCTACCGAGCGCCTTTGGGATGAACCGGAATGCCTACTACACTCCAGGCCTTCTCACCTGACATCAGTGACTAACCTCACTAATGTTCTTGTGACAGAATGAGCAAAGCCCCACAGGCGTGCTCCAAAATGTAGTGTAAAGCCTTATCGGAAGAGTGGAGGTTATTATAACAGCAAAGGGAGATTAAATCTGGAATGGGATGTTCAAAAACACATATGGGTGTGATGGTCAGGTTTCCACAAATTTCTGGCTCAGGAAAGGGTCTACACAAACCCCTGTGTTCACATTCCACAATCAGAGCACTCCATATAGCCTACAGAGACAATGACTGTGAAAATTAATACATCTTTAAAACAACTGCAATCACCTATTTTCTGCCATGTTTTCTTCTGGACTTATTGTGCTTTTAACAACAAATTGTGTGCCACAAATTGTTTCATTTACTTAGCATGTATTAGTATAGTAGTACTACAGTATGTCTTGTTTCATATGTGTGTGTTCGTTGAGTTATTTCCTGAAGGATAAGATTAAGTGTTAAGAGTCTCCCTCTCGCTACGCTGCTACCAGAGGCTAGCGAGTAGCGCACTTCCGCATTCCACGCTTCGCGCTACCAAGAAGAGTAGCTCGAGCTTCATTCTCAAAAACCCGCTGGAGTTTGCATTCATTGTTTATATCACCATGTGCTTGTGTTTTGGTTTACATCATGTCTCCGCCTCCTTTATGTTTATTGATTCCCCGGTTTATGTCATGTCTCCGCCCCCGTTCTTTCATTGGTTTTCTGTTTATTGTTTTATTATTAGTCTCAGGTGTTTTGTGTTTCACGTCATTTGCTTCTAATGTGTTTGTGTATAAAAACCTCCTTCCGTTTCCGCTTCCTTGAGGAGTGTTGTATGCCGGCTTCCTTCTCGTTTTCTCTCACCCTTAGTTCTTGGTTCCTAGACCATAGCTCCTAGTTTGTGGTTCCTAGACCATAGTTCCTAGTTCTCTGCTCATAGTTCCTAGTCCTTAGCTCCTAGTTTGTGGTTCCCATACCATAACCTAGCTTCGTGAGTTTGCTCCTTTTTGTTTTGATTCGTTCATACATTTTTGTCCTTTTTTGAACTACTGCCATATGGATTACCTCCTTTTGGATTATTGCCTTACTTTTGATGGATTATCTCTTTTTGGATTATTGCCTTACGTTTGTTGGATTATGGTTTGTTTTCTGTTCCATTACTTTTGAATAAACGTGTTCCTAATAAACTGACTTTTCCCCTGCGCATGCATCCTGCCTCCCTCCGTCAGTTTACGTAACATTAAGGAAATTTGTGTAGAATGTCATTATATGTACATGTCAGTATTTGGGACAAAGTTTAATCCACACATCATGAAAAGCGTGGAACCACCCATCTGCAGAGACAATGGACTGATCAACATCATAGGCAGAGAATATGGCTTACAACCTTACACCCAAAGACAATGTTTGATTGGAGGAAACATCCTGGGGTTGGACCAGAAAGAGTTAAAATCCAACGACACCAAGGAGCTACCTCAATCCTCTTTTCTCTCAGAATTCTCTCTCAGAACTCATCTCATCGGAGGGACAGAGGCGGCAAGGGGTCTCCAGAGCCACCAGAGAGTTCTTCCCAATCGACTTCGGGGAGATCAGATCACATTACATTGTCTTGGAGACCCAGTGCAGAGCCGCTGCCAGCTCTACAAACCTCCTGCCTTCATTCCACTCAGCATTCCTATTGGTCTTACAAGATGCCACTCAAACGCCGACCAGACTGCCGACGACACCACGACGTAATGAGGAAATCCCTTCAACACAACCATTCAAAAAGGCAAGCGCAATACCCCTAGCTTATCTGGTGCATATAATAAGTTTAAAGCTCTTCTAAAAGAAACGAAGGTAAATTAATAAGTTGATGGTTTGTTCAGGTTATGGTCTGTGAAATAACATACAATGCTAGAAACTCAGAACTTCATTCACTTTGCCGAAAGCCATTATAACCCCTGTTTATGTATGTGTGTGTGCATGCGTGTGTTGCGACACAGAGACAAAGAGGACGCAAGCGCAGAACACAAATACAGGAGTATAGGGTTAACGGGTTTTATTTTAGAATTGAGAGGACTGGTGAAGTGTGGGGAAAGGTGAGTAGTGGCATGATCGAGGCTGGGGCTTGAACTCAGGTCGGCGGCATGCCGAGCTGGAGAGCCACGGGGGAAGGCGAGGCGGGACTGGGCGCAGTAGGAAGTGAACAGAAGGAAGGGGGAACAGGAAGGGAGCAGGCAACGGGAGACTTGAGATGAGGACCTGGAACACGGAGAGACAGAGCAGGGTGAGCACAGGGAAATACCATACGGGGCCAAATTTCCCCTTCTGAGCTGATCTTCTAGTCTCTCCTACATATTTGATGGAGAATACAGGTAGCTCAATTTAAACCGCTAATTTTACTTACATAAAATGGTGGAGAATGTAACAACTTATCGTAACCAGCTAATTTTCCCTACAATTCAAACTCATGTAATCATCATTGAATTATTATACACATCCTTCATTCTTGTAACCATATTCTTTTCCCTATCAGTTTTACTGTAGATTGATGAAACAATATGTGGTAGTTATTGAAAAATAAAGGCAGTGCAGTGATGCAGCAAGTAGCATTGCCACCTCAAAACTCCAGAGCACCAGGTTCGAGCCTGAGCTCAGGTTCCTGTCTGTGTTCTGCACATTCTACCTATATTTCACATGGGTTTCCTCTAGGGTGTATTCTCCAAATGTTCCTGGGATACTAAAAATGAATGGATAAATACTGTGTAATAAGCTTTGGTATGAACAGCCAGTGACTAAGCTGACACTATAGGGTTTAAAGTTTAAATCCAAATAAGTGAGAAAAAAATCATATTTATTAGAAATTGTGATGATCCACTCTTTCAATTCAAACATTACATTTATAGCATTTGGTAGACACCCTTATCCAGAGCGACTTACATTTATACAACTGAACAGTTGAGGGCCTTGCTCAAGGGCCCACAGTGGCAGTTTAGCAGTGCTGGGGTTTGAACTCACAAGCTTCTGATCAGCAGTCCAACATCTTAACCACTGAGCTACCACTGCCACTTTGCAAGATGTTGACAAAATTGAAAATAGATAATGTCTGTAAAAAAATGATAGAAAAAAAACATTCACTCCGTTTATCTATTTTCAAGTCTGTGGTCATCATTCCACTTGAGACAGAGGACATAATAACAGTAATTAGTTTATTCTGACAAGTTTGGCTGAGGTTCATCTTCTAAACAAGATTTTCTCTGATATTCTTGTCATGGATTGCATTGAGCTAGGATTTCTGATGAATTGTTGCATGAAGTCTTGCATTTTGGCAAACACTGAGGGGCTTGTTGAACAGGTTTATAATGATTATTCCACAAACATACCCACTTTGTGCACTGGCAAAAACAGTTATGGGAACACATGTTGACAAAAATATTTCACAGCCAACAAATAATGTGCCATGTAACTAAGTTTTATGAATGCACATATAGTCACAGAATTATATGATAATTATTATACACTGTGTGACTCTACACATATGCTCAGGTTGGAAAATCTACTGTGTACCTTAGTAGTCTGTTGCTTCTGTGTGGGAAAACTTCCATGAAAATAAAATCAGCTCTCTTTTTGAACAGACTGTTTTGGCAGTGGATAAATATTTTTCATATTATCACACCATCAGTAACAGATAACATTTAATCACCAGGGTATTTTGAGAGTCACAGAAAGTAAGATAGGAAGAGAAACACATTGTGATGCCTCAATGAGAAAGAGAGAGATGAGAAACACTCCCACATATGTGAAGGAATTATGAGGTGAGGATTAGAGTGTAACTTTCCTTTCATTTCCAGTCCATAACACCTCTTCAGTTACTAGATAAGTTATTAGTAGAATATGTCCACCTTTTTATTTATGTTTATTTGTTTTATCCTACATAAAACTCATCACACAGATTGTAAAATACTGTAATGCAGTCAGATAGAGTTTCTACATTGTATAATTGTATTAGACTCTATTAGAATTTTTTAAAGGTTTCAAAACAAATAATATAATAAAAATGTTATCATTTAGCTCCTATGTGCATGTTATGTAATAAGCTCACTACAAAAGGGCTGCTAGATTGTCAGGGTGGTATTTGATTCTACTGCTTTGAGTTCATGATTCCTTTTATAGTATCATGAACTCAGTGTAGTGGAAGTTAGAGACACAATTTAATGCAAAATTATCACATCAAACCTCCCCATGACTCTAACACATTTTTATTCTGTTCAACAGTGCAAATGGTACACCAGTAATAATACAGTGTTTCCCATTACACTGCTTTAGAGCAAATTTAATTTGATATTTTAAAGAAAAAAGAAATGTGCATTAAATTGCATGTTCTATTCTGAGATGAGGGGGCTGTATTTTACATACACACTCACTGACCACTTTATTAGGACCACCTGTACACCTGCTCCTTTATTAGGACCAATCAGCCAATCATGTGGCAGCAAAGAAATACATTAAGTCATGCAGATACAGGTCAAGAGCTTCAGTTAATGCTCAAGCAAACATCAGAATGGGGGAAATTGTGATTTCAGCGACTTTGACCATGGCATGATATTTCAGAAACTGCTTATCTCCTGAATTTTCATGCACAACGGTCTATAGTGTTCACATGGAATGGTGAAAAAAACATCCAGTGAGAGGCAATTCTGTGGGTGGAAACACTTTATTGATGACATAAGTCAGAGGAAAACAGTCAGACTGGTTTGAGCTGACAGGAAGACCATGTTAACTCAAATTACTCAAAACACACATGTTGAACCTTGAAACAATCTTCAACTGTCTGGTCTTTGGTGAATCTGTGCTCAAAGTAGTCTTAGATTCCTGTTCTTCTGAGAATCTTGTCTGTTATAAATTATATAACAGAATTATAAAAATTGTTTGTTTCCCATAGTCTTCGGCATTTCCTCCCACAGAACTGCTATAGGGGACATTTTACTGGTATGGTGTGGGTCCCCTTGTGTCCTTAGAGGGAAGTGACACTGCAAATTAATAATGTAATTACCCAACTGTTTTACCAGAAGTGATTGCAAACAAAAAGGCAGTTTTCAGATATACCCATTTCAGTAGAATATCCTGAGTATGCTAATATGGGTTCCCCTTAAGGGACTCCAGCACAAGGAAGATGGTCCCATGGCAGGTCTTACTGGATCATAGTGCCTGTAATAAGCCTACAAAAGTTGCTTCTATCCATGGTGATGTGGTGCACTACAATGGCTGGAACATAAATCTTTAGTATAGACTGTGACTTGCCAGTGTCTGGCAGTCCCTTAATAAAAGTCAGGATCTTGGGAATTGCAGCTCTGGCAGATGAGTTGCTCTCATTGAGGCTAGTCATGTATGGGTCAACCTGGGAAATTTCTGTACAAGGCGAAGAGAGCTGCCTGACCTTGTGCCACCCGTCATGACAGCTAACCGTCATGATATCATCTGAGCACACAACATCATAAAATTAGCCTAGCTGTAATTTTCAAGTTCCAGAATGTTCATGCCATGTTTACTACCATTGCTATGAGTATTATTCTCTGTCTTGGTTATGTTGGCCTATGGTATTTTGGAATAGTTGATTTTATTCACTACAAGAAAACAAAGGTAATAAATTCTTCTTTTCCTTTCGGCTGTTCCCTTCAGGGGTCGCCACAGCGAATCATCTGCCTCCATCTAGCCCTATCCCCTGCATCCTCTTCTCTCAGACCGACTACCTTCATGTCCTCCTTCACTACATCCATAAACCTCCTCTTTGGTCTTCCTCTCGGCCTCCTGCCTGGCAGCTCTAACCTCAGCATCCTTTTACCGATATATTCACTCTCCCTCCTCTGAACATGTCCAAACCATCTCAACCTGGCCTCTCTAACTTTGTCTCCAAAACATCTCACATGTACTGTCCCCCTAATGTGCTCATTTCTGATCCTATCCATCCTCATCACTCCCAAAGAGAACCTCAACATCTTTAGCTCTGCTACCTCTAACTCTTCCTCCTGTCTTTTCCTCAGTGCAACTGTCTCCAAACCATACAACATCGCTGGTCTCACTACTGTCCTGTACACCTTTCCTTTCATTCTTGCTGGTACTCTTTTATCACACAACAGACCTGACACTTTTCTCCACCCATTCCAACCTGCCTGCACATGCTCCTTCACCTCTTTTCCACACTACCCGTTGCTCTGGACTGTTGACCCTAAGTACTTAAAATCCTGCACCTTCTTTATCTCTTCTCCCTGTAACCTCACTGTTCCACTTGGAGCCCTCTCATTCACACACATGTATTCTGTCTTGCTGCGACTAACCTTCATTCCTCTTCTCTCCAGAGCAAACCTCCACCTCTCTAGACTTTCCTCCACCTGCTCCCTGCTCTCACTACAGATCACAATGTCATCCACAAACATCATAGTCCATGGAGATTCCTGTCTGACCTCATCTGTCAGCCTGTCCATCACCACCGCAAACAAGAAGGGGCTCAGAGCCGATCCTTGATGCAGTCCCACCTTCACTGTGAACTCCTCTGTAACACCTACCGCACACCTTACCACTGTCCTACTGCTCTCATACATATCCTGCACCACTCTAACATACTTCTCTGCCACTCCAGACCTCCTCATACAATACCACAGCTCTTCTCTTGGCACCCTGTCATACGCTTTCTCTAAATCTACAAAGACACAATGCAGCTCTTTCTGACCCTCTCTGTACTTCTCCATCAACATTCTCAAAGCAAATATTGCATCTGTAGTGCTCTTTCTTGGCATGAAACCATACTGCTGCTCACAAATGCTCACTTCTCCCCTTAGCCTTGCTTCCACTACTCTTTCCCACAACTTCATTGTATGGCTCATCAGCTTAATACCTCTGTAGTTTCCACAACTCTGCACATCTCCCTTGTTCTTAAAAATCGGCACCAAAACACTTCTCCTCCATTCCTCAGGTATCCTCTCACTCTCTAAGACCTCGTCGAACAACCTAGTTAAAAACTCTACTGCCATCTCTCCTAGACACTTCCATACCTCCACTGGTATGTCATCAGGACCAACCGCCTTTCCTCTCTGCATCCTCTTCAAAGCTCTCCTAACTTCACCCTTGCTAATCCTTTCTACTTCCTGCTCAACAATATTTGCCTCTACTACTCTTCTCTCTCTGTCATTTTCCTCATTCATCAGTTCCTCAAAGTACTCCTTCCATCTTTCCCTCACCCTCCTGTCACCTGTCAACACATTTCCATCTCTATCTTTAATCACACTAACCTGCTGCACATCCTTTCCATCTCTATCCCTCTGCCTCGCCAACCGATACAAATCCCTCTCACCTTCCTTACTATCTAACCTTGCATACATGTCCTCATTCTGTTTGGCCTTTGCCACCTTTATCTTAACCTCATGCTGCATCTCCCTATATTCCTGTCTACTTTCCTCCGTCCTCTCACTGTCCCACTTCTTCCTAGCTAACCTCTTCTTCTGGATACTCTCCTGAACTTCCTCATTCCACCACCAAGTCTCCTTGTCTTCTTTCCTCCCTCCAGATGACATACCTAGCACCTTCCTACCTGTCTCCCTGATCACTTTGGCTGTAGTAGTCCAGTCATCTGGAAGCACCTCCTGACCACCTAAAGTCTGTCTCAACTCCTCCCTGAAAACCACACAGCATTCTTTCTTTTCCAACTTCCACCACTTTGTCTTCTGCTCTGCCTTTGCTCTCTTCATCTTCCTCACCACCAGAGTCATCTTACACACCACCATCCTATGCTGTCTAGCTACACTCTCTCCTACCACTACTTTGCAATTGCTAATCTCCACCAGATTACAGTGTCTACATAAGATATAGTCCACCTGTGTGCTCCTGCCACCACTCTTATATGTCACCCTGTGTTCCTGCCTCTTCTGAAAGTACGTGTTCACCACAGCCATCTCCATACTTTTAGCAAAGTCTACCAACTTCTGTCCTTCTGGGTTCCTTACCTGAAGACCAAACCTGCCCATCACTTCCTCATCCCCACTATTCCCTTCACCAACATGTCCATTAAAGTCTGCCCCTATCACCACTCTCTCACCTCTGGGAACACTCTGCATCACTTCTTCAAGCTCGCTCCAGAACCTGTCTTTCTCCTCTTGCTCACAACGTACTTGTGGAGCGTAAGCACTAACAACATTCAACATCACACCTTCAATTTCCAGCTTCAGACTCATCAACCTATCTGACACTCTCTTTACCTCCAGAACATTCTTCACAAACTCCTCCTTCAGGATCACTCCTACTCCATTTCTCTTCCTGTCCACCCCATGATAAAACAGTTTAAACCCTGCTCCAATGCTTCTAGCCTTGCTCCCTTTCCACCTGGTCTCCTGGACTGCCTTTACCTGTCATTGTACCAACATTCAAAGTCCCTACTTTCAGTTCTAAACTCTTGCCTTTCCTCTTCTCTCTCTGCCTACGGACACGCCTTCCTCCTCTAACACACCTTCCTCCTCTCCTTCTTCGACCAACAGTAGCCCAATTTCCACCAGTGCCCTGTAGGTCAACGGCACCGATGGCGGTCGTTGTTAACCCGACCCCCGACCCCCGACCGATCTGGTATGGAAGTCATGTTAGTGATTCGCATATTGAATTTGGCAAAAGTTTTACGTCGGATGCCCTTCCTGACACAACCCTCTCTATTTATCCGGGCTTGGGACCGGCACAAAAAGTACACTGGCTTGTGACCTCCTGTGGCTAGATTAAATGTGTGATGTAAAACATGAAGCATAGTTTCTGCTGACATCTAAAAGATGGTTTATTGTTATAAACCCATTTGTGTTTGTTTGTTTGTTTGTTTGATTTCTTTTTTTAGTTTTAAAGGGTTTCTGGAAAAGACAAAGTTGTGTGTTCAAATATTTAACATAGAGACTAATTGTGAGGCAGTAGGTGGACCAGGTCAAAAATGAAGTTAGACTATGAACAGTATTCACAGCTGCTTCAGAATACTCTAGGCTTGAAAGAAAAATAGGTGTGTGGAAACAAAATAAAGAGTAGCCATGCCAGATCTCATATATGGCTATGAATCATTATGCATGGCTGCATCTGAAAATGCATCTCAGTAGTAGAAGTCTCAGTGAGTGAGTCCCCAAGGTATACCAAGTCAGAATTGCTTATGAGGCAGACAGAGTGACTGAGCATAGATGTGATTACACTTTTAGAGTACTCAGCAGTTAATAAAGAAAGTCTTCTGAAAGCAGGCAAGTGATCCACTCTTTCTATTGCCAAAAAAGTCCATAACTGATGAGTCAATATGAAATGGTGCAAATTAAACAGAGTATTCAGTGATATGATTGCTGTCACATGGCAGCTGATTTGAACTACAGGCGAAGATACACATCAATCCTATAGCCATATTGTGGTGTAACTAAATGATCTTGGTTCTTACAGTGATATTCACTTAAAATATATTGTTTCTAATTTGGTGGGATGTCAGTTATTTGAATCCATTAACAGAGTCTGTAATATGAATGTACAACATTAGAAATAGACAGCACATTATAGGCATAGCATAATAAACCCAAACAAGTGATTAAGTTACCTGTGCACTGGTGTAATTCTTGAATCTTTTTACTAATATTGAGGGGACATATACAGTTGCAGTCAAAATTATTCAACCCCCATTGCAAATCAGGTTTATTGTCAAAATTTACAGACTTTCATCTGTTTAAAATGAACAAAAATTAAACAAAAGCAATTGAAATAGCTCAACACAAACAATGCTTCAAGTGGTTTCCCCAAATTCAACTGAAAATGCAACTTATAATGACTTCTTCAGTTTCAAAATTATTCAACCCCTTCATGGCAAGCATCTTTAGTACTTAGTAGAGCACCCATTTGCTGTTATGACCTGCTGCAAGTGAAATGTGTAGCCAGACACTAGCTTCTGGCAGTGTTCCTGAGGAATCTTAGCCCATTCATCATGAGCAATGGCCTCCAGTTCAGTAATATTCTTGGGTTTGCATGCTGCAATCGCCTTCTTCAAACCAAAAAGTCAGGTGACTGTGATGGCCCTGTAGAATCTTCCAGGACTTCTTCTGCAACCAAGCCTTGGTGGAATTTGAGGTATGCTTGGGATCATTGTCTTATTGGAAGGTCCAATGATGCCCAAGCTTCAGCTTCCTCACAGACGGCATGAGGTTTTCTCCTTGGATTTCCTGATACTTCAATGAATCCATCTTGCCTTCCACATGCTGCAGGTTTCCAGTGCCAGAGGATGCAAAGCAGCCCTAGAGCACCACCGAGCCACCACCATGCTTGACTGTTTTGTTTCACCACTCCACAGAACAAAATCCCAAAACTTCTGTGGCTTATTTATATGATTTTGGGCTGATTTTTCTTGTGCTTTTGGGTCAGTAGTGGTGTACATCTTGGAGTTCTGGCATGGAAACCTTCTGCGTTTAGTATGCGCCATACGGTGCTTACTGAAACCACAGTGCCTGTTGCCACCAAGTCTTGCTGCAGGTCTTTTGTAGTCACTCGAGGGTTTTTCACAACCTGCCTTCTCAGAAATCTGGTTGAATCTGTTGATAGCTTACTTTTTCTGGCCCGTCCAGGTATTTCATGTATTTTCTGCCCCTGGCCAGTTCAGGTATTTCATGTGTTCCAGCTCAAGCACACCTGGTGCAACTATTGAACCCTTGATTAGTTGCATCAAGTGTGCTTGAGACAACACCTGTTTTGCATATGTGTGCTGTTGTGATGGATTCTATTCAGGGGGTTTAATAATTTTGAGACTGGAGAAGTCTTTATAAGTCGCATTTCCAGTTGAATTTGGGGAAACCAGTTGAAGCATTCGTTGTGCTGAACTATATCAATTGCTGTTGTTTGATTTTTTCATTGCAAACAGCTGAACGTCTGTAAATTTTGACATATATATATATATATATATATATATATATATATATATATATATATATATATATATATATATATATATATATAAAAATAACATTTTAACAACCTGGTTTCACTTATTTGTTAAACCATTTGTTAAAGAAATGTATTATGAGGCATGTTATAGCTGCATCTAATCTTAATTCCTGCTCAAGTACAAACAGAATTACAGTGTTATTGTTCTTGGTTTCTAGGAAACTAATCATTTTGGCATATTTCTCCTGGTAAAACATATTGACCTCAAAGACACATGACCACCTCTAAACCTGTGTATTGATTATGCCCTTTTGATGGTTGTTGGTTGAAACTTAATCAAACTGACCATAAGTCTATGTTAGGACCATATGCTATGCTGACACAAGTAATCCACTGCAAACTATTATGGAGCCACGGATTAGTTGTTTGCAATAGCCATGTTGTTTGAGTCAAAGTAAACAGCTCATGGGTTGATTTAACAGCCTCAGTGGAGACAAGCAAACATGATGCATGTTTGTCAATTACTACTTAAACAGTGAACCCATGGAGGAGGTTTTAGAAAACATGAGGGTGAGATTTGCCTGTAGTATGGAACAGCTGATGTACTTCTCTGTTTAGAATTTTTACATATAGACTTAAGTGAATGCCATTTTCACTCATATCAGCAAATTATTGTTCAGTAACTTTATTTTGCACCTAAATTTTGAAATACAATTTAACTTGGAGAACATTTATCTAAAATAACAGACTGAGCTTAAGTGAGCAACTGGAGTTCTCCTGAGTCAGAGCCTAGATGTTGAGTTCCCTGATACATTGGTCTTAAATCCTTAAAGTTTAATGCCTTATCGATTGAACCTGTTAAATAATTCTTTTTCAGATTGATTATTTTCTTTGGCTTACTCTCTCTATGGATCTCACTCAGTTTCTTACTCTGCTCTTGTGAGCCCTGAATGTTGAATGTGAATATGTGCCTTGAAGCTGCTTCATATAACTTTTTTCCCCTTCTTTTTTGAGGGACGTTTTATAAAATGAAATAAATGTTTTAGGTAGCACTTGGTTTGGTTAGTTCATATACTCTACTATCATCCTCTCATCTATAGTGTCATGATCCAGCCTTTCAGTTCTTTCTCAACATGTAAAATAAGGTTTATTTTCAACAAGATCTCACAAAATGTGTCAATGTAGTCAATATGAACTAAACTTGAAATTAGGACTAAGGGCAAGCTGATAGCCTATAGATGATCTATTAAACATCAAGAGCTATAAAGTAGACTATTCAAATAAAGTAAAAGCCAAAAGCACATGTTGATAGCTTATAAATTATCTATTAAACATCAGCAACTGTAAACTGCACCATCCAAATAAAGGAAAAGGAAAACATCTAAAAATGATATTTTAAAATGTGTGATAGTTGATAGTTTAAAAAGTGTGTATAGATTATATATTTAAAATCAACAACCATAAAATATCAATATATGGTTTTGAAATAGTTTATGGATTGAACTATCCCAATAGTGTTAAATACCAAAATCCCAACACTTTATCCCAAAAGTGTTACAGTGATTTAACTGAAATGTACAAAAATATTCTATGCTTTAAATACTAATTAAATTCTATTATCGACTGTGGCACTAAACTGAGCACTAAATTACTGGAAAGTATTTCTTGAGCTTTTTTTTTAGCTCATGCTTCAGTACTTCAAAACTAAATCTGCAAAATGATGTTTGTTTGTGTTTTAACTTATTATCAGCACTGACAAATGCTTGCATCAAAAGACTTGTAACACATTTATTCGTAGATCTTTGAACTTTGTGTTTTTGTAGCATCAAATATCAAACTCTTTGTAGGCTACATGTGATGTCAATGTTCCAAATTTTTTTCACTGTATGATTCTTATAAGATTCTCATAAGTTATTTGGTATTGATAAGAAATACTTCAAATCTAGATAATATAGTATTCTAGCGAAAAAAAATACTGACAGGCTATATTGATTTGATGTTGAAGTGACAGTTATAATGTGTGGTATAAGAATTAAAAATGAGCTAAATGGCAATCATGCTGTATCTTACATAATTTAAAGAGAAAAAACTTGATGTTTTTTATGCCTTCCAGTAAAACTGATGCAATTCTCCTACATCAGAGTTTGTTTACAGTTTTCTCTGTGTGCACTGCATTTTCATGACACATCATAGCACATGTACAAGTATAGAATGAAGAAGTGTCAGTTAAGACTCCAATTTTGAATGAATCAACATAGGGTAAAAACATACATATGTCAAAAGCATTCTCAGTTGGCTGCTGAACCACAATAAGTGCTGCATCTTTAAAATTGGGTGAATGTACTCATATTTTGCTCTTTTTGTTTTTTTGTTTGTTTGTTTGTTTGTTTGTTTGTTTGCTTTTTTAAATATATTTTTTGTGTATGGTAATTAATTAGATTTGTAGCAGTTTCAGTTACCTGGCCTATCATGAAGAAACATGAGATTCTTCAGATGCCAATATTTCAGTGAGTGATTTACTCCAAAATTCTTCATTATTTGTCATCTTGTAATTTCTCCACAAAGTCTAATGTTGTTCATACACTACTGGTATTAATTCAGCATGGTGTATTTTGCATTGCATATCTTACCTTTGCCATTGATTGAGGAGTTGCAATGCAAATAACAAGCTCTACTTAAAAAAGAAAAAAGAAGAAGAAGGAAGCAGAAAATAAAATAAACACATTCATAAATACAAATGTTGGTTGACTAAAATGTGATAAATGTGTATAAATTATGTTAGCCACTCTAGAGTTTTGCAGTGTACAGTGCCCTCCACTAATATTGGCACCCTTGGTAAATAGCAAAGAAGGCTGTGAAAAATTGCATTTATTGTTTAACCTTTTGATAGTTTGTAAAAAAAAAAAATCATAAAAATACTCTGCTCTTATAGATATCAAACAACTGCACACACAACACAGGTTAATCATATATATATATATATATATATATATATATATATATATATATATATATATATATATATATATATATATATATATATATTTGTTAAATATGTGTGTGCAACAATTATTGGCACCCCTATGAATTCATATGAGAAAATATATTTGACGTATATTACCACTGATATTTTGCTTTTTTTGTTTTAGTACACCTGGGTGACTAGGAACAGGAAAGTGTTCAACCATGACTTC
Organism: Cranoglanis bouderius; assembly: GCA_023630585.1. Classification (NCBI taxonomy): domain Eukaryota; kingdom Metazoa; phylum Chordata; class Actinopteri; order Siluriformes; family Cranoglanididae; genus Cranoglanis; species Cranoglanis bouderius. The sequence goes on from CM042544.1 coordinate 25,038,305, forward strand.
CTGTTTCACAGGGGTATAAATATGAGGTAACAGGCCAAATTCCCTTAGTCATTCATAATACTGGGTTAGATCAAGGAATATAGCTGTGATGTGCGGCAAAAGGTTCTTGAGCTTCATCATATGGGAAGTGGTTATTGTAACAAATTAGCCCAAATATGAAAAGAAAAAAAAAGAAAAAAAAAAAAAAAAAAAAAAAAATATATATATATATATATATATATATATATATATATATATATATATATATATATATAAAATCAAAGCGCGTTATGATCAGTTATAAATATAAATCAACCATAAAGGGGAATGTACGTATATATACAGATAATTAACAGATTATAATTAATTGCAAATATATATATGGTCTAGATCAGCTTGTAGAATTAGGTTTAGTCTAGTTTTAGAATTAAATTCAAAGAGGCTGATCGGCACCAAGCTCAACAGTGTAATCTTCGTATTACTCTAAAAAGGGGGGAAATTATTCTTCTGGCCAAGGGGAATAATTCTCCGGTTCTGTTACTACAGAACGAAGCATGTAGCGAAAAGCAAAACGTTAACATGACCTTATTTATGAGCAGCAACAGAGACAATCAAGCGTGATAATAATAGATTTTAATAAATGAATGAAACAACGAATACACACAACTAGATCTATGCAAATAATACATATATACAAAAAACGAAAGTAAAGAAAGAAAAGGGGTGAAGATACAAGCATGGCAAAACTTACAAACAGTTAACCTTGAGAGCCAGCAAAGAATCACATCACCTAAAATAGGGGCACAAGCTTAAAACGCATCTAGAGATCGATTGAGAACGATACTTGCATTTGTTTCGGTATTGAGTTCAACATGCGTGTGAGATTCGGCAGGTTCGTGAGCTGCAGTTCGTTGGTTCCTTCCGTGCCATTAGCGGGAAACTTGAACTGGGTTAACTTGGGAGCACGTTTTGCAGAAGTGATGAGGAAGATGAGAGCAGAAATGAAGAAGCTGGAAGAAGGGGGTGTCGGCAAAGAGACAGAGAATGGAATGTGTGTCGTTGTCCTTTAAGGACAAGCCAGTCCACACCTCTCGTTGGGCAATTGACGAATCCAGAATGTGAATTTTGGGAGGGAGAAAGTTTCCTTTGTCTCTCTCTCCAGACCTGATTTGCATCTCTGGGGTGGAGTCGGATTAGTACCATTTTATTACAAAGTATAGTAAAAAGCATAAAATAATGCGTTCCATCGTAACATAATATGCGTCATCAATCAGGCCATCAAGAGAGGATTAATTAGAGACCAAATTAGATAGAGTAGGAAGACGTTAAAAGAGTGGTATATCCTTCCACATGGTTATAGGCATTTCAACTTATTCTAAACTTAACTACAAAAACATACTAGGTTGAGTACACAGGACAAACAATGCATGCATACAAGAATACATCATATACTATTTCGGCATAGTTTAATTATGTGTTACATTCAGGGAGTGTGCCGTTATGTGTGTGCATGGGTTCTGAGTGTGTGTGTGTAAAGGGGAGTTTGCATATTCGGCATTCCAAATGGGGGTGTCTGGGGAGAGATTGCCCCTTGTTGTCTGGAGAAGGGGAGGGGGTCAGTCCAAGAGATCTTTGAAGTCACCTCGGAGTGGTGGAGACTCTTAGACTTACTGGCGCCGGGTTAGTGATTTAGCGGGAGAGGGCAAAAAGTTAAAAGCTTTGCTGGGCCTAGCGTTGATTCGACCAGTTTGATCCAGTCCAGATGCTACACTATAAGAAAATAACAAAAAGCATTAAAAATGCCCATTTCCACCATCTGGGCAATAATTAAGAAGTTCCAGTGAACTGGAAATGTTATGAATCAAACTGGAATTGGACATGTGTCTATATTGTCTCAATGCACTGTGAAGAGGATGGTTTGAGTGGCCAAAAAATCTCCAAGGATCACAGCTGGAGAATTGCAGAAGTTGCGTCTTGGGGTCAGAAAGTCTCCAAAACTACAATTCGAAGTCACCTACATCACCACAACTTTTTTGGAAGTGTTTCAAGACAAATTCAAGCATCTTCAGTTTGCCAGACACTACTGGAACTTCAAACTGGATCGGGTTTTATGGTCAGATGAAACCAAAATAGAGCTTTCTGGCAATAAACACCAGAGGTGGTTATGACACACACAGAGAGGTAGCCATATCGAAAAGTACCTCATGCCCACGGTTAAATATGGTGGTGGAACTTTAATGTTTTGGACCTGGAAATTTTGTTAGGATACATGGCATCATGGACACAATGAAAACCTTACTGCCTCTGCCAGAAAGCTTAAAATGGGCCATGGTTGGAACTTCCAGCAGGACAATGATCCAAAATATACATCAAAATCAACACAAAAATGGTTTACTGAACATGGCCATCCCAGTCCCCTGACTTGAAACCCATAGAAAACCTGTGGGGTGAACTGAAGAGGTGAGTCCACCATTATGGACCTCGAAATTTGAAGAATTTGGAGAGATTCTGTATGGAGGAATGGTCTCAGATCCCTTTGTCATGACTTCTCCAACCTCATCAGGCATTATAGGAGAAGACTCAGAACTGTTATCTTGGCAAAAGGAGGTAGCACAAAGTATTGACTAAAAGGCTGCCAATAATTGTTTCACACCTATATTTAACAAAGATTTGTTTTTTTGATAAACCTGTGTTTTGTCTGCAATTGTTTGATATCCATGAGAGCAGACTATTTTTGTGAATTTTTTGAACAAAATATCAAAAGGTTAAACAATAAAGACAATTTTTCACAGCCTTCTTTGCTCATATTTACCAAGGGTGCCAATATTAGTGGAGGACACTGTATATTGTATCATTTATCAATATACTGTATCATGTGCTACTTTTTTTTCCAGTATTAATGGAGGGCACTGTAATTGCCCCTAAACCCTTTTCCATTTAAAATTCTTAAAAATATAGTTGGGTATAGAGCCAAAACTGCCAGAGCCTCTTTTAGGTTTAGAGATCAGTTTATGTGTAATGCAGATACTTGGCTTCAGTACTGAAGCACATAATTTATGGAAACATGACAAAATGTGATTAAAAATGCAAAAAGGAATTAAGTGTGAATTCACCATTTTCCCGTTGGGAGACTTATCTACTTGTCCAATTACAGATGCAAGCAGAGAGTGAGAGATGTTTTAGCCTCAAGAGATGAACAGTAGCTGTAGAATGCAGATGTTATCTGAGTATATGAGGCTCAGAGCCTGACTGACGTCACAGCTTATGTGACATGTGACATGTGTTGTTACAGAGGGCTTATGGCTTACACACACTTCCCGCCAAAGATAGAACAGATAAAATAAATTACTTACCTGCAGTCTATTTTTTTTCTCTGTGTCACTTTACCAGGGGTTTTGCCTATGTGGTTCTATGAGACTAAAAGAACTTAATTATTTACTGTTTTGTGCATGAAGTTCTTTAGAATAAGGCTATGTTTACACATGATTCATTGTTAATTTCTAGATTTCCAGATTCCACTTAACTCTCCCCTCTCCGACAAAATAAGTTACTTTAGCTGACAGTTTAGCCAACAGGATCTAGAGTCTGAAAATACCCCAACTTTGAGGGTGAAGGTGGGACATATAAAAAGAAAATATAATTAGTTATGTTAGTTATATGTTGTATTAGTGTATAACACTATTAAAATTATTTTGTTGTTTCTGCAGTGGTATGTCACCACAGAGTATGCACATAGACAAATGCATGTAACCTTTGAGAGACTGGTCAGTTTGTCCCCATTTAAATCGCATGGTATTTCTACCATAGGTGCTTAAATTGTTCAGGTTTATATCGTTATTTGCAATTTTTATATATATGCATGTTAATTTTATTTTTAGGAAATAAATTGCTAATTTACAAACAACATGGAGGAAATTGTGAGATATGCTAATGTACTGAAAAGTGACAGGCAACATATGCTACAAGCACATAAATAGAGCATTACAAATAGAGCATAAATAGAGCATTACAAAGAAATGAAATGATAAAAAGAATAAGTGCTATAAACATATTGTTAAAGATCATTTTTGTAATTGTTTTATATTTATTCTATTTACATGTTTAAAAAAATTCACCATGCCTAATGCCCAGGCCTGGGCAAAAAACAATGTTTTTGATCTAAAATGTTCTCATCTGACACATTGTGCAGTAAAATGTCCATATCTCTGGTGAGGGTTTACAGAGCCTTGTATTTATTTATTTATTTGTTTGTTTGTTTGTTTATTTATATGTGGCTTGATGTAGAGGTCAATGACAGCAAACTAAGTCTATGACTGGCTGTGCACAGCTTCACATTAAAATTATGAGGGAGTTTATTATTAACTGCACACCTTTTAACCATGAAGGAGCTGAGGTGACTTTCAGGAATTTGGCACACATCCATAATTACAGCCTTTTACAATGGTGCAGTGCCATGGTGGGAAGAATCCATTTATGCCAGAATACATAGTGAAGCCTGCATCCTCCAGCAGTAGACAGTAAATGGTTGTTGTATTCCATCATTAACTCCATTGTCCACGGTGTACAGTGGTCATTTGCTACCAGTTCTAAACGCATCTGTTCATTCAGACTAATGAAGCAGTTCCATTAAATTATGTGAATTAAAAGAGCACATTATAGAATTCTGGTGTTTTATTGCCCTCTGTTCTAAAATGAAGCAATGTTTCAGAGAGTGATTTTGATGCAGTTTCAGCAAGTCAGTGTCTGAGGGGAACTGCTGGTGGAAGCAGTTCTCTCAGTGGGTGGCATTTCGGTAATGTCACTACATGCCATTGTTCCTTGAATCTTGGCTGAACAGAGAAACTAATTCAAGACCTTCCTATTTTGGACTTATGACCAATGACACTGGCAAGCTACAAATGAAATAAAAAATTATGATTTTGGGTGCATTCCCACTTTTATAGCACTTGAAAACTGCATTTCTGTCCATTTGTGCAATACCCTTAAAAATATCTCCACCTGAGAGACTATAAAAATTGTACTATAATCATTACTGAACCTGGTAGTCCTTCTCTATCCAATAATAACAACCAATGTGCAACCTAAAGTAGATTAATTAGTTACTTAGTGCACTAGAAATATTAAGCTATACAGCCGTGCCCAAAACTTTTCAGAATGACACAAATATTAATTTTTACAAAGTCTGCTGCCTCAGTTTTTATGATGGCAATTTGCATATACTCCAGAATGTTATGAAGAGTGATCAGATGAATTGCAATTAATTTCAAAGTCCCTCTTTGCCATGAAAATGAGCTTAATCCCAAAAAAACATGTCCACTGCATTTCAGCCCTTCCACAAAAGGACCAGCTGACATCATGTCAGTGATTCTCTCGTTAACACAGGTGAGAGTGTTAATGAGGACAACGCTGGAGATCACTCTGTCATGCTGACTGAGTTAGAATAACAGACTGGAAGCTTTAAAAGGAGGGTGGTGCTTGAAATTATTGTTCTTCCTCTGTTAACTATGGTTACCTGCAAGGAAACACGGGCAGCCATCATTGCTTTGCCCAAAAAGGGATTCACAGGCAAGGATATTGCTGCTAGTAAGATTGCACCTAAATCAACCATTTATCGGATCATCAAGACCTTTAAGGAGAGAGGTTCAACTGTTGTGAAGAAGGCTTCAGGGCACCCAAGAAAGTCCAGCAAGCGCCAGGACCGTCTCCTAAAGTTGATTCAGCTGCAGGATCGGGGCACCACCAGTGCAGACCTTGCTCAGGAATGGCAGCAGGCAGGTTTGAGTGCGTCTGCACGCACAGTAAGGCAAAGCCTTTTGGAGGATGGCCAGGTGTCAAGAAGGGCAGCAAAGAAGCCACTTCTCTCCAGGAAAAACATCAGGGACAGACTGCTATTCTGCAAAAAGTACAGGGATTGGACTGCTGAGGACTGGGGTAATGTCATTTTCTCTGATGAATCCCCTTTCCGATTGTTTGGGGCATCTGGAAAAAAGCTTATCCGGAGAAGAAAAGGTGAGCGCTGCCATCAGTCCTGTGTCATGCCAACAGTAAAGCATCCTGAGACCACTCATGTGTGGGGTTGCTTCTCAGCCAAGGGAGAGGGCTCACTCACAATTTTGCCTAAGAACACAAACTTTGTTATCGATTTTTTTATTTTATGACTTCTACATTATCAAGTCAGTACAAAAACATTTTAGATTTCCAAACATTAGTTTTCTAGCACAAAATTAAATGTTACAGAAAAATGTTTGTATGTCATTAAAGAAAGCAGCATATTATGTAAGAGACACTTTTCAGACAAAAAACACAATGAAGGCTGCTGGGTTTTGCTGCAAAAAATAAGAAGCAAGTGCGAAAGTCAAAGTCTCCAGAAGAACTGTGGCTGGTTCTGCAGGATGCTCAATAAAACTTACCAGCTATTTTCCTTATAAGACTGCACAAACTGTACCGGAGGCTACTGTTTTTATTTTTATTTTTATTTTTTTGTCACACCAAATACTGACTTTGTTTCATTTACCACTGTTTACTGCTCTTTACGGTATTTTTTTTTTTAAATGTAGAAAGATTTCATTTCATTATTTTGAAGGCATCTTTGCTCTATAGCATTTCTTTGCATGTGCCTAAAACCTATGCACAGTACTGTATAACACATGTTTTATATAGATTCTAATCAAAGCACATGTTTTAGATTGATTCTAATCAACTTCCATTAGGTGCTTAACCAAGTAGTTTGAGGTCCTGGCATCAAAGACAGTGGAATCTATTTGATTTACATAAATGAACCTTAATTAGTTTAACTTCAAATAAACATCCTACAAATGTGTTTCCCTTAGCTGTTCTATAGTAAATGTCAAGTCTGACTTACAACTTGATTAGGCTGACTACATAATATATATATATATATATATATATATATATATATATATATATATATATATATATATATATATATATATATATATATATATATATAATAAAAAATAACTTTAAGTCTGCTAACTATTTGCAATTCACCATGAATTTAAGAAATACTCAAAAGTTTGTGATTTTTTAAGTGTATTCACTGATAAATGATAAAGGATTCAATATTCACCAATAATAGCACAGTTCCATTAGTGTTAGCATCTCCCCCTCCCTGCGCCGCTAGCGGAGGCTAGCGGAGTAGCGCAGTTCCGCATTCCACTGAGCGCATTCCAGCGCGATTCATAAAAAATCTCCGGACTCATTCATGTACTCTGGTTTTGTTTACTTTGCCATGTGCTCTTTTCTTTTTGTTTTACGTCAGGTCTCTGCCCCCGCTTCCTTATTGGTCCGTTTGGTTTTGATTCATGTCCTGTATCCGCCCATGTTCTGTCATTGGTTCTCCCGTTATTGTCTGATTATTATTTCTAGGTGTTGTGTGTTTTGATCTTGTTTGCTTTGAATTACCCGTGTTACTTAAGCCCCTGTTTGTGTCCGCTTCGTTGCGGAGTATTAACCATATGTAACGCAATGTCATGGAAAGTGATTCTTGATAACTATGTGTATCTAAATGTAACTAAAAGTAGCGACGAAGCAAAGATTAAGAATCGTAGATCTTTCTATGTTTTTTGTTTACCAGGCGTTCCCTGGTTCTTGGATTTATGCCTCGTGACTTCTTGGAATATTCCTCCATGTCTTTGTTTTTCCTCGCTTTTCCTCGACCTTTGATTATTGTCTTATGACTTCCTGGATTTTTGCCTTGTGAGTGTTTTTGATTATTGACTAGCCTTTTTGGAATTACTGCCCTATCGTTTCTTGGAATATTGACTTGTTTATTTTTGGATTTTTGTTAGACTGTCCCATTTCTTTTGAAGGTTGTATTATTTTAAATGTTCCTAATAAACTGACAACTTTCCCCTGCGAGTGCATCCTGCTTCCCTCCTTCCGGATTTGTAACAATTAGAGATCTTTTTTTTTAATTTAAGTTAAAATAGTCGGCCCATGTGCGTACAGTTTTCCTTCTAGCCTCCTCAACTGCAAATAATCAGAGCATGTTTGGCATTTTCTTGTGCATGTACATTTTGCTATGTGGAAACAGACTCAGTGGCTGGATCGTCTGGGCTTACATTAGCACTCCAAACAATGGCAAACATTCACAAATAACGCCAGCCATCATATGCTATCAGGCTGAGCGGGGATTACAAGGGAAATGAATCATTAACACTGTTGCCACTTGAATGCCACTAAAGCGTGATTGGCAGGCTAAGCCTAGGAAGAGCGAGAGAGAAAGAGAGAGAGTCTGTGAAAATATCCCCAGGAATAACTGAATCAGTGCTGTTGCTACTTTTCTTTAGGGGTCAGGGAAAAGAATGGAGGATTACTGTGATTTAGAAAGCAACAATCTGAGTGTAAGATGTATCTGCAGCAAGGCAAGACAGGTGACGAGAAGAGCAAAGGTGGAGATAGATAGTTTTTTTTAATCAAGTTAAAAATACACAAGTCTCCACTGTTCTGTCCAAATCTTTCATTTACATTTCCCAATAGTTGATCAGAGATTATAGGGGACCTCTCACTGCCCTCTCAGTAGGACATACTGTGTACATTTTAATGCCATTAAAATGTTGCCCAAATTGGAATTCCCACCCCCAGATGGCCCACTTTTTTGCTCTCGGCAAAACACTAGTGTGTCTTACTTTGTCTGTAAGACCTGAGGACCAGTTTGGGAAAACTGTCTTATACATTGGTGTATCAGTCTTTAAGGCTCTGGGCAACGAAACAGAGCATTGAGAGTTCCATTCTCATTCAAGCACCACCAAGCAACCACTGTTAGGCTCTTGAGCAAGACCTTTAACTCTCAATTGCTCCAAGGGTGCTATATGTTCCAAGCTGGGTTATGCAAAGAAAAGGATTTAGTTTTACAATACATTTGGACACCTATAAAGACAATAAAGGCTGTCAGTTATGGAAATAGCAATGCTGAAGGTTTCTAGGTCATGGAGGGATTTGTTACTGTGTCTGAATTGAGGCCTTTATCAGCACTTGCAAAGTCTTTGCTAGACCTGGTAGGATTTTACTGACCTCTGTGAAAGTAATGGATATTAGAGTATTGGGTGATTGTATAAAAATGTACCCAGAGGGAAAAGGATGTTCGTTCACGGACACAATAGTTAAACATAAAGTATATTCTGTGGACTTAAAATATCATTCAGAAATGTAGCTGAGTATCATTTGAATTCTTTAAGATTCTTTTGCTCACTGCCATGCTGTACATACCAAAGTCATGCAAATATAATAAAACATTAGTAAATTATTAATTATCATTAATTGTTCTATTAAACCCGGATCTGTTCAACAAATATTTGATTTCTGTGTATAGATGAATGTGCACAGCATTATTAATCAGCCTAATAGCATTCTGTTTAAGTAATTTAATACATGAATAAGGGACTCCATATTTTCTACAGCACAGAAAAAGAAAAAAAAATGTTATTATGAGATACTAATATGCTAACCCCATGTTTTTGTTTTTTTTTTTTTGTTTTTTTTTTAGATAAGGAGTGCATATTGCTTTACTTTTCACTCTAATCCTATAGCCTTCCAGAGAAATGCCACCCTGTTACAGAAAGATAAGGCAGATATAGTGCTGAAAACTGTAATGCAGGAAATAATGCAATGCAATGTACTTAGTTTTCCTCCTTCTGGAAGTTGTCTGAGTTTTGAAACTGGGAGGTTCATTAAGGTTCAACCCAATCTGTGGCTAAAACGTTTCACCATGACGATGTCTTCAAAACTGTATCCTCATATTGACCGAGAATGAGAAATCATATTCTATTTGTTAGATCCGAAAATGATTTAGGTTTACAAATTAGCTCTCACTCAAAAATAATCTACATCATCATTTTACCTTATCCCTTTTACTACTAATGGAAAGGGACTAGGAGATTTTTCATTTTGTGTTTGGAGAAAGTGCTTCTAGTGGTTAAGATAAGAATAAGTGGAAAATGTCTAAAATGTAAGTCATCACAGGTGTTATGATGTTTTGACCCATTTATGATACAAGTGGAACAGAAAACAAATCAGTCTAAATGACAACAATCATCCGATTTATGAACCGCAATTGCCATTTTCCATCCCCTTTGAATTAACATAAAATGCAAAACTGAACATCACTTTTATTAAAGTGTTATGTGATATCATTTTTATTGATGTGTAAATTCCATTCATACATTATATGGCCAAAAGTGGGGCCTTCCCCCAACTTCTGACACAAGTTGGAAGCACACAATTATATAGGATATCTTTGTATGCTGTAGCATTACAAATTTAGTTTGGGGCCCAAACATATTGTGCACAAAGCGAGGTCCATAAAGACATGGTTTGCCAAGGCTGGAGTGGAAGAACTTGCGTGGCCTTGACCTCCACCCCATTAAACACCCTTGGGATGAACATGAACACTGACTGCGCACCAGGCCTCCTTGCCCAACATCAGTTCCTGACCTCACTAATGCTCTTGTGGCTGAATGAGCAAATTCCCACAGCCATGCTCCAAAATCTAAAGGAAAGTCTTTCCGAGAAGAGTGAAGGTTATTATAACAGCAAATGGGGAGGAAATCTAGAATGGGATGTTCAACAGGCACATATGCATGTGATGGTCAGGTGTCCACAAGCTTTTGGCCATATAGTGCATGTGTATTTACGCACCCTATGAAGAATTTTTTCGAATCAAAGAAACTTGTCATGATCAGGGCGAAACACTAAAGAAGGGGTTATATGGAAATGGACACCAAAAGTAAACACTAGAACAAGATCAGTGAACTGTCTTGAAGAAGATAAACATCATCTTGATAACCGGAGTTAAACACTGATTTTTTAAAGTACATTTTGGTTTATAACCTTGGATGATTTTCTTGCTTTTTATTCAGAATTACTGTATATGAACTATTTTAAAATACTGTGCTATTCATTTAGTAGTCTACATAGGCAGGTTCTTTTCTACCGTACATACAGATGACAAATTGAAACAAAAACAGGATATGGTGTTTAGAAAGGTGTCCGGCCAACATGATCAGCCAGAACAGCTCCAATAAGCCTTGGCACATTCCACAAGAGTGTGGGACTATACTGAAGCAATTAGCACAATCCACAAAAGAAAAGATATTTCTTTCAAATGGTGAATTGTGTTTTGATGGTGGTGGTGGAGAGTACTGTCCAAAATCTCCCACAGGTGTTCAACTGGATTAAGATCTGGTGACTGTGAAGACAATTTACATCATTTTCATATCCATGAAACCATTTATTCACTCATTGTGCCTAATTTATTTTCTCTTAATTTATAGTAGGCTGAAATGCTGATGCTCTTTTTTTCTATAACTTAATATTTTGTCTCTTTTTATTGTTCACAATGAATAGCTAAATAGCAACCACAGGACCGGCAGTATTAGCAGGAAGCAGCTATCACTTCATGTCCATTAAACATCAGTGTCTCAGATGACCTACGGTGATAAGGCAGTTTGCCATCACTGTGGGAGGAGTAATGGCTAAGCAGTGACACTCTCAGTTATGACTTGTATGACACAGTAGATCCTAGCTGACAGTGACCTTAGTATCACTGAAAATGGAAACATCACTTTTATCACTGACTGATAAAACCTTAACTTATCTGAAAACATGAAGAATGATTTACCTCACTGCCTGCTAGATGATATGAAGTCTAACTTGAAGGTGTCAATGTATTTCCTTTAGCTGATGTAGTTCAGAATTTCCTCTAGCTGATGGTAATAAAAAATACCTATATTAATTAAACTATATTTTAAATTCAAAACTATGTGTGTCTCTACATATTTGTCATGTCACAGACACTTTTTTTTTTCAAAAGATGATCAAAATAAATACATGAACTAAAATGTTAAGCTAAAACAAATCTGACCTTCCCACTTGATTGGTTACTTGAAGTATCCATCATGTCTAATAAATCCACTTACAAGTATGGTTTTGTAGGGAGGAAACCCATGTGGACACAGGGAGAATGTGAAAATCATCACAGACAGTAAACTCTGTTTAGGATTGAACCAGGGACCCTGGAGCTGTGATTTGGTAATGCTACCCAAAGTTGTGCCTGTGCATTCCTTAGTCAAATTCTTGTTGGTTTGCACTGCCATATTACATTTGGCCACAATCAAATGGTGATCAGTCCTGCATTGTGCACCTCTCATGGCAAGGGTAATACAAACATTGTTGATGTCTCTGCATCTCACTACAGTGTCAAAAATTAAAACACTGTGCTTGAGCAAGCACAAATAACTCTTCGTTCACATTTAGTCTTCTGTGTATAGTCATATCATAACCAGCCATGTCATGCCAATTAGCCTGACTGACACCACCAAGTTCTGACCCACCTGGGGGTTTGAATAATAATGCAGTAATAATAATATGCTTAATATAAATGCATATACTGTAGTATAGTGTACAGAGTATTTCTCACTTATTTGTCACTTTGCAAATGAATTTAAAGTAAACACAAATGGAAAAATCTCTTACAGGAATGGAAACACAGACAAAGTCACCAAGGAGGAAGATCTCATCACTTTTGGGAATCTGGTAAAGAGCCCAATGTAGTTGTTGATATAAGTGATGATTGCCATTTTCAGATGTCATCATCATGACATCAATTTACATTTAATTTCATTATTTTTGAAGGCATCTTTACTCTAGAGCATTTCATTGCATGTGCCTAAGACTTTTGCACAGTACTGTACTTAAACCAGGTTATCCGTGGCAGTGGCAGTCTTGTATAGTGTATCTTTTCTACATCATCTGTTCTCTGATGGGGTCTACTGCAATTTCCATATAATCCATACATTTTCTGGACTGTTTCAGCACTACTTTGACTACAGAGTAGAATCTACCACATTATCCTATCCAAGTATGGCTTCAGTGCGCAATGTGTAGGCTGCTATCTCTTGGCCCCTCCTCCTTTTTTGGTTGTCAAGGTAATCCATAAATAGGGCAGATCAGTCACAGAGGGGTTTCTTGAAAGAGGCTGCCACTGAATTCCAGCTGCAAGCAGGCACATGTCATGTGTCAGTATTGTGCAAGAGATTCCAGCTCAATCAAATCTGCACCCATCACAAGACATTGCTATCAGAAACTGAAGGCTGTTTCCATATGTCTAAAATCAAAAATCAAGACCTGCTCTAAACATGATCATTTTCATGTAGCATATGATGTACACATTTTCCAAAGCACTACTTGAGTGTAAAAGCAGTATACCATTTATATGACCTGCATCCTCTCCAGCTCTATTCAGGTGCCTTTTTTAAATAACCTGCCTCACTAAACCTCTTCTATTTCAGCTATAAATTTAAGCTAGTATTCACAAGGGATCCAATTTGTTTTAACAAATACTAGCGTGATAAAAAAAATATTCAGCACCTCTTTGATCCTATTGGAAGGTTATGTTTTGCTTTGCATGCTAATTTTAATTTTTATACCAAGTTACCAGATTATTAATTACAAGACAGGTATACCTAATAAACTGGAAATTCAGTGCATATTTGTGTTGGTAGGGCTTCAAATGATGGCAAAAAATATCAGGGTCCTTCAGTCAGCTACAAATCAATAAGTCATAATGGGATCCGGGAATGAACAGAGAGTTGGTTGGTGGATGTCAATGAATCTGCTTATCTGTGTTCACAAAGCAACACAGAGAGCTAGACAGCACAAACCCACCTGTAGATCAGTGATATTGGAGTTTTATTTGCTGAGTACCAGACAAATGGCCAGAAGTTCAGTCACAGACCTTTGATTCACTGATATCAATAGCTTTACCTAAACAAGGGCATCATTTGAGAAAGTGAAGCAAGGACTGTTAGAAATAGAGTCACTATCATGTGTTAGTTTCATTTGAAGAGTTTGTGGTTTTGAAAATGTCTTAGTAGATTCAGAAATAAGTATCACCAGAATATTTGGATTTGATATAAAGGAAGATAAATAACAAATTGCTTGGTGTTACTGTTACCATTTTGGCAAAACAATCAGGGTGCATAACATACCATTAAATAACCCATTTTTGAGTGCAGCTCCCTGGGAAACAGCATTTGTTGTAATTGAGTTTTTTTTTTTTTTTTTTTGTGGTGATGTTAAATGCATTAGCAACATGCTCCTGGTGAGGCACGATAAGCTACATGAACACGCATCCTGCTATTTCGTTATCACAGTGTCTTGCTCAGAACGCCCCATCCCAGCTGTAAGCTTGACATACTCAGTGCCATATTATTAGCATGCTAAAAACATGCCTTTTATTCAAGGACTAAATATGCATGGCAAATGGATACAAATATAATTGATGGTTTTCCTCCATTGCAGAAGTCTGGTCTTCACCTGGATCAGGCTAAAAGGCCTTTTAAGAACATCTGACCCTGACTGACAGGCTGGTACTTCTCACATTGATACGAGCAGCTGCTGATTCACTGGTTTGTCTGACATCTCACAGGAGTAATTGGGAGGTTGAGGCTGAACTGATTGTCCCTGATGTTCCCAGATATGTTCAGCTTTTAGAAACGGATCCTCACTCCGCTCAATCAGTCATACTCCAATTGTAGAGATGATTTAGATTTTTCTCCCTATCTGAGCCACCAGACATTCCATCCAATAATCTGTCACCCTTGATTTAATAAGAATGTTTGACACAAATGGAAATAAACTCACAACCTCTTGAATGCTCCAGTATTTCCTTTGCCAAGTGTATTAAGTTCAGGTTTATTTATTTATTTATTTATTTATTTATTTAGTCACATTTGGTGTAAGAGCTTTTGATTTTTCAGAAAAGGAATATGATACTACACTTGTAAACTGCAATTTTCATTGTTAGCTAATGCTAGCCAACTAGCTAACAGAAGAAGATTTTTTAAGCCATAAAATGTGTACGCATAAAATAATAAATGAGTACAAAATTGTAAATGTAATGTCTTAATAATCAGTTTTTAATCCATCAATCAATTTCAAACATCTCAACCCTTTCCTAGAAGTTTAATAGTAATCTTTGTTGTTAATTTCATTTGTCAGCAAAGCTATAATGCATAGATTTTTCTTTTTTTAAATGAATTCAAAACTTGATTGCTGAGTGAGGGGAAAACAAATTCTTTATAATATGATATACAGTGAGGGAAAAAAGTATTTGATCCACTGCTGATTTTATACGTTTGCCCACTGACAAAGAAATGATCAGTCTATAATTTTAATGGTAGGTATATTTTAACAGTGAGAGATATAATAACAACAACAACAACAAAAACAGAAAAAACACATTTCAAAAAAGTTATAAATTGATTTGCATTTTAATGAGTGAATTAAGTACTTGATTCCCTATCAATCAGCAAGATTTCTGGCTCCTACGTGTCTTTTACACAGGTAACGAGCTGAGATTAGGAGCACTCTCTTAAAGGGAGTGCTCCTAATCTCAGCTTGTTACCTGTATAAAAGACACCTGTCCACAGAAGCAATCAATCAATCAGATTCCAAACTCTCCACCATGGCCAAGACCAAAGAGCTGTCCAAGGACTGCATACAAATGGCACCCTTCGTGGCAGACTTGTTTGCTCGCTCCACTTTTGAATGCCAGTTTTTCTTTCTTTTTTGTTTGTTTTTTGTTTTCTCTGCAGTGCACAAATGCCATGCACTGCTAACAGACAACAGACAACAGACATCGTCAATTCAGCAAACTATTTTGAATTTACCAGTTTTATACCTCCAGAGATACAACTCATTCCTCGCTCCCACAACCACCGTCACCACCCCCAGGTAGGCCCTGGGTAGTTTGAGCGAGGAGGCTGACCCGAGGAGAGTGCTCCGGAGACGGTGACGCAAGCGAGGCAAGAGGGGAGGGCTCCATGCTAGGCTAAAAGCCCGCAATAGCCGGCCACCGCTACCCAGCCTCTTGTTAGCTAACATGCGGTCCTTGGAAAACAAACTAGACGAGCTGAGAGCAAGGATTACATCACAACGGGAAGTAAGGGAGTGTTGTGCCCTTATTTTTACCAAGACCTGGCTCTCAGAGAAAGTCCCGGAATCCTCCGTTCAGCTACAGAGCCACTCCATGAATCGGGGAGACCAGAGTGCAGCCTCCGGTAAAACTAAAGGGGTAGGTGTGTGTGTGTTTATTAACAACTCGTGGTGTGGAGACATACAGACTATTTATAAGCACTGCTCACCAGATGTGGAGTTTTTAATGCTGAAGTGTCGTCCCTACTATTTACCGAGGGAATTCACTGCTGTGTTTATAGCCGCTGTTTACATCCCTCCACGAGCTAACTCTGAGGCAGCGCTCGGCAAGCTTCATGACGTTTTTAGCACACTAGAGACGGCTCATCATGATGCTGTTTTGATTGCCGCTGGAGATTTTAATCAGTGCAATTTACGGACTGTGCTTACCAATTACCACCAACATGTGAATATTCCCACCCGCGATAAAAACACACTAGATAATGTTTACAGCAACATACCTGGTGCATACAGGGCGACACCCCGCCCCCACTTTGAACTCTCAGACCACATCTCTTTGTTCCTGTACCCGGCCTACAGACAAAGACTCAAACAAACAAACCCTGTCACCAAACAGATTAAACTTTGGACCCCACAGACTGAGGGCATTCTGCAGGGCTGTTTTGCTCTGACAGACTGGGATGTGTTTAAAGCTGCAGCCACTCAGGAGGACTTTTCTGTCAACATTCAGGACTATGCTGAGTATGTGACTGGGTACATTAGTACCTGTGTTGATAACATCATACCCACCATACAAGTCAGGAAGTTCCCAAATCAGAAGCCCTGGATAAACAGCTGCATCACCGTGTGATATGGCAACACTACTGTGAGGGAACGCAAACGTCTGCAGAGAATTGTGAAGACTGCTGAGAAGATCATCAGGACTCCACTGCCCTCTCTACAGGCCATTTACCATTGCAGAGTCCACAGGAGAGCTGCCTCCATCCTTAAGGACTCCACCCACCCCCAGCATGGACTGTTCATACTTCTACCCTCGGGACGGAGGTATAGTAGTGTGAAATGCAGGACTTCTAAATTAAGGAAATCCTTCTACCCCTCAGCTATCAGACACTTAAACGGATAACCAATGGACACAGACCAGTCTGAACCATCTCAGAGAACAGTTGGATTAACTGTTGCGTCAATTTGCACATTTAAGATACTACTGCTGCTATTATCATTGCATATTTCTACTAATATTATTGCTGCTACTATTAAGGAGCCTCATCTCAGTTTGCACATCTATCAATGTCACTGCTGCTATTTGTAGTTGCATTCAATTCCGCACGTACTGTAAAAATTTCTTGCACATAGTCAATGTTGCACATTTGCATATGTATATGTGTGTATGTATGCATGTGTGTGTGTGTGTGTGTGTGTGTGTGTGTGTGTGTATATATATATATATATATATATATATATATATATATATATGTATGAATATGTATATATGCATCCATAGTCTGTATCTTATATTACATAGTTTATTCTTATATTTCTTATATTTCTTATTTTTTAAATTTTTTTATTTATTATGTTTGTGTGTGTATGTATGCCTGTTTTTTTTTATTCTATATAGTTTGTACTTGTCCTGGCATTCACTGTGGACAGCAAAGAAAGAATTTCATTGTATAGGGAAACCTGTTTTTCCTCACTGTGCATATGACAATAAAACGTTTGACTTTGAAAGGATGTCAGGGACAAGATAGTAGACCTACACAAGGCTGGAATGGGCTACAAGACCATCGCCAAGCAGTTTGGTGAGAAGGTGACAACAGTTGGTGCGATTATTCGCATATGGAAGAAACTGTTAGTCTCCCTCGGTCTGGGGCTCCATGCAAGATCTCACCTCGTGGAGTTTCAATGATCATGAAAATGGTGAGGAATCAGCCCAGAACTACACGGGAGGATCTTGTTAATGATCTCAAGGCAGCTGGGACCATAGTCACCAAGAAAACTATTGGTAACACACTACACCGTGAAGGACTGAAATCCTGCAGCACTCACAAGGTCCCCCTGCTCAAGAAAGCACATGTACAGGCCCGTCTGAAGTTTGCCAATGAACATCTGAATGATTCAGAGGAGAACTGGGTGAAAGTGTTGTGGTCAGATGAGACCTATATCGAGCTCTTTGGCATCAACTCAACTTGCCGTGTTTGGAGGAGGAGGAATGCTGCCTATGACCCCAAGAACACCATGCCCACCGTCAAACATGGAGGTGGAAACATTATGCTTTGGGGGTGTTTTTCTGCTAAGGGGACAGGACAAGTGCACCACATCAATGGACACCGCATCCATGTACCATCAAATCTTGGGTGAGAACCTCCTACCCTCAGCCAGGGCATTGAAAATGGGTAGTGGATGAGGATTCCAGCATGACAATGACCCAAAACACACAGCCAAGGCAACAAAGGAGTGGCTCAAGAAGAAGCACATTAAGGTCCTGGAGTGGCCTAGCCAGTCTCCAGACCTTATTCCCACAGAAAATCTGTGGAGGGAGCTGAAGGTTCGAGTTGCCAAACGTCAGCCTCGAGACCTTAATGACTTGGAGAGGATCTGCAAAGAGGATTGGGACAAAATCCCTCCTGAGATGTGTGCAAACCTGGTGGCCAACTACAAGAATCGTCTGACCTCTGTGATTGACAACAAGGCCTTTGCCACCAAGTACTAAGTCGAAGGGGTCAAATACTTATTTCACTCATTAAAATGAAAATCAATTTATAACTTTTTTGAAATGCGTTTTTCTGGATTTTTTATTTTTTTATTATTATTTTTTTTTGTTATTCTGTCTCTCACTGTTAAAATACACCTACCATTAAAATTATAGACTGATCATTTCTTTGTCAGTGGGCAAACGTACAAAATCAGCAGGGGATCAAATACTTTTTTCCCCCACTGTATGAAAGATGAGCTGCTGTTAGTGGCCTGAAAATCATGTAATTGTGGTTGTAGCATCTGGACTGGATCAAACTGTCCGGATTGACGCTAGGCCCAGCAAAAGCTTTAACTTTTGCCCTCTCTAGGTAAATCTGGCTCCAGCGAGTCTAAGAGTCTCCACCATTCCTAAGTGACTTCAAAGGTCTCTTGGACTGACCCCCTCCCCTTTCTCCAGGCACCAAGGGGCAATCTGGCCACAGACACCCCCTTTTGGAAAGTCGAATACGCAAACTCACCTACACACACACACACCCAGGACTCACATACATACATAACAAACACTCCCTGAATTTAACCCATAATTATACTATGCCAGAATAGTATATGATGTATTCTTGTGTGCATGCATTGTTTTGTCCTGTAATCAACCTAGTATGATCTTTAGTTAAGTTTAGAATAAGTTGAAATGCCTATAACCATGTTTAAGGATACCCCACTCTCTTAATGTCTTTCTACCCTATCGAATTTGGTCTTCAATTAATCCTCTCTTGATGCCCTGATTGAAGACGCATATTATGTTACGATAGGATGCATTATGTTATGCTTTTTACTATACTTTGTAATAAGACGGTACTAATCCGACGCCACCCCAGAGATGTAAATCAGGTTGTAAAGGGAGACAAAGG
This sequence comes from Cranoglanis bouderius, assembly GCA_023630585.1. Classification (NCBI taxonomy): domain Eukaryota; kingdom Metazoa; phylum Chordata; class Actinopteri; order Siluriformes; family Cranoglanididae; genus Cranoglanis; species Cranoglanis bouderius. The sequence continues at coordinate 25,057,843 of CM042544.1, forward strand.
AAACCTTCTCCCTCCCAAAATTCACATTCAGGATTCGTCAACTGCTCAAAGAGAGGTGTGGACTGGCTTGTCCTTAAAAGACAACAACACACGTTCCTCACTTTCTCTTTCTTCAGCCCAAGCTACTTCCTTCTTCAACTTCTGCACTCATCTTCCTGGCAAAACGCGCTTTCAAGTTAACTCCATTCAAACTTCCCGCTAACGGCATGGAAGAAACCAACAAACTGCAGCTCACGAACGTGCCGAATCTCTCACGCATCTTGGACTCAACACCGAAACCAATGCAGGTATCGTTCTCAATCGATCTCTAGATGCGTTTTAAGCTTGTGCCCCTATTTTAGGTGATGTGATTCTTTGCCGGCTCTCAAGGTTAACTGTTTGTAAGTTTTGCCATTCTTGTATCTTCACCCCTTTTCTTTCTTTACTTTCAGTTTCCTGTATATATGTATTATTCACTTAGATCTAGTTGTATGTATTCGTAGTTTCATTCATTTATTAAAATCTATTATTATCACGCTTGATTGTCTCTGTTGCTGCTCATGAATAAGGTCACTTTAACGTTTTGCTTTTCGCTACATGCTTTGTTCTGTTAGTAACAGAACCAGAGCATTATTCCTCTTGGCCAGAAGAATAATCTCCCCCTTTTTGAGTAATACGAAGATTACACTGTTGAGTTTGGTGGACAAACCGATCAGCCTCTTCGAATTTAATTCTAAAACTAGACTAAAGCTAATTCTACAAGCTGATCTAGACCATATATATATTTATAATTAATTATAATCCATTGTAGTTAATTATCTGTATATATATATATATATATATATATATATATATATATATATATATATATATATATATATATGTACATTCCCCTTTATGGTTGATTTATATTTATAACTGATCATAACACACTTTGATTAGATATATAGATATATTTCACATTTGGGCTAATTCGTTACATGGTTAACAGTCTGCACTGTGTCAGAGGAAATTTGTATGCACACCGCATACACCAGCTCAGACAGAAAAATGTCTTTACAATCAGGCTAGTTAAGACCAATGTTAAGTGGTCAACCAGCAAAAGAAACCCTAAGTCTGTGTAAATAAGCACACATTATTCTTCACTACGTTATTTAGCACTCACTGGCCACCATGTTTAATGCTATTTGCTTGTACTAAACTGCCTAACCATAATTTTAATTAAAATCACTCCTTGAAAATTTCATCAACAATGACCACAAGCAAGATTTGCTCCTGACTGAAAATCACTCGCTGCTGCTGAGGTTGGGTCCACATGGACAGCCTAAAGATCGCCATGAGATTACTTTGGATGGTACCACTCTAAAGACATCTTTACACTCCAAAGATGGCTGTGGATGTTCTTCCTTGTATAGCCTAAAGACTGCAATTGCAAGTCTCTATCATTGAAAAGTTAATAACTTCAGTTTGACCTAGATGACAGACCTAAAGATAAAACTCTAATGATACTCATACTCAAGTTCCTGTCAATACAGTTAGCACTGACTCTATAGTATACAGTTATAGAAGAGAAATTATTCATAATCACACCCAGATGGGGCTGGATTCCTCTCAAGGTTTCTTCCTCTTTAACTGACTTGTTAATTTAGGGATAAATTTAAACTTTTCATTTAAATTTTATATCTGGATTTCTGTAAAGCTGAACCTCCAGGGTTGAGGGTTTGATTCCTGCCATGGCCATGTGTGTGCGGAGTTTACGTGTTCTCCAGAGGTTTCCTCCAGGTACTCTGGTTTCCTCCCCAGTCCAAAAACATGCATTGTAGGCTGATTGGCATGTTCAAAAATGTCCGTAGTGTGTGAATGGATGTGTGAATGTGTGTGTGATTGTGCCCTGCAATGGATTGGCACCCCATCTAGGGTGTCCCCGCCTGTGCCCCATGCTCCCTGGGATAGGCTCCAGGTTCCCTGTGATCCAGGAAGAATAGGCAGTATAGAAAATGGATGGCTGGATGGATGGATGAATTGTGACTGTGCCATTGAAGCACTTTTAAGTAACCTAAAATGTTTCTTTTTTTTTTAGGAAAACATAGAATATTTTTCTTTATCAAACTTTATTTGAATCATTTATATATTAAATAATATATTACTTGTCATAGTAGCTCCACAACATGTGATTAAACTAGAGAAAAGAAGTCTAGCTATATAAGTGCCTTTTACCCTTTTAACCTGATCAACAGATATTATAAATATCCACATTCATCTCCCCAAACCCTTCATGTGACCCTCCACTTTCCTTAACTGGTAAAATCACATGACTAGTAAAGTTTAATATACTCTCATACAATGGCCTAGATTTGCATATTGGCTATTTTATTGAATCACTCAAATTAAATCTACCAATAGGATAGAATCATAAACAAGTTGAGATTATTGAAAGCCACCAAATAACTATTTATCCCATTTAAATACTAATATTAATATAATAACAAATAAGTAAATAAATAAATAAATAATGTTATTTTTTTAATCTGTTTTAAGAAACAATGTGCCTAATTCCTATGAGGAGTAAAAGTAACAAAAGTAAAATAGATGTGATAATTTGTGTTGCTAATTTGATTAAAGATCACTTGATTAATGATAATTTGATTAAAATAGTGCAGATTTTTATCAAAATTGAGCCGTGTTCATCCATTATCACTATATTCTGTGCTTCAGTATTTATCATTCATACCACAAAACTATTAACATACAAGGTGACCATTGCATAAGGGCAGAAGTAACACAGAAGTAACATATGTATAATTATCTATACAAATGTAATGTCTGAATGTACCAAACTGATTTCTGAATCAACCTGGGCTTAGCACAGAAGTTTCTTTTGTTTCTTTTGAGCTGTAAAGCCCTATCTGTTTAATGACCACTCTGGCCCCAGTTTGACCAGATACCTTTGGAATGCTAACAACCATCCTTCCCCCCTTGGTACACACACACACACACACACACACACACACACACACACACAAGCTTACCTTACACACACAATGGAGAAATCTCTCTCTTTTCAATGTAACGTGTAATTATATGTAATTATTCGATGCCTAAATAGTGTGATGTTATCTTGTTTACATATATTGTGTGTTTATGTAACTAACCTTAATGATTTTAGATTAGTTTTAATTTAGGATATCATTTTAAATGTCTGTAACCAGGTTTTATTTGTAATATTCTTTACAAGTCCATCAAATTTGGTATGTAGTTAATCGTCTCGAGATACCCTGATTGATTATGCATATCATATTGCAATGGGATACATCATTTCATGCTTTCTCGTAATTTCATTTATAATATGGTATAAACCGGCTCCTCCCTGGACATGCAAATCCAACTTCCTGATTGGCCCATAGCCCAAAGAGGCGTGTCCGTTGGTGTTGTCTTTAAAAACAACACCATGCTTTGAAACGCTTCTCTCTAGTCTCAGTCTTCGCAGTCTCCTCAGTAACTCTTCACCTCTACACTCCTTCCGGTTTCTCTCTCCCCCGGGGCCACGTGCCCCGGGAAGAAGAAGCCAGGATCTCTCTCTCCCGGACAAAGGATACAACCGCTTCACAGCCCACGCCTTTTGCAAATGGCGCAACGAACCAGCAAACTCTACACGACCTCGCACGAACTTTCAAACTGAAGCTATGCAAGTATAGTTAATGAACCTATATCTGCGTTTAAGATTGTACCCCTGTTTACAGGAGAATTAAGTACGTTGCTGGTTTTTGAAAAAGGCTAATTAGTTGTGTTTTTGTCTGCCATCCCCTTTTACTTCATTACTTTCTCTCTATCCCTTTTCTTTCCTTGTATATAGATGTACATATGTATGTTTTGCTTAGAGTTAGTCGTGTGTATCCATAGTTACATCTACTTATTAAAATCTATTATCCCATGCTTGATTGTCTCTGTTTTGTCACGTGATGAGTCCCTTAAACGCTGCACAAGATCTCAATTACCCACTCTAATCTTTAATTACAAACTTCGTGGGTTAATTCTTCCTGGCCAGAAGGATAAACTCCCTCTTTAGAGTTCATAAAGCTGATCTAGGCCACATACATAGTCATAATTAATTATAATCCATTGTAGTTAATTATCTATATGTATATGTGCACATACATGAACTCCCTTTCATGGCTGATGTATATTTATAACTGGTCACAACACGCGTTGATTAGATATACAGATATATTTCACGCCATTCGAGCTAATTCCTTATATAAATTGGAGAATACATTTAAACATGTTAAACATATTTTAATTTGTTACATAAATTGTAACTGGTGGAGAATTATTTTTAAACGTTGCAGATTCATCCGAGTTATTACACATTCTGGTAGATAAGGCAGGCACGCTTTAAAACTCGTCTCCTTTAAAAAGGTGCTTCGAATCTAAGCGTGCGCTTCTGTTTTCGTTTTTCATGTTTAAAATTGATCCATTACATTATTCTGGTGGAAAAGAATAATGCTAGTAATGCTTGATTCATTACACAAATAAACTGAACTTGAACTTGAACTGAATATACAAAAGCTCAAATAGCATTCATGCCCCTGAAATTCAACACATTAAATGTAAATAGATATGGTGATGGTGTTGACCAGTCATTAAACAATCTCTGCTGAACTGCAAGAGGTGCTTTTCTTTCTTTCCCCGTTATCCCCATTGCACATCGTGCTACTTACAGCCGTGAGATTAATCCATGCTGTGGACAACAGTGCGGCAAAACCCACCTTACAAAATGTTCTTTAGCAAGTAGCTTGTAGTAGCATTTCTCTACCAGAGAGAGTGTAATTCCAAAGTTTTCATTCCTGTTGGTTTAAAAAATGTCTCTTTTTATGGTTTGTCTCTTTTTTCTAGCAAAATGTAAACAGGCTGGCAGAAAAAGGCTAGTTCAGTATGTAATGATATTGTCACATGAAATTTGTGCTTTTGAAAAAGGAAATATTCCCAAAACACACTTACTTAGTATTGTTTAGTATTTCTATTTTGCTACTATACACAACTGCACTGAAAATGTATTGATAAGAACACTGTGTTTCATATTTTAATCAAATGAACCTTCTCCACACAGTAACCGTGATATTGATTAGAGACTTTATTACAATTGTGTGTCCTTATCCTGGGTTTAAGGCAGCCAGTCTTGCAATTTTTTTTTTGAACGCTTAAATAGAAATGACTGCTCTTCCTGTATTCAACCATCTAGCATTCAGACATAATTTATCTTTGTGTTACATTTTCCATTTTTACCTTTAATTAATTTAAAGGGAATTTCTAAGCTTTCTAAAGACACTTGACACAACAGAATACAATTCTTTCAAACATTTTCTTAGGCTAAATATCTGGCCACATGACTTCACAATATCACAATCACAATATTGCACTCTATCAACTGTGAGCTATCTAATCCCCTTGACTTTTCATATTGTTTTAGAGTTCAGCACAGAAAAAAGGCCATACTGACTCAATGCAAGATTGATGTTGTACACATGATAACAATAAAGCTTAGATAATAATGTTAAAAAGCAATAGCATCAGATGCTTAGGTAATAATGTTAAAAATAGGCATACAATTGCAGTAATGATACTCTTGTGGTAACACTGTTTTTTTTATTTCCCAATTCCACATTGATTTCTTGTTCTAACCAACACACACACACACACACACACACATACACACACACACACACACACACAAAGTAACTTTAAGGTTATTGAAGGCACAATGATCAATAACTTTCCCGTAAGTCCTTAATCTTCATAATGAGCCTCGTTGCCCCAATTAATCATGGCCCTGAGAAAAATGAGCAGACCTTTTAAAACTGCACCAGAATAAAGACCCATGGCCCTCCTCACCCAACCTACTTGACCCTCTTTTCAAGGCTACACACGTGTCCTAAATGTAAAATTACTCTACTGCACATGCATGGTATTCAGGTCCTCAGAACACTGCAGTATTCTTCAGAGCATTCCTACGAGTAATTATTAATACAGATCAACTGTACTAAAATGATCAATGATTTCCTGCTTGCATGACAACAACATAGAATCAGGATTGTATGGACTTTAAGCAGAAAAATAGTGTTGTTAATTGTTATTTTCATACAGGTATAAAAACATACAATACTGTGCAATTGTCTTAGGCACATGCAAAGAAATGCTGTAAAGTAAATATGGCTTCAAAAATAATGAAATTGAATGTTTCTATATAAAAAGTATACTTTAAAAAGCATTAAAAGTGATAAACTTAAAAAAAAAAAAACAATATTTGGTGTGACAACCCTTTGCTTAAACAAAATCAGTAGTCTCAGATACAATTTGTGCAGTTTTATAAGGAAATTGCGTGGTAAGGTTTACTGATCCTCTTGGAGAATCTGCCACAGTTCTTCTGGAGACGTTGACTGTCACACTTGCTTCTATTTTTGCAGGCAAAATGCAGCAGCCTTCATTATGTTTTTTTTTTGTTTCTTTTTTTTTTTTTTTTAATTTGTTGTTTACTTTACTGACATGCAAACATTTTTCTGCAACATTTAAGTTTTTGTTGGAAAAGAAATGTTTGGAAAGGTAAAAAAACATTTGTGCCAACACACTTCATAAAATAAAATTCATGAAATATCCATAACAAAATTTGTATATTGCACCTTCTTATCAAGCCTGGTTCAGTTACTTGTATTTTGTCTTCATTGTAGATTTTATGGAATATTCACAGAACACAGTATTAAAAATAATGATATAAGAACTGTTATTTAGTATGCATGAGCAGCATGGTTTTCTTTGTTTTTTGTTTTTTTTGTTGTTTTTTTTTTTGTTAGCAAAGCCAGACACCAACTTTTTTTATGTTTTGTCAGTGCAGCTTTAAAAACTTATCTCTGTCATACACATTTCCCTAAGGAATGTCACTGCATGAATTTAGGATATTGTGTTTTAAGATGTCTTTCATTCACTGAGATATAAATGCATGTCAATTAAGATTAGTAATCCACAAGGCAAGGCAACTGCTTAGAGGTCAACAGTACACTGTTAATACATGTCACAAATTAATAAATGACTGAATTAATTAATTAATTCATGATCTAAAAGTGATACTGCATCTGTCACCTATACCCCTTCAACTAACCACAGAATTTTTTGACCAGTGGAAACTCAATCATTATAAACATTCTTTGCTGACGGGTTAGGGTGTAGGAAGGAGAAACACAAAAATGCATGAGGCCTATTGTGAGGAACAATATTACTGCATTTGAAAAACTATTGATTCTGTCCCTGGCCTAATAGAGGGCTATGATCACTCTGAGGTGAAGCTATTACTGGGATTGAGACATGTGGTGTATGGAGAAAGTTAATGTGTATCCTTCTCCATTTGTCAATGCTAGCGTTAGCCACCTGGCAGAGGGCGGGAGTGAAGTGTGCACTTATGCTTTCACACAGAATACAAGAGGAGAGAACATAAGGAAGTTGTTATTAATCAGAAACACACCCACATCACAAAAATTGCCCTGTGACATATACTTTTATATTATGGATGTAATCGAATACGGATGCATTATTGTGGTTTATGTGTTTGTTTGTTTGATTGTTTTTAACAGTATGTTTTTGGTTTGTCTTTGTGTCCATCCGCCCATCCATCCATCTGGGATGTTCACTAGCACAATATTTATTTGTAGCATTTATATGGAATTATCATTGTAACCAGCAGATGAAGATTCAATTCTGGAAGTGATCCAAACAGGGTCAAGGTCACAGCAATGTTAAATGTTTTTTCTTCAGTAGCTTCTTTCCTGTTTCAAGTATATGTGGTCATATGTGGTAAAGTGGTCTCTTACGTAATATGCTGCTTTCTTTAATGACATACAAAATTTCCTGTAAGATTTAATTTTGTGCTAGAAAACTAATGTTTTGGAATCTAAAATGTTTTTGTACTGACTTGGATGTAGAAGGATGTAGCTAAAACAAACAAACAAACAAAAAAAACTATAACAAAGTTTGTATTAAAAATAGGGTGCCTAAAACTTTTGCATGGTATTGTATATATATACAATATTAGCCCCTGATGTTTTCAAATCCTAGAAACCCCCCTAAAAAAGGCTCACATTACATATATGCATAATTGTGTTATGAAAACCTATTATGTTATTCATAACATTATGCTTCTTGCTTCCAGAATGGGTAGGATTCTGACTACTTTTTTGGATCAGACAATAACCTGAAAAGAGCCTGACCAGGCACTCTGACCCATCTCTATTGCCTGTTTCTGTAGTAGCGACATTGGTCTCGCACCTTTGTGGGAGAGACATGTGATTGGTGGTGGTCAGTGAACTGTAAGTGACTGCAATACCTTGGCACAACCCACGAAAAATCTGGGTTGCATGGCCAGCACAACTCCATCAATCCAATATTGTGGGAATAGTGTGTTGGCTAGATATATTCCTTTCACAACTGACTCTTTTTGACTTTTTGAATCCCTTAGGTGAAGGAATCATTATCAGGCACTCTGGCATTTTGCCTCGTCCAGTCTGAGCTGGAGATTTCAGTATGTAATCTGAGCATTTCACTATGTGCAACAGTAGTGTTGGGCAGCACATTTGGGGAAACTGAGTAAATATTACCAAACTGACTCAATTAACTCAAGTCAACAGACTCAAGAATTTCAACTTTAGTGAAAATGTGCAATTAGTGACAGAAGGAGTTGACAATCTAGTGCCTCCAGGGACTGTGCACCAAAGACCTACTAGGTAATAACACAGCAGGTGGCCCTGTGTTTTACCAGGCTTCTGGTAATGGCATTTGAGCCAGCCAACTTACCATCTCATCTTTGTTAATGATCCCAGTGATCGACTGCACTTCACCATTATGTCTCCCATTACTTCTATAATGTTGCATGTAGGATTTCTGTACCCATTGATCCTGTAGTTATGGGCATTATCTCATTAATGGCAAGAAGCAACTGTGTCCTGTATTAGAGATGCAACCTACATTCACCATAGCATCAGATGCTTTGCAAACTGTCATTTTATTATAATGTTGTGTTGAGTTGTGGCTGTGTTCTGACAGAGATATTTGGATGAGTTAATTGCTGTCATTCCACTGTGATATGTGGGCCAGAAGATGTGGGAAGTGTGGTCCGTCGTCGGACCATTACGCTATTGCTTTCAGGCTGAGCCCTGGTTGTTATTATATGAATATAAACTATTTATGTCACTGTGTTTGTCTACACATTCTCAAAGTTATTCTATATTTATAACAATATCTGTAATACTACAAGACAATTTTACTACCTTGGTAAAATAACTATTTAAGAAAAATACATGTTTTTAGTATTTCATTAAAACACTTTATACTGATTTTTGAATATTGTTAGAAGAAAACTTCCAACTTATACTACTGTACAGAAAGCTCTCAAGCATGCTAAATGGTCAGGAAGCATGCAAATAAATCTCCAGACATGAGCTTGAAACTCCTGTCAGTTACAATATACACTATATGGCCAAATGTTTGTATACACATCACGCCCATCTGTGCTTTTTGAACATCTCATTCCAAATGTAGTCCCCCTTTGCTGTCATAATAACCTCCATGGCTTTGGGGATGGCTTTGGGGATTTGCCCATTCAGTTACAAGAGCATTAGTGAGGGCAGGCACTGAAGTCAGTTGAGGAGGCCTGGGACACAGCCAGCATTCCAGTTCATCCCAAAGGTGTTCAGTGGAGTTGAAGTCAAGGCTTTGTGCAGGCCACTTGATTTCTCTAACCTTAGCAAAACATGTTTTCATGGACCATGCTTTGTGCACAGAAGCAGTGTCATACTGGAACATGTTTGGGCCTCTTATTTCCAGTGAAGGGAAACCGTAATGCTACAGCATACAAAGACATCCTATAAAATTGTGAACTTCCAACATTGGTAGGCCCACATCTGGGTGTGATGGTCATGTGTCCACAAACTTTTGACCATATAGTGTAGTTGAGTATACTGTGTACTGTGAGCACTGCATTTGTGATGGACTGTATTTTTATTTTCTAATCTTCAATCTTCATGTGTGCTACTCACATTTTATTTCAACTTTTACTTCCTTCTGTTAGGTCTACTCATGCCATTAACAACACTTTCCAGCCTGTACTGCAGACTACAAATATGGCTGCCCTGGACTGCAATTCCCAGAACACTCACACATTGACACATTCACTCTCCCCTTCATTTTAATCATGCACACCTGCATCCAATTCATAGCATAATCACAGCCACAGTACAGTAAATATACTTTGTGAAGTATATACGGCATTCCTTGTGTTTGTGACGATACCAAGCCTGTTTATCTCTCTGCTTGTGTTCTGTTGTTGACCCAGTTTACCTAGTGTTCTGTTTGTTGATTGCCCAACCATTGCCTATGATTTGGATTTGTCTGCCCCGATCTTAATAAACTCCTCTATCTACGTTTGCATCTGTCTGCTCATTCCATCACATGATACCTTCTCTTTTTGCTTATATGATTGTTGAAAGCACATGTACAATGCTAACCCATTGTACTCACTATATTAATTAAAATGTATATGCCTAAATAATATATTGGATGTGCTTTAACCTTACAGCTTTTGTATGCTACATGTAAACCTCATAAATGATATGATGTTATTGTTGATACAGTTCCATGTCTGATTTAAATTTCTGATGCTTTGTGCAGGCTGTTCTCCTTTGTTTATCTTAACATGCAACTATTTGCTTAAGGAGTTAGTATTTATAGGCCCAAGTCTTGTTTCTGCCATCAGAACATCACATCTGTCAAAAAACAGCTTTTGTAGACTAAACCCTTTCCTGTATCTGTCCACTCATAATTGATTCTCTGTTATATCACTGCTGAAATGCTATTGAGATAACCTAGCTGCCATGTGCATGGCACAATAACTGCAGAGAAGTTGGATAGACTGTCTTATCACAACTTTGAAACACTAGGGGAGAGGGAAGGAAACTAGAAAAATGAGATGCTGCTTAAAATGCTTTATAGTGCACCATTGCCATGGCAAATGTTCAATAGCCTGCCAGGTGGAGCATGTCACAATCATTTTCCAAACTGGTCACTGAATAGGTGTAAGATGAGCTCTCTTTATGCCATGGATGCATTCATACCTTCATGGGTTTTATCACTAAAATCCTGAATATTTCTGAAGAAATCTGTAGAATTTTTCTTTCTTAGAAATTAACTTGTTTTAATCAAGCTGTAAGAGCTTTGTTCTGCAATTGCTAAAAAATTACAGTACAGATCATTTATTAGACTCACATTCTTTGACATACAGTGGGTGTAGAAAAGAATCACCCCCCTTTAAAATAATCACATTTTGTTGCTTTTCAGCCTGAAATGTAGATGGACACTGTTATGTAATACAAAGGGGAGCTGGATGCATACGCTGGGGAAACAGTGAGTTTATTTTGAAAGAACCAAAAGTATATGGACAGGGAAGAAAGGAACACAAAGGAAGGGACAAAAACAAATAATAATTCACAAAACAGCGAGGTATAAATCCACAACAGGAAGAAACAGAAAGTCACCACTTAGCATGGGAATAAACCACAAGGTAATAATCCATAGAATATCGAGGCAGTAATCCAAAACAAAGTGAGGCAATTATCCACAAAATGAATAATGAGGCAAGAGTCAAGAGACTCTAGAGAGGCAAGAGGCAAGAGAACTAATGAATGTACGAGGGTGAGGACATGACATGAACAGGGAACCAATAAACATACAGAGGCGGAGACATGACGTGAACCAAAACAAAAGCACATGGCAAAATAAACACACATGGGCGGTAAACAAACTGAGAGTCTATGAATGGATGCGGAGAAGTGCTGCCAGCTGTCCTCCGTAGCAGCGCGGACAGCGGAACACGGAAATGCGCTATCCTCAGCAGTAGCGCGGAGATCGGAATGCGGATCCACACTGAACTGTGACCTAGACTGGAAACTGGACCTGAAGCTAAACTGGAAACTGGATTGGAAACTGGACTGGAATTTGGACTGGAAATGAAATTAGAAACAGGACTGGAAACTGGACTGGAAACTAAGCTAGAAACTGGGCTGGGTATGAAACAAGAAACCTGACTGGAAACTAAACTAGAAACAGAGCTGGAAAAAGGACTGGGAACAGGACTGAGAATGGACTCTGGATGTGGCTTTGGGCCTGAACTGAGGCATGGGCTACGACAGAAACCTGGACCTGGACTGGAAACAGGACTGGGACCTGGATTGGAAACAGGACCGGGATCTGGACTGGTGCATGGGCTGAGGCATGGGTTGGAACATGACTCTGAATGTGACTCTGGGTCTGAACTGAGGCATGGGCTGAGGCATGGATTGGAACATGACTCTAGATTTGGACATGGACCTGGACTGGGACATGGACTTGGATATGGGTTAGGACAGAAACCTGGACCGAGACTTGGACATGGACTTGAACTGGAACAGGAATTAGGGCTAAGACATGGGCTAGGACTTGGACATGGACTAGGACTTGGAAAGGAGGTCTCCCCATGGACCTCTGGCATGAACTTAACTTGGGAGGAGGTCATCCCGTGGACCTCCGAAATGGACTCGGCTTGGGAGGCGGTCATCCCGTGGACCTCCGACATGGACTCGGCTTGGGAGGAGGTCATCCCGTGGACCTCCGACATGGACTCGGCTTGGGAGGAGGTCATCCCGTGGACCTCCGACATGGACTCGGCTTGGGAGGAGGTCATCCCGTGGACCTCCAAGATGGACTCAGCTTGGGAGGAGGTCATCCCGTGGACCTGAGTCCCGTGGACCTGAGTCCCGTGGACCTCACTCAGGACATGAGTGGAGGTCTCCTTGTGGACCGCTGACAGGAACTTGGCTTGGGTGGAGGCCCTCTTGCGGACCCCCGACAGGGACAGGGCTGGAGCAGCGGTCCCCTCATGGACCTCCATTGGGCGCTCCACTGGGGAGACCTCCTGCTGGGTCTCCGGCTGGAGCTCGGGGCTGGAGGTTACCACGCTAACCTCCAGGGGATCTCCGCTGAGGAGACCTCCTGCTGGGTCTCTGGCTGGAGCTCGGGGCTGGAGGTTGCCATGTTAACCTCCAGGGGGAGCTCCACTGAGGAGACCTCCTGCTTGGTCTACGGCTGGAGCTTGGGGCTGGCATGCTGCAAAGTGGTCTGCCCGATGTAGCCCCCGGTCATGTACTCCTGGGACCGGGGCTGAGAGGTGCCGGCCACCACGTTGGCCTGTTCCCTTCCATAATGCTCCAGGAAGGACTGGCCAGGCTCGTTGGGCAGGTGCACGTTGTTGAATAGGGTGTCCAGGTCGGGATTAAATTCCGGGCTCCCGTATTCCTGGAGCAGGAGATCCACGAAACCCGAAACTGTGTTGAGTTCCCAGTACCCACTGTCTAGGTGGATCTCAGCCCACCAGCGGTCTAAGCTGACCAAACGGGATTGGAGGAACCTCACCCATTGTTCCTTGCTGGGTTTCGGTTCCTCCAAACTTACAAAATAACCTTGGGCCTGTAAAATAAAATATTGGGGGTACCATGAAATACCATCGTAGGCAGTAGGAGGAGGAAGACAGGCCCGAAAAGAACTTGAGTCCAGGGGGGAACAAAAAGTTTGGCGCGGCTTGCAAAAAGTCTCCCCGCTGCATCCATGTTTGTTGGAGTATTCTGTTATGTAATACAAAGGGGAGCTGGATGCATGTGCTGGGGAAACAGTGAGTTTATTTTGAAAGAACCAAAAGTATATGGACAGGGAAGAAAGGAACACAAAGGAAGGGACAAAAACAAATAATAATTCACAAAACAGCGAAGTATAAATCCACAACAGGAAGAAACAGAAAGTCACCACTTAGCATGGGAATAAACCACAAGGTAATAATCCATAGAATATCGAGGCAGTAATCCAAAACAAAGTGAGGCAATTATCCACAAAATGAATAATGAGGCAAGAGTCCACGGCCCAGGGAAATGCGAGGTTAGTGCAAGGCAAAGAACATAAATTCACACATCTCAATCTGAACTAATACTCCGCATCCAAACAGACAAAAGAAAAGGTTTAAATATTCAAAATAAAACAAGACACACCTGCAACTAATAATGAAACAATAAATGGAGAAATAATGAACATACGAGGGCGGGGACATGACATGAACAGGGAACCAATAAACATACAGAAGCGGAGACATGATGTGAACCAAAATAAAAGCACATGGCAAAATAAACACACGTGGGCAGTAAACAAAATGAGAGTCTATGAATGGATGCGGATAAGTGCTGCTGGCTGTCCTCCGTAGCAGTGCGGAGAGCGGAATGCGGAAATGCACTATCCTCGGCAGTAGCGCGGAGATCGGAATGCAGAAGTATGCTACTCGTGAGCTCTTCGAGAGTCGTGCAGAGGGAGCGGATCTAACAGACACAGTTTTTGTTTTATCCAGCTGTATTTACTCAGTGCAACTTATAACATCCAAATGAAAGATATAACACCAACATCTCAGAAAAAAAAATTAAAACACAGAATCACTGAGTTGGAAAAAGGATCATCCCCTTGCTTTAATTTGACTTATTTTTTTAATCACAGTCTTTAGTCTGTTGGGATATGTCTCTACTAATTTTTCACATCTAGACTTTGCAATATTTGCCCACTCTTCTTTGCAGAACTGCTCAAGTTCAGTTAAATTTGATGGTGGCCATTTGTGGACTGCAGTCTTCAAGTCATTCCACAGATTTTCAATGGGGTTTAAGTCTGGGCTCTGACAAGGCCATGCAAGGACATTCACCTTTTTCTCCTTCAACCACTGTGTGGTCAGTTTTGCTGTGTGCTTTGGGTCATTGTCATGTTGGAAGGTAAAACTTCCCATAGACAACTTTCTGACAGAGGGCAACAGATTTTCCTCAAGAATTTGATGGTATTTTGCCCCATCCACTTTCTTTTTATCCTGACAAGTGCTCCAGTCCCTGCTGCAGAGAAACACCCCCATAACAGAATATTACCACCTCCATGCTTTACTGTAGGAATGGTGTTATTTGGATTGTGGGCTGTATTGGATATCTGCCAGACATATCATTTAGTGTTGAGGCCAAATAATTCATTTGACCATAACACCTTTATCCATGTGGCCTCAGAATCTTCAAGGTGCATTTTGGCAAAGCTCAGTTATGGGTGGCTTTTTTCTTGCAACCCTCCCAACCCACACAAGCCACATTTATGGAGAATTTGTGATATTGTTGTCACATGCACACAATGACCACTCTTTTTCATAAATTCCTGCAACTGCTTCAGAGTTGCTGTAGGCCTCTTGGTAGCCTCTCTGACCAGTTTCCTCCTGGCTCTTTCATCCAGTTTGAAGTGACATCATGATCCAGGGAGGGTCTGTGTTGTACAAAATACTTTCCACTTCTTAATAATAGACTTCACTGTGCTTCTAGGCATTGATAAAGCCTTTGTATTTTTTTGTATCGATCTCCTGACTTGTGCCTGTCCACAATTTTAACCCGGAGATCTTTTGACAGTGCATTGCCACCCATAGTTGATTGTTTGCTTCAGTTGCACTACAAAATGCTCCAGGAAAGCTATTTTCATGCTGAGCTAATGAAAGTGACCACAGCTGATCACAGTTGAAAGTCAAATGGCTTTGTGTGCCAGTGAGAAGGTGATTAGACTTGAGTTTACAAGTCATTTTTAGGAGGGGGGTGATCCTTTGTCCAACTCAGTGATTCTGTTTTTTTTATTTTTACATGTGGGTGTTATATCTAATGTTAATCTAATGATGTATATATATATATATATATATATATATATATATATATATATATCATTAGATTAACATTAGATATAATGATATATATATATATATATATATATATATATATATATATATATATCTTTCACTTGTATGTTATAAGTTGCACTGAGTAAATACAGCTGGGTAAAACAAAAACTGTGTCCGTCTTCATTTCAGGCTGAAAAGCAACAAAATGTGATTATTTTAAAGGGGGGGGGATTCTTTTCTATACCCACTGTACCAACATGAGACTATGCTCATGCCTCTAATTAGTGAGGAACATCATTGTGTTAAATTCAATGCTCTCATATGTGTCATGGGGATTTTTTTTTTTTATCCAAAGACCCATTTCTTTTGATTTCATGTGAACCAAACGAACCAACATGATTGTGAAGCAAAATCTTGCAATTAGGTGGCAACATGAGTTAAAAGTTATAAATATATTATTTATATCCAAGTTGAAATGTATCTGATTTGACTGTATTGAGGATCAAAATTTTATGGTTGAATATCTTAAAATAACAGAACTGTCACGTGGAACCTTTTAGTTCCATGGTTTCAGTATGATATAAAACTTAATTTTAAAGAGGTAATTGCGGTAGGGTCAGTATGCCAAAATGTGGCTACAAAACTACAAAACATGGCACATGCACAGGTCAAATCAAATAAAATAGGATCTTTTGCCTGGCAGTCCCAAATTTAAGAGAATTCTTTTGCTTCCATCATAAAATCAGACTGGATTTAATTTTTCATAAAGATTCTTATTATTGCAAACATAAATTCATTATTTTGGCATTATTATTATCTCTTTAAATCACATATATATACATATATTTTATGCTGTGCTAATGTTTTCATTTTAACATAGAACCTCCCAAATCAAATAGCTATAGAACTATACATGGGTTACATAGCTTCCCAGTGTAAATGCATGTAAATTAAATTCTCTTAAAAATAAAATAATTATATGAAAATAGAGCTTGTCACCTTACTAAACTAAAAGTTCAGCACACAATCTAATCCCTCTTTAGCTGCCTCAAAAGGGTTAACATCTATCACTGTAATGTATTGGCTTCTGTTCGCACATGAGCCTTCAAAAAAAAAAAAAAAAAAAAAAAAAGCTTGCCAAAGGCTGGCCAAATTAAGGGTCATCTTCTGGCTTAATATTAGTTCTGCCTCAACTGAGTGAAGTGGATTGTCTACTCTAAATTGTTCCTAGGTGTGAGTCCATGGTGCCATGGTGTACTCCTGCCTTGCACCCAGTGTCCCCAGAATGAATGAATGAATGAATAAATGAATGAATGATTGTGGCATAACACGATTGAGAAAAAGACATTTGATTTAATATTTGATTAAATCAAACATGTTTGACATTCTTTTTATTTCTTCTCCTAAAATATTTCATTGACTATAGTAATTCTTAAGATCCACAGATGGAATTAGTCAGAGGGACCTAGACAGCGAGTGAAATGGATATGTCAGCTGAGTTTGTTTAATTACACAGCGCAAAGCCCCAGTGCATCTATTTAACTTAATTAAATATATGCTTAGACTAATTAAAGTCTTAGCCTTTGACATTTAACAAGGAAAATGGTGCTGTACATAATGGAATGTTATGAACAAGTTGTGAGGATAGGGAAGAAAAAGAAGAACTTTAATTGGCTCTGACAACCTTTTGGCTACAGTGCTATTTCTGTCACAGTATTGTGTTTAGGTATATATTTCTAAGGTGTATATTTCTCACTCACGTTTGAGTGTGCCAGTGTTATATCAAGAATGAAAGTCATCTTGAATAGAATAGCTCTGTTATCACCAAAGCAGATTCATTCTTATTCATTATTAATGATTTCAAGTATAATATAAAATGTACATGCAGTCAGCGTACTAGTAGACAGTCTCACTAAATAGTGCCTTCAGTTAGGTTTTCATTCTGAGAATATATGATATAGGAACCAGACACTATTTAAAGTAACATTAGTTCTAGGCTCATTATTACTTTTCCTCATGGCATGGAAACTATCCATTAAATGTTACTATTGTTATGCAGTGTCAAATCACTTATATATCCATACTGTAACAGTATTTAAAAAAAAAATTAATAAAAAAATTTCTTAAACGCTTTTTACAGAATAATCAAATAAATGTGCATTCTAAAATCCATAGCTATGGTGAATGTTATAGATGTGAATGTACAAGATGTACAAGCTTGTAATCATTAGTAATCAGGATGTCCAATCTGGGGAGAATTGTGGATCAGTATCCACCCTTTGTAAACTGCTAGTCAAAAAATTCAGACATGTTTCTTACCTAGCATGTATATAGGAGATGTTGGATACACCCCAAAACAATAGAATCAATTATCTACCCAAGCCCCATCAAGCATGTTGTAGTCAGAAAATCAATTTGAGTTCCTGCCCCATACAAATCAAGCTGTTGTTTATATCAACACTCAATGAGTGAACACATCTCAGACTGCATAACATCCTGAAGATCATGAAGACTCCCAAAAGGTGCATCTCTATCATGGTTAGTAGTTAAATGCCCCATTGTAAGAATTATTTTATTATATTTACTCTTATTCTCATAAGTAACATTAATGGTTTATAGATTCAGTTGCAGTAGCAGGACTTGGGAATGTGTTATGGGATATGCAGCATATAGTTTGGGCACAAATAAAGGAAGATAAATTGCTTACCCAGAGACTTAACTACTAAGCAGTGCTTAATTTCTAATACAGTTGCAATCAAAATTATTCAAGCCCCATTGCAAATCAGGTTTATTGTCAAAATTTACAGACTTTCATCTGTTTTCAATGAACAAATCAAACAAAAGCAACTGAAATAGTTCAACACAACAAATGCTTCAAGTGGTTTCCCCAAATTCAACTGAAAATGCAACTTATAATGACTTCTCCAGTCTAAAAATTATTCAACCCCCTGAACAGAATCCCTCACAACAGCACAAATATGCAAAACAAGTGTTGTCTCAAGCACACTTGATGCAACCAATCAAGAGCTTCATTTGTTGCACCAGGTGTGCTTGAGCTGGAACACATGAAATACCTGAACTGGCTAGGGGCAGAAAATACATGAAATACCTGGATGGGGCAGAAAAAGGAAGCTATCAACGGCTGCAACCAGATTTCGGAGAAAAACTCAGAACACAGTATGGCATGTACTAAATGCAGAAGGTTTAGTACACGCAAAGATAGGTGCAAAAGAGTAACAATATAAGTAAATATGAGTAAAAAAAATGCTGTGAATATAAATATAACATGCTATGACTTAGTATTCAGCAGACTAGCTTATACCAAATATGGACATAGCAGTTATTGCGGTAGTAGCCAGGTAAAGTGTATAATAGTGACAAGAAATTAAATATGATATTTTTATAAATACAGTAGCAGCAAAAAAAAGTAATACAGTCAATACAAAAATGTGCAGTATATTGCAATGGGAGTGGGATGGTGTTCAGTTCAGAGTGCATGCGTGTGTGCGTGTGCGTGTCAGTCCAGTCTCTGAGTATTGAGGAGTCTGATGGCTTGGGGGAAGAAGCTGTTGCACAGTCTGGCCATGAGGGCCTGAATGCTTTGGTACCTTTTTTCCAGACAGCAGGAGGGTGAAGAGTTTGTGTGAGGGGTGTGTGGGGACATCCCCAATGCTGGTGGCTTTGCGAATGCAACGTGTGGTATAAATGTCTATGATGGAGGGAAGACAGACTCCGATGAGCTTCTCAGCTGTCCTCACTATCCTCTGCAGGGTCTTGCGATCCGATACGGTGCAATTTCCAAATGCGGCAGAGATGCAGCTGCTCAGGATACTCTCAATGATTCCTCTGTAGAACATGGTGAGGATGAGGGGTGGAAGATGGGCTTTTTTCAGCCTTTGCAGAAAGTAGAGACGCTGCTGGGCTTTCTTGGTTATGGAGCTGGTGTTGAGGGACCAGGTGAGGTTCTCCATCAGGTGAACACCAAGGAATTCAGTGCTCTTGATGATTTCTATGGAGGAGCCGTCGATGGTCAGCAGAAAGTTGTCGCTCCGTGCTTTCCTGAAGTCAACAACCATCTCTTTTGTTTTTTCCACCTTCAAAGACAGGTTGTTGGCTCTGCACCAGTCCGTTAGCCGCTGCACCTCCTCTCTGTATGCTGACTCGTTGTTCTTGCTGATGAGACCCACCATGGTCGTGTCATCGGTGAACTTGATGATGTGATTCGAGCTGTGCATTGCTGCACAGTCGTGAACAGCAGTGGACCGAGCACACAGCCCTGGGGGCCCCAGTGCTCAGTGTGGTGATGCTGGAGATGCTGTTCCCGGTCCGGACAGACTGAGGTCTCCCAGTCAGGAAGTCCAGGATCCAGTTGCAGAAGGAGGTGTTCAAGCCCAGAAGGTTCAGCATTCCAATCAGGTGCTGAGGAATGATTGTGTTGAATGCTGAACTGAAGTCAATGAACAGCATTTGAACATAGGTGTCCTTTTTGTCCAGGTGGGTGAGGGCCAGATCTAGGGTGGTGGAGATGGCATCATCTGTTGAGTGGTTGGGGTGATACACGAACTGCAGGGGGTCCAGTGAGGGGGGCAGTAGGGTCTTGATGTGCCTCATGATGAGCCTCTCGAAGCACTTCATGATGATGGGTGTGAGTGCAACGGGACAGTAGTCATTGAGGCAGGACACTGAAGGCTTCTTCGGCATGGGGACAGTGGTGGTGGCCTTGAAGCACGTTGCTCAGGGAGATTTTGAAGATGTCAGTGAGAACATCCACCAGCTGGTCTGCACATCCTCTGAGCACTCTGCCAGGAATGTTGTCTGGTCCAGCAGCTTTCTGTGGGTTGACTCTGTGTAGAGTTTTCCTCACATCAGCCATGGTTAGACACAGCACCTGGTCATTGGGAGGAGGGGTGGTCTTCCTCGCTGCCACGTCATTCTGGGCCTCAAACCGAGCATAGAAGTTGTTCAGCTCATCTGGAAGGGAGGCATCACTGTCACAGGTGGGTGATGTTGTCCTGTAGTTGCTGATGGCCTGAATGCCCTGTCACATGTGCCACGTATTGCTGCTATCCGTGAAGTGACTGTGGATTTTCTGGGCGTGTGTGCAATTTGCCTCTCTGATGCCCAGGACAGTTTGGCCCTTGCTGTTCTTAGGGCCACCTTGTCGTGCCATAGTGTGCTCACTGAAAACTCAGTGCCTGTTGCCACCAAGTCTTGCTGCAGGTGTTTTGCAGTCACTCGAGGGTTTTTCACAATCTGCCTTCTCAGAAATCTGGTTGCAGCCATTGATAGCTTCCTTTTTCTGCCCCGTCCAGGTATTTCATGTATTTTCTGCCCCTAGCCAGTTCAGGTATTTCATGTGTTCCAGCTCAAGCACACCTGGTGCAACAAATGAAGCTCTTGATTAGTTGCATCAAGTGTGCTTGAGACAACACTTGTTTTGCATATTTGTGCTGTTGTGAGGGATTCTGTTCAGGGGGTTGAATAATTTTTAGACTGGAGAAGTCATTATAAGTTGCATTTTCAGTTGAATTTGGGGAAACCACTTGAAGCATTTGTTGTGTTGAACTATTTCAGTTGCTTTTGTTTGATTTGTTAATTGAAAACAGATGAAAGTCTGTAAATTTTGACAATAAACCTGATTTGCAATGGGGCTTGAATAATTTTGATTGCAACTGTATTATGCCCTTAAAACAACATATACAGTTTCCTCCATTAATATTGGCACCCTTGGTAAATATGAGCAAAGAAGGTTGTGAAAAAAATTGTCTTTTGTTTAACCTTTTGGCCTTTTGTTTAAAAAAATCACAAAAATACTCTGTTCTCATGGATATCAAACAATTGCAAACACAACACAGGTTTATAAAAAAAATATCTTTGTTAAATATAGTTGTGCAACACTTACTGGCACCCTTTTAGTCAGTACTTTGTGCTACCTCCCTTTGCCAAGATAACAGCTCTGAGTCTTCTCCGATACTGCCTGATGAGGCTGGAGAATACATGGCAAGGGATCTGAGACCATTCCTCCATACAGAATCTCTCCAGAACCTTCAAATTTCGAGGTCCATGCTGGTGGACTTTCCTCTTCAGTTCACCCCACAGGTTTTCTATGGGTTTCAAGTCAGGGGATTGGGATGGCCATGGCAGGACCTTAATTTTGTGGTCAGTAAACCTTTCTTGTGTTCATCTTGATGTATGATTTGGATCATTGTCCTGCCGGAAGATCCAACAAAGGCCCATTTTAAGCTTTCTGGCAGAGGCAGTCAGGTTTCCATTTAATATCTGTTGATATTTGATAGAGTCCATGATGTCATGGATCCTAACAAAATGTCCAGGTCCTCTGGCAGAAAAACAGCCCCAAAATATTAAAGAGCCACCACCATATTTAACTGTGGGCATGAGGTACTTTTCCATATGGCTACCTCTCTGTGTGCGCAAAAACCACCTCTGGTGTTTATTGCCAAAAAGCTCTATCTTGGTTTCATCTGACCATAGAACCCGATCCCATTTGAAGTTCCAGTAGTGTCTAGAAAACTGAAGATCCTTGAGTTTGTTTTTGGATGAGAGTCCTTTTTTTTGGTAAAGACAATAATGGTACATACAGCATGACAAATCTATATGAGAAGTTTCTCCCAGCTTGAAAGTTACTCTAACTAATTGGGAATTAGGAAGTTATAAGCAAAAATATGCTTTTTTCATATCTTATGAGCACTAGATGGTGCTGTTCTGAAACTGTGCAGGTACTATCGAGTCATGATGGCTATGACATTGTGGCGAGAAGGAGGGTGTGGCCAGGTTGTGAGGATGCACACCTGGCACTGATCTGTCTAATCAGTGGGAGAGAGAGAGATAAAGGGGTGGCTGGAAGTGCCAGAGAGAGAGAGAGAGAGAGAGAGAGAGAGACGCACGTGCATTTTGTGTTCAGTTTGTGTGTTTTATGTTTGGTTTCAGTTTCATTTATTATTAAACTTTATGTTTATGATCAGCCGGTTCCTGCCTCCTCCTTGTCCGTCTTTAAATTGTTACAGACATATACTAAGTTTTGTCTGAATATGCTAAATTGTTACAGAGATATAGCCTCATGCAATTTCAGTGTGCTCGCCATCAAATTTGTTTGCACATTATTTGAAAACAGCTTTGGTCTATCAAAAAGCTTTTAATATCTTTTTGCCAGCATGATCTAATGATGAGCCATGTCAAATTAATTGAAATTTTGTTACTAGTCCTTATGGTTTGCAAGTTATTAGCATAAACATGAGTGCAACTTTGAGCTGTTGATGGCACTATTTGAGATAGCGACTCCACATACACTATGTTAACATTGCTATGGTAAGAAATGATCCCTTATCTGTGTGCAAAATTTCATAATTTTCCTATGTATGGTTATATGGGCTGCCATAGACTCAAGAGCAGAAGAAGAAATAGAAGAAGAGGAATAGGAACGCTAACAATTACAATAGGTGCCTACGTACCTGTGGTGTTTGGCCCCTAATAATAACAACAATAATAATAATCATCATCATCATCATAATGACTGTTAACATTATCTAATTGCTGTAAATGCTAGATGTAAAACATTTAGCTTTTGCAGACAATTTGATGGATCAGTCCTACAGTGCAGTACAGCAAGGTGTTTATACCCAAGCCATATATTTTCTATACTTACAGTCATGGGGAAAACAAAGTACACCCTTCTTCAATTCTATGTTTTTATTTATCAGGGCCTAAATAACAATTGTGTGGTCCTCACCAACTTCTATAAACAAACAAATAACCTCAGATGACAAACAAAAACAAAAAACAAAAAACAAACAAAAAAAAAAAAAACACCCCACACACACACACACACAAAGTAAACCACATTCAGAAAACAGGCTGGAAAAAATAAGTACACCCTTCCTACTCCACAATCATTAAGAGAGTAATTAGCAGCCAAGTGTTACTAATGAAATGAACAAGATTAGTTAATCATTTTGTGACTAAGTGTGACTACCTCTATAAAAGCAGAACTTTTGGCAGTTTGGTGTTCTGGAGCACTCAGGTGTGTGTCTATATCATGCCAAGAAGAAAGGACATCAGCCATGACCTCAAAGAAGCAATTGTTGCTGCTCATCAATCACAGAAGGGTTATAAGGCCATCACCAAACAATTTGAAATTCACTATTCTACAGTGAGAAGGATTGTTAAAATATGGAAAGCCTTCAAGATGGTTGCCAATCTTCCCAGGAGTGTGCATCCCAGCAAAAACAGTCCAAGGTCAGTCTGTTTAATGCTCAGAGATATAAAGAAAATGCCTGAAAAAGACTGAACAGGTATGGCTTTCATGGAAGGGTGGCTAGTGTTATGTCCTCCTCTCTAGGTCCAGGGGTAAGTAAGGAGGGTGAGAGAGAGAGAGGGAGAGAGAGAGCACTCCTGTCTCCAGATCAGGCATAAAACACCAGATTTAAAGAAAATATAACAAGTTCTTATTTTATAATTGGTGGGAATGGAAACAAACAAGGCTTCAGGAGGGGACATGGCCAAAACAACAAACAAAAACAGTCTTCCTAAAAGGTTTTGGGTACACCTTACCTAACATCAAAATAAAAGAGAAAATAAAGACAAAGAGACTTCCCTCACTCCCTCTTTGGTCAAAAACAGGCTCAAACAAGGAACCTCAAATAAAATGGCGTCCCTCTCCCTACATATAATCCCACCCTAAAACCTCTAGAAATAACTTGTACAATACACAACAAGAGAAAACAAAATCAGGGCACATAGCCTGGCACTATATACAATTATATACACTATTTACAATATAGGCTAGTCTTAACATTTAAGGAACACATTCCACTGAGTCACAGTTAAATTCCCTACTCACACATCTACCCTACTAACCTGTGACACACCCCAAGGCCGGCAGAATAAACACAGAACCATTTTAGATTTCACCTTAACACAAACACATAACACTGGGACCAGGAGATGACAGCCTCTCTATGGAAGAGCATTTAGTCTCTGTCTGTCTCTCTTGTGTTGAGAGCACAAGTTTCTTTTGTACTCCTCCAGTCACCCTCTTAACGAGCTGCAACACAGATCAGGTGGCACTCATGATCCTGCAAAGTGGACAGTAGGAGGCGAAACAGGGAAACACGTACAGAGACAAGCAATATGTCACACAACACCACCAGCAAAGAGAGAAAATAAACACAGGCACATACGTCCCCAGGAACGTAACACTAGGAAAAAGCCCCTTCTTTCCAAAGAGAATGTAGCAGCATGGCCTCACAAAATAGCATCTGACAAATCCTCAAATGTTCTGGGAGATCTTTTGAACTGATGAGACAAAGGAGATGTTTGGTCATCATTTCTGAATGTTGGTTTTCTTTTTGGGGAAAAGAAAAACTACATATTGAATTATTTTGAGTTTTTTTTTTTTTTTTTTTGCCACCTGAGGTTATTTGTTTGTTTATAGAAGTTAGTGAGGATCACACAATTGTTATTTAGATCCTGATAAATAAACATATAGAATTGAAGGAGGGTGTAGTTTCTTTTGCTCATAACTGTATATCTCATGCAAATTTAAGACTTCGGTGTAGTCAATCCCAAGGATTGCAAAAGAAAATATGTTAGTGTGGCACTGAATCATCTTAACTAAATGTAATTATTTGCTATCACATAACCATTTGACTAGACTGGACTAAAACTGGGCATCTGGAGATTACTCATGGTTTAATACTGCCATCTAAAGATAGTATGCATTTCACCACTGAGGCATATACAGTGGGTATAGAAAAGAATCACCACCTTTAAAATAATCACATTTTGTTGCTTTTCAGCCTGAAATGAAGACGGACACAGTTTTTGTTTTATCCAGCTGTATTTCCTCAGTGCAACTTAACATCCAAGTGAAAGATATAACACCAACATATCAGGAAAAAAATAAAATAAATAAAAAAAACAGAATCACTGAGTTGGATTAGCCCCCTCCTAAAAATGACTTGGAAACTCAATCAGGTGTAGCTAATCACCTTCTCAATGGCACACAAAGCCATTTGACTTTCAACTGTGATCAGCTGTGTTCAATTTGATTAGCTCATCATGAAAAGAGCTTTCCTGGAGCATTTTTCAGTCCTTGGTAGTGCAACTGAAGCAAACAATCAATTATGGGTGGCAATGCACTGTCAAAAGATCTCTGGGATAAAGTTGTGGACATGCACAAGTCAGGAGATGGATACCAAAAAAAATTCAAAGGCTTTATCAATGCCTAGAAGCACAGTGAAGTCTATTATTAAGAAGTGGAAGGTATTTAGTACCTAGTTGGTCAGAGAGGCTACCAAGAGGCCTACAGCAACTCTGAAGCAGTTGCAGAATTTATGACAAAGAGTGGTCATTGTGTGCATGTGACAACAATATCACAAATTCTCCACAAATGTGGCTTGTATGGGAGGGTTGCAAGAAAAAAGCCACCCAGGACTGAGCTTTGCCAAAATGCACCTTGAAGATTCTGAGGCTACATGGAAAAAGGTGTTATGGTCAGATGAGACTAAAATTTAATTATTTGGCCTCAACACCAAATGATATGTCTAGCGGAAATCCAATACAGCTCACCATCCAAATAACACCATTCCTACAATAAAGCATGGAGGTGGTAATATCCTGCTATGGGGGTGTTTCTCTGCAGCAGGGGCTGGAGCACTTGTCAGGATAGAAGGAAAATGGATGGGGCAAAATACCATCAAATTTTTGAGGAAAATCTGCTGCTCTCTGCCAGAAAGCTGTCAGTGGGAAGAAGATTTACCTTCCAACATGACAATGACCCAAAGCACACAGCAAAACTAACCACACAGTGGTTGAAAGAGGAAAAGGTGAATGTCCTTGCATGGCCTAGTCAGAGACCAGACTTAAACTCCATGGAAAATCTGTGGA
Source organism: Cranoglanis bouderius (assembly GCA_023630585.1). Taxonomy (NCBI): domain Eukaryota; kingdom Metazoa; phylum Chordata; class Actinopteri; order Siluriformes; family Cranoglanididae; genus Cranoglanis; species Cranoglanis bouderius. The sequence continues at coordinate 25,084,520 of CM042544.1, forward strand.
ATGACTTGAAGACTGCAGTCCACAAATGGTCACCATCAAATTTAACTGAACTTGAGCAGTTGTGCAAAGAAGAGTGGGCAAATATTGCAAAGTCTAGATGTGCAAAGTTAGTAGAGACATATCCCAACAGACTAAAGTCTGTATAATTAAAGCAAAATGTGGTTCAACAAAATACTGACACAACGGGGTGATCCTTTTTCCAACTCAGTGATTCTGTTTTTTATTTATTTATTTATTTTTTATGACATGTTGGTGTTATATCTTTCACTTGGATAAGTTGCACTGAGTAAATAAAGCTGGATAAAACAAAAACTGTGTCCGTCTTCATTTCAGGCTGAAAAGCAACAAAATGTGATTATTTTAAAGGGGGGTGATTCTTTTCTATACCCACTGTATATAGATCAGCCCAGTAAACACAGTGTCCAGTGCACACAGATTAACCAAAGACTGTGAAACCAAGAACCGTAAACATTAAGTATGGATATAAGGCAAAAACATACAGAATAAGTGATACTGTGGCACATACACAACAACAAACGATAACTACAACAAATACAACAGCAACAAAAGTTGACAGTGAGATACTGAAAAACTGGAACTTAACTAGTGGTGCTAACAAGATATAATGAGACACAGTTGAGAATGGTTGGTGACGTGATGTGCTGGGGCTGATGGGTAGTGTAGATCAGGAGAATTTCCACATTGGTGAACAATACAATCAAATCAATCAGTCAATTAATAGTATAGCATTGTACCTTACTTAACATGCCTTATACAACACATTTACATTTTTAGGGCTACATCCAATCCCTGTATAGGCTGAATTCAGTGACTTAGAAAAACATAAACCTTGGTAGGGATGTGGCCATGTATTTGGAAACACTTTTTGTAGCTGAGGTTCTAGTTCTGCCTCTACCTTCTACAATTTTACGTTTCCACCCAATGATTTTTTTGCGAAAAAAAAGGTTTAGAGCATTGAAATGTTTACCGATAGAGCTGATGGAAATGCAAATTACTGATAGAATTTCAGAAGTGTTGATCTTTTTTTGTTTAACTTTAGCTTATAAATTCTATGTTGATACTTTAAATGTTGCAAAAAAATAGTTTGGAAACAGGTTTTGTCCAGAAAAATGGCATTCATGCAAAAAATGTGTCACATGACAGAATTTATCCATCCATCGGTGGAGGAATATGGATGTGCATGCCATCCAGCACATCATAAACCTGTGGCACAAGATGCGCCAAGGAATTACAGTATGCAATTTCAGTGGCCTCCATTACATTCTGCAGCCTGATACAAGGACGCATTCATTTTTCTTTAATAGCTGTACACACAGCATATACACATCAATGGATGGTTGTTTTACTAACCCCAATAGTTTCCCCGACTACTCAGTACTCGGCACAGGTTGCCAGCTTGAACATGACGATGGCAATCCACTTTCTGGTCAGAACCGGTGGTTGGTGGCAACCTGCAATGGCCGCAACATCCGGACCAATTAATTGGCCCAGCATCTCAAACGTGGGCCGTGACATTTTAAAATGTTGCAGCCAAAGACTTTCTGTGAAGTGTCTTTCCACCACTACCTCCCAGACCCAAGGGCTTCTTCGTATAAGGGCAACACACCTGCTCCATTCTGACATCGTCTTCTGATATTTCGTACAATTACAATTATTTGTGAAATTAAAAAAGCTGACCAATTTCATTTAATTGTCTCAATGCTCTATCAATTTTACAAAGATTTGAGGACATGTGGGATGCAAAAGGTACACATTTTGCAATATACACAAAATTATGTATGGAAATGGCTCAAGGGCAGATTTCTATTGCAATACACCAAAACTTACATTACATTTATAAATGTATACATTTATTCACTTAGCAGATGCTTTTGTCCAAAGTGACTTACAAATGAGGAAAACTTATGTGAATTTTTTTTTTTTTTTTTTGAAGGATGACAACATCACGTACACCATTTTATCAATAACAGTCCAATTGGATGGAAACAGGCAGGAGACAGCAAATTTGGCAAACTTTTTTTAATGCACTTTCACTTTGTCGTTAACAGGAAAGTACAAAAAGTGGATGGAAATTTGGCTATTGATTTTTCTTTTGGGGTACAAGAAAAATACAATGTATCTTTTTTGGCTAAAGGCGTGGAGAAAGTTTGATTAATATATTTGTCTCTCATTTTTTATCCTAGTTTAGTTGTTTCTAATTCCTAACAACTAGTTAGCGTTCCCTTATCATACAAAAGCTACTAATGTGGGAAGGTGAGGACAAACATGACACATAAATCCCAGCATCTTTTAAAGCACTGTTTGCCATGTGAAATATTTTATGGAGTTACTAGTAAATATTACAGCATGGTTTACATGGTACAAATGCTGATTGATTTTGAATGCAGTGTAGATGATTTGAAAGGGCAATATTTTGAGTATTTTGTAGCACACCTGACAACCCTTTCAGATAGCTAAGAAACAATGAAGAGTAGGGTCCCATCACTGCTCAAAAATACTGTATAGATTTGCTTTGAAATGTTGTTTTATTTTAAGGTATACCACCAGGTTTGCTGTTGCTGATGAACCATCACAGGGGAGAGATCCTTCCCACCCAGAGAGCAGGAACAATTATGCTATCTTGTAGTATGGGCCAATAATGGCCTTGGTGTCGGGGTTCATAAAAGTTCTCTTTTGATAGACGATATCATGTGTATGTGTTACTAAGCAGTTGTAACTATAACCACTTATACATACTTGATGATATGATAGAAAGCATTGTGCATTTCTTAATCCTAAACATATCATGAACTGAGCTTTTACTGAAGACTCACACCAGTCAGCTTAAATGCAGCTTCAATTCAGTTCTGATCTTAAGTTGCAAAGAAAAAAGTGATAAAGCATGAGAAATCTTGAAATCAGGTTATGAGTGATTAATAATCAGTGCACAGTGCAGTGTATTCTCAGGGTCATAGTAAAACTTGAGTAGACATCTGCTCAATCTGCAAGGTGCTGATTATATCAAAACTACAAGGAGTGCCACTTCACCAAGCACAGCAGTGCCATAATTGGCACAGTAAACACTTATCATGCAACCTACATTGATTGGGATGTGCTTCTCATCAATCATTAGGGCTCATTTCAGTCTGGTAATAATGGTGCCATCTGCTCTCAGCTAGAGCTTTGAAGGAGAAAGGGTAAAAATAGAGACTCCCTGATTCCACATTACACAGAAATGTAAACTTTTCAAAATAGAGCAATGTGACAAACCATTAGATAAAGATACACTTGCTCCTTATTTGATATAGCATGTACTGCATGGGTAAAATTATTCATTTGTATTTATTTTAACATCTTAATTAACATGTTTGTATGTGTTTGTAATGTCAGTGCTTAGTATCTCATGTGATACAATATAAATGACATTTTAAGAATATGCAATGCAAAATGCTGGCTATTTAGTATAGCTCTACACTGGAAAATTTGATATTGATTTTTGCAGAGATTAGTTTAGGAAGGAGGAGAGAAGATACAAATATTAAGTGTCTTTTAGAATCCTTTAGAGATGTCTTATTATGCTGATCTCTAGCATTTAATAATAGGTTTGTGAAATTCTCACAAAAAAAAGCCTTGAAAATCTTTTATGATCACTAAAGACTTAAGTAATCTAACTAACTATTAAGTATATTTTATTAAATACTTAAATAGAAAAAATAACACTGCTTTGTCATATTTTATAGAACTGAATAAATTGGTGATTTTGGGTCATGTTTTTTCCACCCATCTCATTTCCTTTAATCATTACTACACCTGAGTTTAAAGTTCAGTTTTACGCTTCAGGCAATATCTTGCATATACTTGCTTGTGACTATGGGGAACAGTATCACCACACCCACCTGAGGTAACTATGAAATAGGAGGCGACATATAGGGGGCGACAAAAGAATTTCCAAAACAAATGTACCATTGACCACCATGAAGGTCATCATCAACAAGTGGAGAAAATGGGGCACCACAATGGCATTACCACGAATAGGACATCCTTCCAAAATTGACAAAAGGACAAGACAAAAACTTATCAGGGAGGCTGCCAAGAGACCTACAACAACTTTAAAGGAGCTGCAGGAATATCTAACTGTTAGAATTTTGGACTACTTAGTCTTTGGTCACTAGATGGAGACATTCTGCCTTTGTGTTTTCCTTTTTTTCACTTGCCTGTTAACCATCATTGTTTTCACTTCCCTCTGATTTGCTAGATTATTTATACCTTCCATTTTCTTTGTTCTCATTTAAGTACCTAGCAACTGCATTTTCCTTTGTTACCAAGTGCCTTATATTTTGCTGCCTGCTTTTTTTTGTGTGTGCCTTTTTTGAACTTTTTTGTTATTGATGCCTTTTTGGAAACTTTTGTTATTTTTGGCCTCTTTGGATCTTTGTGAATTCTGCCTCTCTTTTTTTGACTTAACATTCATCTGTTCTAAGGTTGCATTGTTTTTTGTATCTCTGTTTCCCTTTTGGTGAATCTTTGTGAAGTAAAGATTTTTTCTGTTTTATTCCCTCATCTCTGTCTCCAGGAGTTTCTCTGCAATTGGGTCCAGTGTAGCCTGTTGAGCAGTGGTAAAGTTGTTGGTCATCACCCCCACAACCAGGGTTTGATTCCTGTCCAGGGTCACCAACCCTTACAGAAGGACTCCGCCATCACAATGGACCCAGCAGGGCAGAACTCCCCAGAAACCACTGTCCTTGACGGGCTTCATATTGCATTCAATCAAGGGGCCACAATGGGAAGACACATTACAGCACTGGCTGAGCAAGTAGCAGCTATACAGCAACATGAGCAGCTGCTGACCCAGATTTTGCAACATGCATGGGGTCTCTCTACATGTATCGACCATCGGGCCCCATCACCCTCTAACCCAGCTCCGATCCCCCTGGACTACCTAACTCCAAGCCCTTCAAAGGTTTGATGGGTGGGTTTCTGACCCAGTGTGCCCTCACCTTTGAGCTCTACCTTCCATTTTCACTGGTCAAAGATTGCATACATCATCACCATCCTCACCAGGAAAGCACTGTCCTGGGCCACAGCCATTTGGGAGGGTCAGGACCCCCTGTGCTTCAACTACCAAGCATTCAAGGAGATGAGAAGGGTCTTTGACCATCCAGTCAGTGGCCAGGAGGCTGTCAAACAACTTCTCCAAGGCAGTCGAAGTGTGGCTGAGTACGCCATTGCCTTCTGTACACTGGCGGCTGAGAGCCAGTGAAACCAGGAGGCACTTATCATGGCATTCCAGAATTACAGGTCTCTCAGACTCCATCAAGGATGATCTGGCCTCAAGGGATGCAGAGAGGGACTTGAACACCTTGCTTGACCGTTCAGTTCAACTGGACAATTGACTCTGTGAGGAAAAAAAGGGAACACCATTCTTCAATTAGTTCTCTCAAGATCAGGTCCTGGACTTTGCCTCTAGATGCCCCCCAAGCCTCCAATTCATCAGAGGAACCCATGCAGTTGCAAGAACCAAGCAGAACCAGCACATGTGAGAGAAGTGTTGCCTCTACTGTGGGAAACCAGGTCACTTCAGGTCCACTTGCCCAGAGTTGCATCAGGAAAAGCCCAGTCCCATCCAGAGTGGGGAGGACCTACCTTCACCCTAAGGTCTTCTGCAGTTGGGGTCCTCATTTCCACCTTACTTTCTTGGAGTGGGCAACAGCACACCCTTCATTCTCTGGTCAACTCCGGCACTGCCACAGCAACATAGACTTGTACCTCGTCACAAATCCCCCTGATCAACCTTGAGCCACCCTTAAGAGTTACTGCCCTGGATGGAAGACCCCTGGGAAATGGTAGTGTTCACCACCTTGCTGCTCCTGTATCCCTGTCCATCAATAACTGCCAAGAGCGGTTGCCGTTCCACCTTATTCATTCTCTGGAGTTTCCTATTGTATTGGGCCTCTCATTGCTAAGCCACCATAACTCTCACATAGACTGGTCCACTGGGTTAGTGCTTGAGTGGGGTCTCACCTGCTGAAGGCACAGTTGGAGGTCTTCACCCTTGCATAGATTACTGGGGCCTCACCAAGATAACTATCAAGAACTGCTACCCTCTTCTAGTCATGTCTACAGCTTTTGAACTACCGCAAGGAGCCACTGTATATACAAAGTTGGACCTCAGGAACGCCTACCACCTGGTCTACATCAAGGATGGAGATGAGTGGAAAACTGCATTCAACATCCCAACACCTCAAGATGAGTACCTGGTCATGCCATTCGGCATGACGAATGCCCCAGTGGTCTTCCAGGCCCTCATCAATGATGTGCTGCATGATATCCTCAATCACTTTGTCTCTGTTTACTTAAATGACATCCTCATATTTTCCAAGTCACTCCATGAACACGCCAGTCATGTCTGAAAAATCATGCAATGCCTCCTGAGGAACCACTTGTCTGAAAAGCCAAAGAAGTGCAAAGTTCCGCTCTCTGGGCTTTGCTCATTTTTACCAGTGGTTTGTCGGCAGTTTCAGCTCTGTAGTGGCTGATATCACAGTCCTGACAAAGAAGTTAATTTGGACTTCCATAGCAAAGGAGGCCTTCTCTGAACTCAAGAGGCACTTCACTTAAGATCCAGTCCTTGTCCTGCCCGTCCCTGCCCTCCCCTTCACTGTGGAGGTGGACACTTCAGAGATGGGTGTTGGACTGCTGCTGTCTCAGTGGCCATCTTATAACAAACTCCACCCCTGTGCCTTCTTTTCACACCTGCTGCCCCCCATGAAACAGAATTACGATGCTGGCAACAGATAACTGCTGGCAATCAAGTTGGCCTTGGAGAAGTGGAGGCATTAATTGGAGGGGGACCAACAACCATTCACTGTGTGGACTGACCACAAGAATATTGAATATACAGTTGTGCTCATAAATTTACATACACCTTGCAGAATCTGCAAAATGTTAATAATAAAAAAGAGTGATCATTAAAATTTAATTTTTTAAAAAATGAGTACTGCCCTGAATAAGCTATTTCACATAACAGATGTTTACATATAGTCAACAAGACACAATAATAACTGAATTTACACAAATGAACCAGTTCAAAAGTTTACATAGCCTTCATTCTTAATACTGTGTGTTGTTACATGGATGATCAACGACTGTTTTTGTTTTGTGATAGTTGTTCACAAGTCCCTTGTTTGTCCTGAGCAGTTAAACTGCCCACTATTCTTCAGAAAAACACTTTAGGTACTGCACATTATTTGCTTTTCCAGCATCTTCTGCATATTTGACCTCTTTTCACACTTAGGACAATTGAGGAACTCATATAAAACCATTGCAAAAGCTGCAAACATTCGCTGATGCTCAAGAAGGCAACACAATACATTAAGAGCCAGGGGGTGTAAACTTTTGAACAGGATGATCGGTGTAAATTGTTATTATTTAGTATTCTAGGAAACATGTAAATATCATATGTAGTTTCTGAAGGGCATCAGTGCCTTCTTGAGCATCAGTGAATGTTTATAGCTTTTGTAATAGTTTTGTATGAGTCCCCCAATTGTCCTAAGTGTGAAAAGATAGATCTCAACATCATATATCCACTGCTGGAAAGGGGTCAAATATGCAGAAGATGCTGGAAAAGCAAAGAATGTGCAGGACCTGAACAATTTTTAGGGACTCATGAACAACTATCACAAAACATAAAAACAGTCATGAATCATCCAGGTAACAGCACACAGTATAAAGAATCAAGGGTATGTAAACTTTTGAACTGGTTCATTTGTGTATATTTAGTTATTATTGTGTCAAGTTCAAGTTCAAGTGGTTTTATTGTCATTTCAACTATATACAGCTGGTATAGTACACAGTGAAATGAAACAATGTTCCTCAAGGACCATGGTGCTACATAAAGCAACACACTAAACCACATGAGATGACACAGAACTAAAGAGCTACACATTCTACATAAAGTGCACATGCAAACAACACAAGACAGTACAGTAACTCCTAAAACACGATAATGGGCACAGTAAGTAACAGTGTCGCGCCGACCAGTACACAGTTCTAGTGTGAAAGTGTCAAGTATACAGGTAGTGCAAAAAAATACAATATAATTAAAAATAACAATATAATTAAAAGATGCTATGAATCTAAACATAACATACTATGACATAGTATTCAGCAGATTAGCTTATACCATATATGGACATAGCAGTTATTGCGGTAGCACCCAGGTAAAGGAGATGGGATTTTTTCAGCCTTCTTAGAAAGTACAGATGCTGCTGGTCTTTCTTAGTGATGGAGCTGGTGTTGAGGGACCAGGTGAGGTTCTCTGCCAGGTGGACACCAAGGAATTTGGTGCTCTTGACGATCTCTACGGAGGAGCTGTCAATGTTCAGGAGAGCACAGAGTGACCACTCTCCGCTGAAGTCAACAACCATCTCTTTTGTTTTGTCCACATTCAGAGACAGGTTGTTGTTGTTGCACCAGTCCGTTAGCCGCTGAACCTCCTCTCTGTATGCTGACTCGTCGTTCTTGCTGATGAGACCCACCACGGTCGTGTCATCGGCGAACTTGATGATGTGATTCGAGCTGTGCATTGCTGCACAGTCATGAGTCAGCAGAGTGAACAGCAGTGGACTGAGCACACAGCCCTGGGGAGCACCAGTGCTCAGTATGGTGGTGCTGGAGATGCTGTTCCCGATCCGGACTGACTGAGGTCTCCCAGTCAGGAAATCCAGGATCCAGTTGCAGAGGGAGGTGTTCAAGCCCAGCAGGTTCAGCTTTCCAATCAGGTGCTGAGGAATTATTGTGCTGAATGCTGAACTGAAGTCTATGAACAGCATTCGAACATAGGTGTCCTTTTTGTCCAGGTGGGTGAGGGCCAGATGTAGGGTGGTGGACATGGCATCGTCTGTTGAGCGGTTAGGACGATATGCGAATTGCAGGGGATCCATTGAGGGTGGTAGCAGGGTCTTGATGTGCCTCATGACGAGCCTCTCAAAGCATTTCATGATGATGGGTGTGAGTGCAACAGGAGGGTAGTCATTGAGGCAGGACACTGAAGACTTCTTCGGCACAGGGACAATGGTGGTGGCCTTGAAGCATGTTGGAATGATGGTGCTGCTCAGGGAGATGTTGAAGATGTCAGTGAGAACATCCACCAGCTGGTCTGCACATCCTTTGAGCACTCTTCCGGGAATGTTGTCTGGTCCAGCAGCTTTCCGTGGGTTGAGTCTGCATAGAGTTTTCCTCACATCAGCCGTGGTTAGACACAGTGCCTGGTCGTTAGGAGGAGGGGTAGTCTTCCTCGCCGTCACATCATTCTTGGCCTCAAACCGAGCGTAGAAGTTGTTCAGAGCATCTGGAAGGGAGGCATCACTGTCACAGGCTGGTGATGATGTCCTGTAGTTGCTGATGGCCTGGATGTCCTGCCACATGTGCCTCGTGTTGCCACTGTCCTTGAAGTGCCTGTGGATTTTCTGGGCGTGTGCGCACTTTGCCTCTCTGATGGCCTGGGACAGTTTGGCTCGCGCTGTTCTTAGGGCTGCCTTGTCACCTGCTCTGAAGGCAGAGTCTCGGGTCCTCAGCACGCACCTCCGCAGTTATCCATGGCTTCTGGTTGGAGCTTGTAGTGATTGTCTTGGAGACAGTGATGTCATCAATGCACTTGCTGATGTAGCTGGTCACTGAAGCCATGTATTCCTCCAAGTTAGTGGAGTCACTGTCGGTTGCAGCCTCCCTGAACATGTGGACTATATGTAAACATGTTATGTGAGAGTTTATTTAGGGCAGTATGAAATAAAAATCCAAATGCAATTTTAATTATCCCTCTTATTTATTAATTTATTTAAATTATTAACATTTCACAGATTCTGCAAGGGGTATGTATATTTATGACCACAACTGTATCCAGCAGGCCAAAAGACGAAACCCCCATCAGGCTAGGTGGGCTCTGTTCTTCAACAGATTCCAGTTTACCCTCTCCTACCATCCTGGTTCCAAGAACCTAAAGTCAAATGCCCTTTCCAGACTATTTCAACCACCAGAGCTAAGCCAAGACCCAAGACATTGTTCGTAGTTTCATCATTGTAGCCCGAATTCACTGGAGAATTGGAACAGTCTGATGGGAACAGCAGGGGAAGCCAGAGCCAGGATTTTCTCCCAACTGACTTTTTGTCCCTGCCTCCATACGCACCCAGGTACTGCAATGGGGGCATGGTTCTCTCCTCGCTGGTCATCCAGGTGCTAAGCGGACCCTGGACTTCATCAAAAGGCACTTTTGGTGGCCCAGCATGGAAGCAGATACATGGGGTTTTGGGACTGCTTCTACCACCTGTGCCGAGAGTAAAGATCCCTGACAATGTCCTCAGGGACTACTCCATCCACAACCCATCCCCACGTGACCATGGTCCCACTAGACTTCGCTAAGATATTGCTAGACTTAATAACAGTAGGGTTAGGGTTCCGAATGGGGGCCATTCAGCACACAGGTTCGTCCATTGCTGTCAGTGCACCTGAACAAGGGTGCAGTGGGCTCTACAACTGGCCTCTCTGTGCTGGCAGCTACAGGCCAACCACTGGCCAGTGGTGTAATGTAACAAAGTAATAATATTTTGTTACAGTACTTAAGTATTTTTTTGGAAGAATCTGTACTTTACTTGAGTTTTTATATTTTTTGTCAACTTTCACTTTTACTCCACTACATTCCCTAAATAAAATGTATACTTTTACTCCGATACATTTCCCATTTCCCCATCTGCGTTACTACAAAATAAAATCAGAAGAACACAGACTGCAAGCAAGCAGATTTGACGAATCAGTGGTCCGGTGCTTGCAAGTTAGATCACTGGTTAAATCCCATTACGCAAACAAGTGCTCTCAAAGCGATGGTTAAGTTTCAGTTTCCACTCAAGCCTAGGAGTTCCACTTGACAGTAGTGACAATGTTAGTTATTAGCAGACAGCCCAACTCTCCCAGAAGTTCCGGGAGTCTCCTGCATTTTAATAGCGGCTCCACCAGCCTCTTTTTTTTTTTTTTTTAGAGCGAGCGAGAGAGAGTTCAGTGGTAATTTCTAATAGGCCTAGTAGACGGGCTCTGGAGAAACCGATAGAGCAAGTGACCGATGTGGTGAGAGAATGACACACTTGTTGCTCAAACTGTGTATAGTACAATATTAAAGTTCTCCCATACTGCAGAAGGCAGACAGTCAGCCATATGGTGTTAGTTTTGCAGTTTGGCAAATTGAATGACATGTTGCCTGTGACAAAGCTGCCAGAGACTGAGGTGTTGTACATGCTTAAAAAGAATAAACTTTTTGTATTAACAGCATTTACTTGTACTTTTACATTTCATACTTAAGTACAATAAATATCAGATACTTTAAGACTTTTACTCAAGTAATAATAATAAGTAATTAATAATTAGTTACATTTATATAGCACTTTTCTAGACACTCAAAGCGCTTTACATAGTACAGGGGGGGAATCTTCTCAACCACCACCAGTGTGTAGCATCCACCTGGATGATGCGACGGCAGCCATAGTGCGCCAGAACGCCCACCACACACCAGCTATAGGTGGAGAGGAGAGGAGGGTGATATAGCCAATTCAGAGATGGAGATTATTAGGGGGCCACGATAGACAAGGGCCAATGGGGCAATTTTGCCAGGACACTGGGGTGATACCCCTACTCTTTACGAGAAGTGACCTGGGATTTTTAATGACCACAGAGAGTCAGAACCTTGGTTTGATGTTTCATCCGAAAGACAGTGCTCTTTTTACAGTATAGTGTCCCCCGTCACTATACTAGGGCATTAGGACCCACACAGACCACAAGGAGAGCACCACCTACTGGCCTCCCTAATACCACTTCCAGCAGCAACCTTAGTTTTCCCCAGGAGGTCTCCCATCCAGGTACTGGCCAGGCTCAACCCTGCTTAGCTTAATATTCTAAAAGGTGACTTTAACGTCTACTGAAGTCATTTTCCGGCAAGACAGCTGTACTTTTACTCAAGTGTGGCTTTCAGGTACTTCATCCACCACTGCCGCTAGCGCATACCTGCCCCTACTGTTTGCCCTGGACAGAGGGTCTGGGTCTCCACCTGAGACCTTCCTGCAGGTAGAGTCCCGTAAATTGGCCCCCTGGTTCATTGGCCCTTTCAAGGTGCTGCAGATGGTCAATTCAGTGGCATACTGCCTCCTGCTTCCCCGGTCCATGTGGATCAATCCCACCTTCCATGGTTCCCATCTCAAACCCATGCTCACCAGCCTCTTTTCCTCTACTGCCCAACCACACCCCTGCCCACGTCTCATTGATGGCCAGTCTGCTTTCAACATCTGCCACCTTTTATGTTTTTTTTTGTTTTTTTTTGGAATATTTTGTTATTGATGCCTTTTTGGAATCATTTGTTATTTTCAGCCTCTTTGGATCTTTGTGAATTTTGCATTATTACTTTTTTTTTTTTTTTTTTACCTAACATCATCTGTTTTATGATTGGATTGTTTTTGGGTTTTTTTGTATCTCTGTTTGCCTTTTTGGTGAACCTTACTGAAGTAAAGATTTTTTCTGTTTTATTCCCCCATCTCTTTCTCCTGTAGTTTCTCTGCAATTGAGTCCAGCCTAGCCTGTTCTTGGGTCATCACCACCATGGCCAGGGTTTGATTCAGAGTCCAGAGTCACCAATCATTATACTAACAATTACTGGTCATTCTCTGCATGTTTCAACAATCTCTTGTATTCTTCATGTGCCTGGGCTATAGGATAGGGTGGCTTTCTCACAAAATAAAAATCCAAGCCCACGTAAATCACCCCAAACCATGTGGCAAAATGTGTTATGGTCTGATGAGACCAAGGTAGAACTTTTTGGGCATGATTCTAAAAAAATATGTTTGGTGCAAAATTAAGACAGCTTATAACCCAAAGAACACCATAAACATGGTGAAGCATCATGGTGGCAGCATCATGCTATGGGACTACTTCTCTTCTGCTGGGACTGGGGATCTAGTTAAGATAGAGGGAGTCATGCATAGCTACAAATACCAGTCTATTTTGGCACAATACCTGCAGGTAATTTCACCTTCCAGCATGATGATAACCCAAAACACAAATCCATGTCAACAAAGGAATGGCTTCAGAAGAAGACGAAGATGATCAACATTTTGGAACGGCCCAGTCAGAGCCCAGATCTAAATCCTGTTAAAAGCTGTGGCATGATTTGAAGAGTTCTGTGCACAGGACATAATTTGAAAGATCTGGACAATTTTTGCAAGGAAGTGTGGAATAAAATTGCCAAATCAAGATGTGCTAAGTTGGTAGACTCTTACCCAAAGGTCCTGAGTGCTTTATTACAAGCAAAAGATGCTTTAAGAAAGTATTATTTAAGGATTGCCTACACTTATGCAACCAGGTTATTGTAGGTTTTTAATATGTGCACTTTTATACTGGCAGCTGATGTGTCTAACTTGCAGCTCACAAGATGAATTATTTCACTTCAGAAAGGTCAATCTGATTAAACTGCAATCAAACAATCACATCCACAGACACCGACAGTGACACCTATAGATCCCTTTAAAAATCAAACAATACAATACGCTACAATTCCGACTTCAGCAGGTTCCATTATTTATGAATTTTTTTAATCGAAACATGCAGTAATAGTGGCTCATCGCAGAGCTTGCCAATACTTAAAATTTTGTCATTAATCTGATTCGAATCACTGTTTATTTGAAAAATCAAGTGCACAAAAATACAACCCCAAGTCCAAAAAAGTTGGGACGCTGTGTGAAATGTAAATAAAAACAGAATGCAATGATTTGCAAATCTCATAAACCCATATTTTATTCACAATAGAACATAGAAAACATATCAAATGTTTAAACTCAGGAAATGTACCATTTAAAGAAAAAAATTAAGGTAATTTTGAATTTGATGGTAGCAACACGTCTCAAAAAAGTTGGGACAGGGCCATGTTTACCATTGTGTAGCATCCCCTCTTCTTTTAACAACAGTCTGTATATGTCTAGGAACTAAGGAGACCAGTTGCTGGAGTTTTGGGAGAGGAATGTTGTCTCATTTGTGTCTGATACAGGATTCTAGCTGCTCAACAGTCTTTCATTGTCATATTTTTCATGATGCGGCAAATGTTTTCAATTGGTGAAAGGCCAGTTCAGCACCCGGACTCTTCTACTACAAAGCCATGCTGTTGTAATAGATGCAGTATGTGGTTTAACATTGTCTTGTTGAAATTTGCAAGGCCTTGCCTGAAAAAGACATCATCTGGATGGAAGCATATGTTGCTCTAAAACCTGTATATACCTTTCAGCATTAATGGTGTCTTTCCAGATGTGCAAGCTGCCCATTCCATAGGCACTAATGCACCCCCATACCATCATGCAGGCTTTTGAACTGAGCGCTGATAACAAGCCGGATGGTCCCTCTCCTCTTAAGTCCAGAGGATGCGGCGTCCATGGTTTCCAAAAAGAATTTCAAATTTCAATTAATCAGACCACAGAACAGTTTTCCACTTTGCCTCAGTCCATTTTAAATGAGCCTTTGGCCCAGAGAAGATGTCGGAATTTCTTGATCATGTTCGGGCTTCTTCATCGCATGACAAATCTTTAACCTGCATTTGTGGTTGGCACGGCGACACGGGATGTTCACAATTAGTTCTGGAGGTGTTTCAGAGCCCATGCAGTGATTTCCATTACAGAATCATACCTGTTTTTAATGAAGTGCCGTCTGAGCGTCCGAAGATCACAGGCATACAATATTGATTTTCGCCCTTGTCCCTTGTGCACAGAGATTTCTCCAGGTTCTCGGAATGATGTGACTGATGAATGATACATAATATCTTTTGATGATATTATGTACTGTAGCTGATGAGATATTCAAAGTCTTCACAATGTTACATTGAAGAACATTATTCTGAAATTGTTCCACAATTTGTAGACACAGTTTTTTGCAGATTGGTGAAACTCTGCCCATCTTTACTTCTGAGAGACTCTGCCTCTCTAAGATACTCTTTTTATACCCATGTTATATCATGTTACTGACCTGTTGCCAATTAACCTAATTATTTGCAAAATGTTCCTCCAGCTATTTCTTTTTAGTAACACTTACTTTTCCAGCCTTTTGTTGCCCCGTCTCAACTTTTTTGAGACGTGTTGCAGCCATCAAATTCAAAATTACCTTATTTTTAAAATGGTACATTTCCTCAGTTTAAACATTTGATATGTTTCCTATGTTCTATTGTTAATAACATATGGGTTTATGAGATTTGCACATCATTGCATTCTGTTTTTATTTACATTTTACACAATGTCCTAACTTTTTTGGAATTGGGACAGTATCCTCTAGGTAAACCCATATGAACCAGTTAACTAGATAATTAAATTAATAGCCTATAAATGGCAGCATACTGTAATTAGTTAATTATTTAAATTTACTCTGAACTGCTTTCACTTACTCTTTCACTGCATGACATTGGTTATCATACTTGTTTGTTCCTTTTAACAGAAAATTCACTTCTTTTTAGCTACATCTGTCTGCTTTAGCTTTTCTGAACTTTGCTAAACACTGCATTACCCATGAAAAGTACACATTTCTATCAGAATTGTCAGATTAAGCCTCACATGTAAATGTATGCTTAACTGAATTGATTTAGAAACAAATAGCATTGTGTTGATATTATTTAGTTTAGATTTGCCCACAGTTTGAGATGGGTTCTCTTAATTAGACAGATTTCATTAAAAATGTTATGGAGGTGAGCAGTCAGATTGGCATCTCCTCAGCAAATGAAGGTGTATAAATCTTAAATGTGAATTGAATGAGAATAAATTTAAATGTCTTTTTCTTTTTCACCTTGGACATTTCATCACCTTTGCATACCTACTTAATCTGAGCCCTGTTTAGAATTAAAGTTAAACTCCCATACATTTAGTTGATCCTGTATCTTTTTTCAATTTTTTCATCTTTTTATTGTTTTAGATGTTTTTACACTTGATCAAAAGAATTGTTTTACCTTTTTTATTGCTATATAAATAAAGACATTTATGTCTTTAGAGATGCCTTGTATCAGCCTACTTTTTAAATATTGAGTCATGTAAGCAACCACTGCAAAAATGCTCACCTTATAGACATTCTTTAAGTTCACTTACAATGGAATTTTTTTAATTCAGGAGGTAAGTGGTTATATAAGCATAACTGTGACAAGTCAGATTCAGCAAGTGGGTGTGGCTCTATGTGCAGAGGATGTTAAGAAAAACAAACAAAAGCTAAAATGCAAAATGAGGTCAAACACAAAGACTTCCCTCAAAAAAAAAAAAGAAAAAAGAAAAGAAACTAAGCAAGGAGCATGACAAGAGTAGTAACTTAGATAAGCTTGGTTCAATGCTTCCCAAAAGACGTTGAGGCACAAGACAGTATATAACGACAAAAATAAATCAAGGGTGGAACACAAAACACCTGAACATGATTGAGACACAATTGGCAAATAAACCATAAGACGGGGTGGAGACAACACTGAATATAAACAAAAGCACATGAGAGAGAATACAACAAAACACAAGCTCATGGTGTGACACGCACTGAGCTTGTGTTTTGTTTTTATTCATTGAGAGATCAGCCAATGAATTGGCACGATTCTATAGGGGCTTCAGACATAGTCACACCTGGAGGGTGTTCCCATAGTGTCAGCTACTGTCTCGTTCCCTATTCAGGGAATCATGGTTACATATGCAACCGAGATGTTTTGTGTATCAGAGATAGTATTCTACACTACACTACTACAATTTTTAATTTATTAATGACACATTGAACTTTTTAACTGTTTAATTTAATGGAACATCCATGAGACTAGATTCTTCAAGACAGATGAGGTTAATAACATAATACAAAGATCATGTTAATATAAACCACCATTTATGTTACAGTCATATTCAACCATACTGTGGTATACATCATTGTAATCAACACACGTTCTCCATTAAAAGAAAAATGATTTGACTATCATTTGGATGTGACATCACAGTGCACGTCACATGTATGCTGCTTAAAAGTCCAGCTCCTTCCAAAGACCCTGGCATGCTAGTACATTTTCAAAATAAAGAATAGCACTTTGAATAGTATAATTTGCAGATGAGCATAAAACTCACATAAACCTGTACAGTACAGTACTGTGCAAAAGTTTTAGGCACCCTACTGTTTTTTTAGTACAAACTTTGTTATAGATTTATTGTATGACTTCAACATTATCAAGTCAGTACAAAAACACTTTAGATTCCCAAACATTAGTTTTCTAACACAAAATTAAATGTTACAGAAAAATGTTTGTATGTCATGAATGAAAACAGCATATTACGTAAGAGACTACTTTTCAGACAAAAAATACAATGAAGGCTGCTGAGTTTTGCTGCAAAAATAAGAAAAAGTCTCCAGAAGAACTGTGTCTGGTTCTGCAAGATGCTCAATAAAACTTACCAGCTAATTTCCTTATAAAACTGCACAAATTGTAGCGGAGACTACTATTTTTATTTATTTTGTCACACCAAATATTGTTTCATTTACTACTGTTTACTGCTCTTTGTGGTATTTTTAATGTAGAAACATTTAATTTCATTATTTTGAAGGCATCTTTGCTCTACAGCATTTCTTTGCATGTGCCTAAAACTTTTGCACAGTACTGTACATGCCAAATTATTTGTGGTTTGGAGGTGCTATAGGAACTTAGGTTCCATATTCATAAAAAAGCAGTAGTGCTCCTGCCAGCACCCCTTAAACCTAGGTCCCTGTTCTGTGCTGGTCCATCAGGATGGTTTTGAAGTGTGGCATCAGATTGGAGATGGTGGTTCTCTACTGCCAGTAGGCTTTGAGCGGATTTGAGTGTGTACATGGATGGGAAAATCTTCCCCATCTGAGAAGTCAATTAATGCCAGCAGCTGTGTTTCAGGCTCTGCCAAGCTTCTCTCCTTCCATTCTCACTGTCCTCCATCCCCTATTCTCCTTCCTGTCTTCAAGGAGATGAGAGGACTATCCAGTAAACGAAAGCCAGAGTATTCACTCAAAGGTAACTTTACTTAATCATCTTTCAAAATCAGTCCAGTTAGGAACTTGCAACTTGTCCCATTAATTAAAGCAGACATCTCTGTGGTTTCCTGGCATTTGGTGCAACTTAATGGCTCATTAAAGAGGCACACCTGGTTTGCCTGAGTAAATTACCATCAAGGAGATCAAAAGAAAGAGTAGGCTAAGAAGGGTTGTCATGTCTAGGAATGCATAAATTGAGGATACAGTGGCTCTAACATATTTATTTGATATGTGTGATTTTGTACAAATGATCTTTATTGGGGGTTTTTTCCTATCATTAATCAATGACAACTGATATCATGACATTGTTAAATGATTTCTTGGTATGTGAAATAATGCATTTCTGCTTTACATTCTGTTATTTCCATCATTTTTAACTCCATTGTTTCCTTGTTCCTGATTCAGCAGCCACTTCAGTCTCACGGGATTAAGAATCTCAGACTGCATTTGTCTAGAGAAATTGTGCACCAGACTGCTCCTATTCCTCAGTAGCCACCAAATAAATTTTAATTGGGGATGTGAAATCAATAGTTGCATTTCATCTTCTGCCTTGTTCAGGCTCCAAACAGGATCTGTGACTTTAAAACTATGTTAATGTAATTTATTGAGCCTCTTTCTTTAATCACAATATTGCCTATAATTACATACATTAATGGCCAATGGAGTTCTAATTGCTAATGGATTTCTTGGAATTTACCCTCTAATCCCTGTTTGCAATGACTCTGTAAAGCAAAGAACAGAAAGAGAAGTACTTCCAGAGGTGGACATTTTTAAGACAACATACAGTTCAGTATAAAGCTTCTGAAAATTATTCAGTTTTCTTGGTTTTAGAAGTCTACATAAGATTAAAAAAAATATATAACAAATTTAATTCCACCAAGGACATGCTCCATATTTAAAGTAAGGTGTCTATTTGAGATTTAGCCAGTTTAAGTGAGGACATCACTGCTTAAGTCCCACCAGACCCAAAAACAAACATATAGCTGAAAACTATAGTAAATTAGAGTAAATAAAGGGTCAACTTGGATTCAATATAAGAAAACGACTTGCCATGAGATGGTAAACAATAAGTTTTGTCCAGCCATTTTTTGTACAGCCAAAAAGCTTTGTGTCCAGCCATTTTGCATGGAAGAGTTTGATAAAAGGATATACAAGATACGATAAAAGGTACGCACAGTTCACATCATTTCAAAAAATTGCAAGCAGTGACAGACAATTGTAATAGTCTATTTTATTTCTGCATATAACAATTGCTGATGTTATTAAACCTCACCCACAGAAGATTGGATGCACGTGTGTGTGTGTGTGTTTTTTTTTTTTTTTTCCCATTTCAGTGCTGCCACCTTTGGCTACTCTTAACAGTTTGAGTCATCTCTGAAACACTCCTAAATAGTTGTCCATTAAAGCGTACAATTATGGCTGAACATTTCTTTATCACTTAAAATCAAATTTATATTCAGACGCACTTGATACATGCCATATGAATTATTTGCAGCTCAATACACTGGGCTCTTTTCTATTATGGAATTTCTGTAGTCCTGATAACCCTTGAATTGAAAATCCTAGATTACCCAAATTACTGTAATCAAACATTTAAAGGGCAAGTTTGTGTTCCTTCAACATGTGACAGGCCTAGGACTATTTGATTTATTGGTTAAAACTTTTGTTGAGTATAAATGATACTTGTAGCTTTCTGATGTTGGCTTTCTACAAAGAGCATTATGTACACATGGTCCATAGCTGGATTGTGGCCCACACTGAGTGGCCTGATGCACATAACTCAGATCAAATGATAAGCTTTCAAAACATATTGAGCAAAGAACAGTTTTCACAAGTTGTTCAATATCTAATTATAATGAGGCAACGACATTTATTTAGCACTGCATTGAGTGCTATTTTTCTATAATGTTGATTACAAACATGAACATAACTAAGACATAAAACAAGTTGTACATGTTGACTGCTGCTGGCAGCAGGCACTAGCAGCACAAGGCCAGCTAGTCAGGGAGCAACAACAAATTGCCATGATGAATGCCAAACTCACACAGCTAACTTGCATGTTAGAGTGCTCTCTCTATTTCTCCAGCCAGGAAGGATTTCCTGAATGACACAAAATTGGCCAGTACATCAACCTGCTAAAGGGCAAAGCACTAACCTGGGCAACAGCAGTCTGGTCGCAGGGAGGGGAGGACATTACATCACACAACTGTTTCACAGAATTTTTGCAGCAACTTGTTCAGTCATGCACGGTCACCGAAGCGCCACCAAGTTTGTTCCCTCGCTCCAGAAGTCATCACTGAGCTAATCTGTCACAATGATCAGATATAATTATTATTAATCAGCTAATTAGGTAATTATTATTTACAGACACCCAGGGCCATATTGTGAATTCCTTTGTGAATTTGCAGATTTAATCTCAAACATGGTTGTTTCTTTAGACAAAGCATTAATTGTTGGAGACTTTAATATTCATTTTGATAACAGCGGTGTCCATTCTAGATTCAGTAGGACCCACTCATAATTGTGATCACACTCTTGATCTAATACTAACATCTGGATTAAATATAGAAAATATAGTAACATTTCTGTGGTCTGAAGCTATCTCAGATCATTATCTCATCTCATTTAAAATGTGTCTTAATCATAATATATGCACCTTGCCATGCTACCATGTCAAATGTACATTCACATCAGCTACTGCACAGAGTTTTATCAATAATCTCACAGAGTTATCAATTGGATCACCATCTGATCCCAAAGAACTTGATCAGTTGACTGAATGCTTAGAGGGTTTGTGTTACATAACCAGAACAAGCAGGATGCAAGTACTTTTCGTCAGTTTAATAAGAATCTCACAATTCAGAGTGTGGTTAATGCAGGCAGAGTTCAAAACACGGGCAAACAGTATGATCAAAGGGAATCCAAAAGGCAAAATCCAGAGACAGGCAAAATTCGGTACACAGACACAAATGCAGTAATCAGTAAGGGCAAATCAATAATCCAAGTCAGAGAGAGCAGAGTATTCAAAAGCCAAAGTTTCAGTCCGATATTTTAGAATGCTTAGCAAGTGTTAACGTTAAAGAGAACAACCAATACCTCGTGTAGTAGCAGTGGAACTAAAATCCATTTATGCTGTGTGTGGTAGCATGACATTAATTGACGGCAGGTGTGTGTAATCAGAAGGTTGGAGATTGTGAGCATGGGAATGTGTGGGTGAGCATGGGAATGTGTGGGTGTTCTGGGAGGTGTAGTCAATAGCGAACATGTTTGAGGACCGCTCAGCCTGCTGGGAAGTAGAGTGTGCGGCGGCCATGTTTGTCGGCCGCTGGGGAAGCTGGGAATTGGAGTCGCGTTTTTGGCGCAACCTAACAGAACCCCCCCCTAAAGGGCTCACTCCGGGAGCCTTATCCAGACGAGGACGGCCACTGGGACGAGGTGCAGGATATTCTGGATGATTTTGGTGGAACTCTTGAAGGAGGTTAGGATCCAGAACATCCTGTGCTGGAACCCAGCTTTGTTCTTCCGGGCCGTACCCCTCCCGGTCTACGAGGTATTGAAGCCATCCCTGATGGCGACGAGACTTTATGATGTCTTTTACCCAGTAAGCTGATTGTCCATCGATTTCTAGCGGAGGCGGTGGTGTGTTGCTGTTCTGTTCAGAGGCGAGGGTACCTGAATGCACGGGTTTTAGGAGGGATACATGAAATGATGGGGCTATGCGCCAGTGAGGTGGTAAAGCCAACTTATAGGTTACTTCATTTATCTGTCTTAGGATCTTGAAGGGACCAGTGTACTTGGGGCAGAGCTTTTGCACGGGTGATTAGATCTCAGGTTTCTGTTTGAGAGCCATACTTGGTCTCCTGGTTGATACTGAGGAGTGGTTTGTCTGTGTTGGTCTGCCTGTTTTTTAGCCTGATGAGCGGCGTGTTCTAGTCGTCGGTGAGTAGCCGCCCAGACCTGTTCGCTGCGTACAAACCACTTGTTTATGGCCGGGGCATTGGTCGCTGTGGTGTTCCATGGGAACAATGGTGGTTGGTATCCCAGAGCACACTGGAAGGGAGTAAGTTTTGTGGCAGAGTGACGAAGGGAGTTCTGGGCATATTCTGCCCAGGACAGAAAACGAGACCAGTCAGCTGGGTTCTTTGAACAGAATGAACGGAGCATATGGGTTACTTCCTGGTTGGCTCGTTCCACTTGACCATTGGACTCGGGGTGATAACCTGACGTGAGACTAACGTTAACCCCAAGTTTCTCCATGAATCCTGCCCACACTTGTGAAGTGAACTGGGGGCCCCGGTCACTGACTATATCTTCAGATAACCCAAAATACTGGAAGACGTGGGAAAAAAGGAGCTCTGCTGTATAAAAGGCTGATGGGAGGTGAGGGAGAGGGATAAGGCATAGGGATTTGGGAAAACGATCTATAATTACCAAGATAGTTGTGTTGCCTAGGGAATTGGGGAGATCGGTGATAAAGTCAACGGCCAGGTGGGACCAGGGACATTCTGGTATAGGGAGTGGTACAAGTTTTCCTGATAGGAGTGCTCTGGGAACCTTGGATTGGGCACACATGCTGCATGATCTGATGGCTTGTTGGATATCCTGCAGCATGCGGGGCCACCAATATTTGGGTTTTAGCAGATGGTAGGTGCACTGAACCCGTGATGACCCGTGCCAGGAGTGGTGTGTGCCCATTTTATTAAATGGTCCCGGAAGGCCTGCAGGACGAAGGTTAGGGCTGGAGGGCAGGCAGAAGGAATTTGGCTGCGAGGGACCCGTGCTAGTAGGTGGTCTAATTCCCATTGGACGGCCCCGACCAGGCAGGATGGAGGTAATATAGGGTCATGACTGGTGGATTTGGGTTCTTTGGAGAACATGCGGGATAGTGCGTTGGCCTTAGTATTCTTTGAACCTGGATGATATGAAAGGGTGAATCTGAAACGAGCAAAAAATAGGGACCAGTGGGCTTGGCGTGGGTTCAGACGTTTAGCAGTGCGTAAGTATTCTAGGTTTCTGTGATCAGTGAGGACAAGAAAGGGGTGGACTGCCCCCTCCAGCCAATGCCGCCATTCTTCCAGGGCCAGTTTGAGTGCTAGGAGTTCTCTACTGCCCACATTATAATTGCATTCAGCTAGTGTGAGTTTCTTGGAGAAGAAGGCCACAGGGTGTAATTTAGGTTTCTCTCCAAAGCGCTGGGACAGTCTGGCCCCTACCCCAGTTTCAGAAGCGTCCACCTCTACAACAAAAGGACGAGAGGGATCTGGATGGTTTAGGATAGGTACTGTGGTGAAGGCGGTTTTCAGCCGTGACATGGCGGTTTCAGCCTTCTCGTTCCAGTGCAAACGGCGTGGTCCACCACATAGAGGGGTCATGAGGGGAGAGACAATGGAGCTGAAGCCACGAATGAAACGCCTGTAGAAGTTGGCAAAGCCAAGAAATCGTTGTAATTCCTTTATGGTCTTTGGTGTGGGCCATTGGTTGACAGCGTCAACTTTACTCTGATCCATCGCAACCCCTTCAGGGCCTATCACATATCCCAGGAAGGTTGTGATTTGCTGGTGGAATTCACACTTCTCTCCTTTTACATATAACTGGTGAGTGAGTAATCTTTGGAGAACTTGATGAACATGAGAAACATGGGTTTGGTAATCAGAGGAATAAATTAAAATGTCGTCAATGTAGACCACCACGAATCTTCCTAGCATATCTCGTAGCACATCATTTATGAAATTTTGGAATACCGAAGGAGCATTAGTGAGCCCATACAGCATAATGAGGTATTCGTAGTGACCATTAGTAGTGCTAAAGGCAGTTTTCCACTCGTCTCCCTCCTGTATGTGCACCAGGTTATATGCACTGCGTAAGTCCAGTTTTGTGAAAAACTTGGCACTCTTGAGTTGTTCCAGAGCAGAGGGAACGAGTGGAAGTGGGTAGGGATACTTCATGGAGGCCTGATTTAGGCCCCAATAGTCAATGCATGGGCGGAGGCCTCCTCCTTTTTTGACCACAAAGAAGAAACTGGTGGCTGCTGGGGACGTGGAATGGTGGATGTAACCCTGTTGGAGGGCTTCCTGGATATATTCTGTCATAGCCTGGCTTTCAGTTTGTGACAGAGGATAGACACGCCCCCGCGGTGGCGTCATACCGGGGAGCAGATCAATAGCACAATCATACGGACGATGTGGAGGAAGACCACCAGCTTTGGCTTTACTGAACACCTCCCTGAGGTCTCAGTATTCAGGGGGTATCTGGACCTTGGAAGTCGTTTCTGGACTTTCTACGGTGGTAGCCGAGATCATGAAGGTGGGAGCTCTTAGACAATTTTGTTGGCAATACGGAGACCAACCCGTAATTTGTTTGTTAGCCCAGAAGATTTGTGGGTCATGAAATTCCAGCCAGGGCAGCCCCAGAATGATGGGATGTCGGGCACAGGGGATTACCCAGAATCGGATGTCCTCCTGATGGAGCGCGCTGACCTGGAGTCGGAGAGGTTGAGTACGGTGAGTGATGTAACCTGTTCCAATGGGAGTGTTGTCGATGGCTTGAACTTGAAGGGGTGATGACAGGGGACTGGTAGGTAGGTTAAGGTGATGTACGGTTTCTTCATCTATGAAGTTTCCCACCACCCCCGAGTCGAGCAGTGCTGTAAGACGAGAACAGGTGCCTGAATGTTCAAGTATGACTGGTATGGTTAAAGTATGGAGGGTAACGTTTTGGATGTGACTCACTGGTTATGAACTGGAGCGGTGGCTGACCCTTGCGGTCGGGTTGTGTGAGGGACAGACAGGGCAGTCTCGGATGTGATGGTCAGCTTGGCCACAGTAGAGACAGAGGTGCTCCCGTCGTCGTCGGTCACGTTCCTCTTTACTGAGTTGGACGCGGTCGAGCTGCATGGGTTCCGCTGGGATTGGGAGCGTCTCCGGACGGCTCTGAGTGAAGCTCCGGCTGATCGAGCCGGATCGATGAGCGAATCTAGAGAGAGTGGCTCGTCACGACATGCCATTTCCATAATGATGACTTGATTGAGTCCTTGGCGGAAAACGGCTTTGAGTGCGACGTCGTTCCAGCCACTACCAGCCGCGATCGTCCGGAATTCCAGCGCATATTCGGCGACGCGACGGGAGCCTTGGCGGAGCGTGAGCAGCCGCTCGCCCACTTCCCGATGGTCTGGGGAATGATTGAAGACAAATACAGAGTGGTGAAATTTTCGTATGAGGCAAAAGGCTCTCAGCTTCATTCGTGCACCGCTGTCGCCAATTTCAGTGCCTTGTCAGTGAGCAGGGTCAAGAAAAGCGCTATTTTTTGCACGTTGGATATATTCCCGAAACACGTGAAGTAAAGTTGACATTGAAGTTGAAATCCCTTACATCGAAGGGATTGTGAGTGCCTATCCCTAGTGGTGCTTTTTAGAAGACATATGTGTGACATATGCCTACTGATGTATGTAGACTATGGAAAGCTGAACTAAAAAGTAATGTATGATGCTTTCATGTTACTCCACACTGATGAGTGCTTCAATGCATTCCTGCGGACACAGTTATTTTCAACAATATACATGGTGAATGAGTACTGACAGATGTCTGTACATGTAAAATAACACCATATGACAGCTTTCACATGGGTCAAAGCTTCTGTAAATATACACTCAATTTCCAACCAAGTATCTCTTTATAAATCCAAGTTTCTATGTGGGAGGTTGCATATGCACATTTCAGAACCATCTTTGTGCATATACACTCTTTGTAAATGAGGCCTCTGGGCACCAACCATGTAAGGTACCACTCACACTGTTGAACCAGATGAAGGAAGTCCACTGAGTTGAGCTGCATCCTTGCGTCACCCCTGTTCCCATGCCAAGGCATAGAAGATATGGGCATTCCACTGCTGTGCTGCCCACAGAGGAAATGGACTAGGCTTGACAGGTTTGATTATTGAGCCTAAGTGTGATAACATTCCTGGAACTCTAGCTGCAGTTAATGTGACTGTACTGACCCCAAAACAAATCCAACAATATTCTTTATAGAGGCAATAAAATAAGTGAAGAGTTTGCATTAGTCACAGAGGATGTAGAACAGAGAAAAGGAGAATGCAGCCAAGTGGTGTATTTAATGTACTTAGTCCACTAAAGAGGCTCAGATGCTTTCAGAAGGGGCTGTCTGACCTGTGACTGGAGTTCAGGTGCCTCAAATGTTTATTGGACTAAAGGTTAAGATTGATTATTTGAGTGCTTGAAAATGACATACAAGTATATGAGTATCTGAAATCAGGGTAAACTGACTGTGTGTTACATATGATCAGGATTTATTGGGTTAGTGAATTTATAAAACTTTATTCTGTGAAACTTTTGTGATGTACAATTTTAGTTATCCCTGTTTACATTTTATTTCATCACATCAGGTTCCACTCCAGAGAATCTGAGGCTATACTGGGCACAGGCTCACCAAAACTGGATAGTTGAAAAAGACCAGGTGACATTTTTCTAATCTTCAACTGTACCCACTGTAGCCTCACATTCCTGTTCTTGGATGACATGAGTGGAACCCTAAGGCCTCATTTATCAAGCTGGATATGAATGGATAGGCATACATCATTTGTATGAGCATTTACACAAAAAATTTTGGTCCTCGTTAAAATCTTGTAAATTTGGGGGAAAAAAAACTTCTGCTCCTGAGTATGTATAAATTTACACATAAGACTTTACTAATGTAAACCTTAATTGACTGACTTTGAATATTATAATTTGATATGAGTTTCATATACAGTGAGGGAAAAAAGTATTTGATCCCCTGCTGATTTTGTGCGTTTGCCCACTGACAAAGAAATAATCAGTCTATAATTTTAATGGTAGGTGTATTTTAACAGTGAGAGACAGGATAACAACAAAAAAATCGAGAAAAATGCATTTTAAAAAGTTATAAATTGATTTGCATTTTAATGAGTGAAATAAGTATTTGATCCCCTATCAATCAGCAAGATTTCTGGCTCCCAGGTGTCTTTTACACAGGTAACGAGCTGAGAATAGGAGCACTCTCTTAAAGGGAGTGCTCTTAATCTCAGCTTGTTACCTGTATAAAAGACGCCTGTCCACAGAAGCAATCAATCAATCAAATTCCAAACTCTCCACCATGGCCAAGACCAAAGAGCTGTCCAAGGATGTCAGGGACAAGATTGTAGACCTACACAAGGCTGTAGTGGTCTACAAGACCATCGTCAAGCAGCTTGGTGAGAAGGTGACAACAGTTGGTGCGATTATTCGCAAATGGAAGAAACACAAAATAACTGTCAGTCTCCCTCGGTCTGGGACTCCATGCAAGATCTCACCTCGTGGAGTTTCAATGATCATGAGAACGGTGAGGAATCAGCCCATAACTACACCGGAGGATCTTGTTAATGATCTCAAGGAAGCTGGGACCATAGTCACCAAGAAAACAATTGGTAACACACTACACTGTGAAGTACTGAAATCCTGCAGTGCACGCAATGTCCCCCTGCTCAAGAAAGCACATGTACAGGCCTGTCTGAAGTTTGCCTGAATGATTCAGAGGAGAACTGGGTGAAATGTTGTGGTCAGATGAGACCAAAATCGAGCTCTTTGGCATCAAATCAACTCGCCGTGTTTGGAGGAGGAGGAATGCTGCCTATGACCCCAAGAACACCATCCCCACCATCAAACATGGAGGTGGAAACATTATGCTTTGGGGCTGTTTTTCTGCTAAGGGGACAGGACTGCACCGCATCAAAGGGACGATGGACATGACCATATACCATCAAATCTTGGGTGAGAACCTCCTTCCTTCAGCCAGGGCATTGAAAATGGGTCGTGGATGGGTATTCCAGCATGACAATGACCCAAAACACACAGCCAAGGCAACAAAGGAGTGGCTTAAGAGGAAGCACATTGAGGTCCTGGAGTGGCCTAGCCAGTCTCCAGACCTTAATCCCATAGAAAATCTGTGGAGTAACCTTTTTGAAATGCGTTTTTCTGGATTTTTTTTGTTGTTATTCTGTCTCTCACTGTTAAAATACACCTACCATTAAAATTATAGACTGATCATTTATTTGTCAGTGGGCAAATGTATAAAATCAGCAGGGGATCAAATACTTTTTTCCCTCACTGTATACAAGTTATTGTTTGTACCACACACACCACATACTACTACTGTTGGGTGTTACTATATCTTAAATAAAATCTGCATTCTTTTAGTTTCTTAAATGACCAGTGTGAATACATTACCATGTTAGAATTATTATCAATACCATGCAGATATTGCTTCCTGTGAGTCTAACAGTGAGCAGGAATGTACTAGGGAGATTCATTTGGCATCAGAAACAGATAGTTAGCCTCACAGTAGGCTGCTGCAAAGCTCTTGTAATGTTCTTGCTTCCTACTGTTTCTATAAAGTGGCAATTTAGTAAATGTTGCAGATGTTTCACTTTTATTGTCAGCATTATTATTTTGTTTATTTGCATTATTATCTATTTCTGAATAAATGGCATTTGGAAAATAAGAGAATTTCTGAAATTTCTGAAAAACTGTATTACTGGATCACAGCAGCTGTATAGCTTTTTCCACACAGTTAAGCTTGATTATTAAAACTCAGTAAACCTACACTTTGGCCTATTGTGTAACTGCATCATAATATAGAAGATGTGTTTTTGACTGAGGTCAGTGTGTGTCATATTTAGAATCTCTTCTATCGTCTGTGAAGTGACAGGGTGTGGAATTAAACAAGATGGCATTTATTTTCCACCTTCATCCAGCTTTACACATACACTGTTTTTTCTTAACATGTGACACTTTCTCACATCGTTTGAGTAAAAGATGTGGGAAAGTGTCACAGAGTGTCTGTAAATGGTGCAAACAAATGAGGGGGGAAAAAAGACCTCACCATTCCTGTTAGAGTGTGTGTAATCCAAGAGTTGAAGTAGCAGTAATTCATATGCAAACACTTGAAGTGAAATAGAGAAAGAATGACAGTGGATGGGGGGTGGGGTTGGGAAGGGGAATTATGTATGCATAAATCCATTCATATCCAACATAATGAATCATGGTGTGTGGGTGTGTGTGTGGTAGTGGTCTAGCAAGTGATCCATGGGTGACAGGCTTTAGGCATGATACATGGAATGATAAGGCTAAACAGCAGAGATGTGGCAAGTCAAATTTAAAAGTGAGTTCATTGATTTGTCACAGGGTTTTAAACAGTCTAATGTCCCTGAGGTAAATTTTTTTGCAGCCATGGATTGTTCAGATGTCCTTGGTGGAGAATATACTTGTTCCCCCGGACTGAGTACAGGATGAGCATGAGGAAATGAATGTGTGTACAGGTGCATCTCAATAAATTAGAATGTCGTGGAAAAGTTCATTTATTTCAGTAATTCAACTCAAATTGTGAAACTTGTGTATTAAATAAATTCAGTGCACACAGACTGAAGTAGTTTAAGTCTTTGGTTCTTTTAATTGTGATGATTTTGGCTCACATTTAACAAAAACCCACCAATTCACGATCTCAACAAATTAGAATACTTCATAAGACCAATAAAAAAACATTTTTAGTGAATTGTTGGCCTTCTGGAAAGTATGTTCATTTACTGTACATGTACTCAATACTTGGTAGGGGCTCCTTTTGCTTTAATTACTGCCTCAATTCGGTGTGGCATGGAGGTG
Organism: Cranoglanis bouderius; assembly: GCA_023630585.1. NCBI lineage: Eukaryota > Metazoa > Chordata > Actinopteri > Siluriformes > Cranoglanididae > Cranoglanis > Cranoglanis bouderius. The sequence continues at coordinate 25,114,254 of CM042544.1, forward strand.
ATCAGTTTGTGGCACTGCTGAGGTGGTATGGAAGCCCAGGTTTCTTTGGCAGTGGCCTTCAGCTCATCTGCATTTTTTGGTCTCTTGTTTCTCATTTTCCTCTTGACAATACCCCATAGATTCTCTATGGGGTTCAGGTGTGGTGAGTTTGCTGGCCAGTCAAGCACACCAACACCATGGTCATTTAACCAACTTTTGGTGCTTTTGGCAGTGTGGGCAGGTGCCAAATCCTGCTGGAAAATGAAATCAGCATCTTCAAAAAGCTGGTCAGCAGAAGCAAGCATGAAGTGCTCCAAAATTTCTTGGTAAACGGGTGCAGTGACTTTGGTTTTCAAAAAACACAATGGACCAACACCAGCAGATGACATTGCACCCCAAATCATCACAGACTGTGGAAACTTAACACTGGACTTCAAGCAACTTGGGCTTTGAGCTTCTCCACCCTTCCTCCAGACTCTAGGACCTTGGTTTCCAAATGAAATACAAAACTTGCTCTCATCTGAAAAGAGGACTTTGGACCACTGGGCAACAGTCCAGTTCTTCTTCTCCTTAGCCCAGGTAAGACACCTCTGATGTTGTCTGTGGTTCAGGAGTGGCTTAACAAGAGGAATACGACAACTGTAGCCAAATTCCTTGACACGTCTGTGTGTGGTGGCTCTTGATGCCTTGACCCCAGCCTCAGTCCATTCCTTGTGAAGTTCACTCAAATTCTTGAATCGATTTTGCTTGACAATCCTCATAAGGCTGCGGTTCTCTCGGTTGGTTGTGCATCTTTTTCTTCCACACTTTTTCCTTCCACTCAACTTTCTGTTAACATGCTTGGATACAGCACTCTGTGAACAGCCAGTTTCTTTGGCAATGAATATTTGTGGCTTACCTAGTGAACCAAACTGAGAGACCATTTTGAAGGCTCAGGAAACCTTTGCAGGTGTTTTGAGTTGATTAGCTGATTGGCATGTCACCATATTCTAATTTGTTGAGATAGTGAATTGGTGGGTTTTTGTTAAATGTGAGTGAATTGGTGGGTTTTTGTTAAATGTGAGCCAAAATCATCACAATTAAAAGAACCAAAGACTTAAACTACTTCAGTCTGTGTGCAATGAATTTATTTAATACATGAATTTCACAATTTGAGTTGAATTACTGAAATAAATGAACTTTTCCACGACATTCTAATTTATTGAGATGCACCTGTATATTGGTCAGCATGTTCTGCCACCGGTATTTGCTCTGGAGACGTTGGTGGGTCCTGTGAGAGCCTTGATGCCCAGTCATGATGGATGTTTGTGCCCAGGTGATGAGTTTTTCTCTTCAGGGTGGCTTGCACATAAGTTTTCCTTGCTGGGCAGGAAGCTGGCACCTGTTGTTCTGGTGTGCATGCGATATCCCTGTCAATGTCCCAGGTTATAGCACCCACAAAGCATGACATGTATAAGGATGACCTCAGCACTGGGTTTTTGGGGCAGAGCAGCATACAGGCATGATAGAGAGTCAGCTTCATAGGTTTGGAGCCCAGTCTATATGATAGGCTAAACTGGAACTGGGTGAGAAAGAGGGCCCATTATGCTTGGCAAGAATTCAGTCTCTTAGCTGTTTTAAGTGCTCAAGCTTCTTGTGATCTGTGAAAATGATAAATAGGTGTGTCTCCCTCACTAGCCAGTGATGCCATTCCTCTAATGCCAGCTTCACCGTGAGTAGCCCACAGTTGCCTATGTCATAGTTCCTCTCAGCTGGTGAAAGTTTCGTTGGAAAGAAAGCCACTGGGTGGAGCTTTGGTGTCTCTCCAAATCTTTGGGATTTCACTGGCCCCACTCCACTCACTGATGCATCCACTTGCACAACTAAAGGCTTTGAATGATCTGGATGTTTCAGGATTGGGACTGTGGTGAAGGCCCTTTTTAGCTGTGTAAACGCATCTTTGGCAGCGGTGATCCATTTAAACCTTTGGAGTCCTGGTTGTCCTTCAGTTTTGAAGAAATTGGTCCAGACAAATGGAAAGATCAATGAGTGAGTCCAATGATTCAATTCAATTCAGCTTTATTTGTATAGTGCTTTTAACAATGGACATTGTCCAAAAGCAGCTTTACAGAAATATATAAATTCAGGATAGAATTTTAAATGTATGAATTTATACCTAATGAGCATGCCAGAGGTGACAGTTGCGAGGAAAACTCCCTGAGACAATATGAGGAAGAAACCCTGAGAGGAACCAGACTCAAAAGGGAACCCACCCTCATCTGGGTGACAGATAGTGCAATTATAAATATATGCATTCTATAACATTGTACTACATGGTCAAATAGTACAATTGAGCAACCAGGAAATTCATTACAGTTTTCACATGAAGTCTTTTTTGATGAATTTATCCACTGCCCACTGATGGAGACTTGAGTGAAAAACTGTGGCAACTGTCCTAAAGGTATCACAGCAATTGAAGTCCTAAGCCATCATAGCATATCTGTTCATATGAGTTGTGGTCCATAGCCATCTTCCTGGTTTTTAAGTGGTACCATCCTCAGTAATCTCGATGATCTTCAGGCTGTCCATGTGGGGCTAACCTCAGTAGCAGTGAGTGATTTCCAACTGATGAGACCTCCAACCAGAAGTAGGGCTTCATGATGGATCAGGAAGGTCCGGAGAACAGAAGGGGTCAGGATCACTGGTATCTCAGGAGTAGCATGTGTAGCACAACAGAGAGACTTGATTAAACAAATATATTTCAGACTTAAAGACCGAGACTGTATCTGAGCTCTGAACACTAATTGGAAGCTCTACCCCCTGCTGTAGCCTTCACTATTCGAGGTACCAACAAATAGCCTACACCTTTTGATTGAAGTATGCATGGCGGATCATAAAAGACCAAAGGTTTGCTCAGGTACTGTGGCACGAGACCATTCAGCTCCATAACTGGAGCTTGTTTATGCACCTACTGGTACATCCAGAAAGTAAGGCATTACAATAATCTATCCTAGAGGTAACAAAAGCATGAACTAATTTTTCTGCATCATTTAGTGACATTATATTTCTTATCTTAGCAATATTTCTGAGATGAAAGAAGGCTATCCTAGTAATATTACCTACATGAGCACCAAATGAAAGGTCCTTTACTGCTGCACATGATGAAACAGTGTCACATAATGGAGGTGAAGACGGATGCAATTGCAGTTAAAGGCTTTATTATTATTATTATTATTATTATTATTATTATTATTATTATTATTATCATGTAGCGAATTTAGCTCAAATGGGTGAAATATATCTATATATCTAATCAAAGCGTGTTCTGATTAGTTATGGATATAAATCGACCACGAAAGGGAATGTTATGTTACTTACTGACTTACTGTAGTCTAGCTTTAGAATTAAATCTGAAGCGACTTGATCTGTTTGTCCACCAAACTTACCAGGGCAATCTTCATATTACTCTAAGAGAGAAAATTTTTCTTCTGGCCAAGAAAGATACTTCTCCTATGTTGTTATTAAAAGAAATACAGCGCGTAGCGAAGAGCAACGTTAAAAGTGAACCTTGTCATGAGTAAAAACAGAGGCGATCCAGTGTGATAATGATAGATTTTAATAACTAAGTGAAACTACTGATATACACAACTAGATCTAAACAAATAATACATATATACAGGAAAAGTGAAAGAAACAATAGAAAAGTGATGAAAATAACAGAATGGGAGAAAACACAACAGTTTAACCTCGAGAATCAGCAATGAATGAATTCACCTTAAACAGGGGCACGAGCTTAAGAAGGACGCATCTATAGATCAATTAGAATTTATACTTGCATAGGCTTATGTCGTTTCACGAGGGACCATGGTCCGAAGATTTCGTGGGGAGTTTGCTGAATCCTCCGTGTCGGTAGACTCTGGGTAAAACAGAGTTGGGTCTCACCAAAGTAGAACGAAGAAAGAAAGCGGTAATTGCCACGTGGTTACCGAGACAAAAGAAGAGTCCAGAGGAGCGCCGGAAGAAAGAGCGGAAGAGAGAGTCCGCAGAAAGTGAAGAAACGAGGAGCGAGGAGAGAGAGAAAGAAACGCGTGTCACTGTCTTTTATGGATAATGCTAATGTACACGCCTCTCTGAGCTGCTGGTGAATCCGGAGAGAGAAGAAAGTTCTGGGGGAAGAACTTTCTTTGTCTGTGCCGGAGCGGGTTCGCGTTTCAAGGCGGGGTTTGTATTAGCTTTGGATTAGAATGAAATTTAGAAAAGTATAGAAGATAGATTATAGTATAGATTTCTCCATTGTGGGTGTAAGTTCTGTGTGTGTGTGTGTGTGGGTGTGTGTGTCTGTGTGTCTGTGTGTCTAAAAAGGGGGGGTCATGTCCCCCCCCACCCCGTAGCATTCCAACGGCATCTGGTGTAAGGAGAGGGGGTTACTTCCGGTCAAACTGGAGCCCAAGTGGTCATTAAACAGATAGGGATTTACAGCTCAAAGAAAAAGAAACTTCTTTGCTAAGTCCAGGTTGATTCAGAAATCAGTTTGATACAATTATTATTATTATTATTATTATTATTATTATTATTATTATTTGGGCAGCTCATGTGTGCAGAACAGAAAAGCCATCCAGAGTTACCATGTAATCAGAAACTTTACTTCTAGCTGCATGTGGTCCAAGTACAAGTACTTCTATCATGCCAGAATTAAGTGAAATGAAGTTAATAAGCATCCAGTGTCTAAAATCCTTTACAAATTCCTCAATTTTATTAAGCTGGTGTCCGTCATCTGGCTTTGCTGAAACAGACAACTGTGTGTCATCTGCATAACAGTGGAAGCTAATACCATGTTGTAACATCTGACGGTATCCAAACTGATTTCTGAATTAACCTGGACTTAACATAAAAAGTTTCACCACTCAGGTGGTGACCCTCGGTCTTCTGCTGCCAGATGCCATCAGAATGCTATGGGGGGGGCACGACCCCCCTCTTCAGGCTCACACTCAGAACTTACACCCACAATAGAGAAACCTTTCATGAACCTAACGGGTGTGAACGTCTGGAAAACTTCAAGATTAGGTTCATCAACAGGGGTCAACTAAAACTCGACCGAAGGACTGTAAATCTCTGATCTAATATCTGTTTGCGACCATATGGATTAACATCGGAGCCGAAAAGGCTGGAAGGACAATGTCCTCCCTAAAAGGTCACCCTTAGGTGACCAAAGACCAGTGGGACATTAGAAGAACACCAGCCCCCTCTTCTGGACCTACACACACTCACACACACACAATGAAAATGTTTCTTGAATGTAATGTGTAATCATATGTCTAGGATAGTTATAATGTATTCATATATGCATGTTTTATGTGTTTAGATAACCTAACTATAGTGATTTTAGATAGTTTGAGCTAGGATATAATTTTAAGATTGTCTGTAACCATCTAAAGATCTTTCACTGTTCAAGGTATTATCACCTCCTTGAGTTTGGTATCAAAATCATTGTCTCTTAATACGCCAATTAATGACGTATACTATAGGACGATGGGATGTATCATTCTATACTTTTCCATATTTTGTTCTAATCCAAACTTAATACAAACCCTGCCTTGACATACGAACCCGCTCCAGAACAGACAAAGAAAGTTCTTCCCCCAGAACTTTCTTCTCTCTCTGGATTCGCCAGCAGCTCAGAGAGGCGTGTACGTTGGCATTATCCATAAAAGACAGCGACACGTGTTCCTCTTCACTTCACCTTTTGGCTTCACTTTTCTCTCTCTTTTACTTCACTTACTTCTCTTTCGCGGACTTGCTCTCTTCCTCCCTCTTTTTCCGGTGCTCCTCCGGACTCTTCTTTTGTCTCATTAACCACGTGGCAGTTACCGCTTTCTTTCGTCTTTCTACTTTGGTGAGACCCAACTCCGTTTACCCCGATTCTACCGACACGGAAGATTCAGAAAACTCCTCGCGAAATCTACGAACCAAGGACCCTCATGAACGACATAAAACTTATGCAAGTATAAATTCTAATTGATCTATAGAGGTGTCCTTTTTAAGCTGAATTCAATTCATTGCTGATTCTCGAGGTTAAACTGTTGTGTGTTCTGCCATTCTGTTATTTTCATAATTTTTCCTTTTGTTTCTTTCACTTTCCCTGTATATATGTATTATTTGTTTAGACCTAGTGGTGTATATCAGTAGTTTTTACGTTGTTACTAAAATCCATTATTATCACGCTGGATCATCTCTGTTTTTACTCATGACAAAGTTCACTTTTAACGTTGCTCTTTGCTACACGCTGTATTTCTTTTAACATAGAATAAACTATACTTCGTGGCCAGAATAATAATTTATTCTTTCAGAGTAACACGAAGATTGCCCTGGTCAGTTTGGTGGACAAACAGATCAAGCTGCTTCGCGTTTAATTCTAAAGCTAGACTACAGTAAGTCAGTAATTAACATAACATTCCCTTTCATGGTTGATTTATATCCATAACTAATCAGAACATGCTTTGATTAGAGATATAGATATATTTCAGCCATTTGAGCTAAATTCGCTACAATGTTTATGAATAAACATGTTTTAATAAACATGATTTACCCAGAGGTAGCATATATACAGTGCCCTCAACTAATATTGGCACCCTTGGTAAATATGAGCAAAGAAGGCTGTGAAAAATTGTCTTTATTGTTTAACCTTTTGATCTTTTGTTCGAACAATTCACAAAATACTCTGCTCTCATGGATATCAAACAATTGCAAACTGTTAGGTCGCGCCAAAAACGCGACTCCAATTCCCAGCTTCCCCAGCGGCCGACAAACATGGCCACCATGTACTTCCCAGCAGGCTGAGCAGTCCTCAAACATGGCCGCTATGGACTACACCTCCCAGAACACCCACACATTCCCATGCTCACAATCTCCAACCTTCTGATTACACACACCTGCCGTCAATTAATGTCACGCTACCACACACAGCATAAATGGACTTTAGTTCCACTGCTACTACGCGAGGTATTGGTTGTTCTCTTTAACGTTAACACTTACTAAGCATTCTAAAATATCGGACTGAAACTTTGGCTTTTGAATACTCTGCTCTCTCTGACTTGGATTATTGCTTTGCCCTTACTGATTACTGCATTTGTGTCTGTGTACCGAATTTTGCCTGTCTCTGGATTTTGCCTTTTGGATTCCCTTTGATAATACTGTTTGCCCATGTTTTGAACTCTGCCTGCATTAACCACACTCTGAATTGTGAGATTCTTATTAAACTGACAAAACTGATCTCTGCTCTTGCATCCTGCTTGTTCTGGTTATCTAACAGAATACCTCGCCATCCATGGATGCAGCGAGTGAAATTAATCAAGCCATCACGGCTCGCAGACAACTGCTCAGCGAACAACAGCAGCGCTTAGGGGGAGTCGATGAGGCTTTGCAGCGCCTCTCCCAAGCGATTACCGTGCCATCCACCACGCCTGCTTCCGCGATGACGCCGTGGTTCCCCATACCTATGCCGGAGAAATATGCCGACGACTTCATGTAACTTCCCTTAATGTTTTCTTTGAATGTCAAAATATTTACCAGCTGCACACTTAAGAAACATATCACAGCTGATATTATTTGAGCCAAAAGTCTTCCCTCACATTGCCTGGCTTACAGCAACTGAGGAAGCAAATTTCCCTGTCCTGTCAACATTTAAAAATGTCTCACCTTGTACATGATGTTGGCAAATGCCTTTGTAGGTTCTTACAATTAAAGCATATTGACTCCCCATTGCCAGTAAATCTGGGTTGAACTTTTGGCCTCTCACTAGCTTCATTTCCTTTGCTAGCCTTTTTCAAGTCTGGAATTGCACTAGTGAATTGTGTTGTAGCTCTAGCCTTACAAGACATCTTACACTGCACTTCAGTTGATCTAATTTCAGTCATAATGGGCTTATTCTTTGTTACTGATGGTCTTTATAGTCAACCAAGCCAAGGGCCCATCACACACTTCAATTAGGGTTAACTGGGGCTTGCCACTTATGAAGGGAATCTGCCCTTTCCAACTCTATGGACTGACCCCCTGATCATAAATAGAGCTTCAGACACTTGTACTGCTGCAATATTAGAATCAGTATACTGTGTATCTTATCAGCTCATTGTGTGCCCCAAAGTAGGCTCGTCTGAGCCTGTTGTAGTAGGCTTGGGGATGCTCTTGCCGACCCTGTTTGGTTTCCAACAGTCAATGTTCAGACTCTGGGTCTGCAAATTCTTCAATCAGTGCCTGACAGAGTAGATGATAATCTAACCTGATGTGGATCGGCTGTCTGTCAAGGAAACTTCGCACCTCTGGACTGGATGTCGTCCAGAAAGAGCCTGTTTCGGTTGGTCACGTGAGGCCTCATTTCCAGGTGGAAGTCAATGTCCTTTAGGTAGGTCTGTATGTCGTAGCCTTCAATGGCATTCGGCGTGAATTTATAGATGTTCCTGGCCAGACGGTTTAAGTCTTTTAGGTCCAAGCCATGTGCAGCTTCGGGGTCTGCCTGGATGGGTCCTTTTCTTCTGTCTGCCGGAACGGATTCCTCTGTGAGGGTTAGAAAGGCTCTGTGTTGTGCCCCTCACTCCTTATTTCTTGTGTCAGCCAGTACATGGGGGACCCTGCTCTGCTGGACAGTGGTGATGCTGGCAGGTGTCTCACCTTTCTTGGCTCTGGTTGCAGCCTGTAGGCATGCTTGAGCTCTTCTGTCATGGTGTCAACCTTTTCTCTGGTGCGGTCGAGCTGCTGTGTCAGACTTTCAATTCTGTCACTGGACTTTTCCAGGTGGGCTTCCAGGGCCTTGATTTTGGTGTTCTTGCCTTTAATTTCAGACGTAGCTTTCTCCAGTAGCTGCTTGGCATATTGAAGATTGTCTGCTAGGTCAGCTGTTGCTTCATCCTTTTCTTTCTGGGTAGCTGCTAGCATTTCTTGGAGCTTTGCAATATCTTTGTTTGCCTCTTGCTACATTTCATGTAAGCCTTTGGGTTTGTCCTGGACTATCTCTTCCAGCTTGTCTATGCATCTTTGGGCACGTGTCATCTCCTCTTGAAGCTAGGTGATGTGCTTGTCACTTAGTTTCAGCTGGGCTAGAAGGACATGGTTTAGGGAGCCAGTGATTTGGTTTTGCTCCTGGTGACTAGAACGCTGTGGCTGATCATGGGTTAGGAGTCTTCTTAGAATTGTCACTAGTATTAATACAAACAACAGTTTGAAGACCTTCCAGGAATGAACTTAAAGTAAAAGAGGGTTATCTCTGATTTACTTTGAAATTCGTTAAAAAAAGAAAGGTTAGTAGTGTATCCTATTGCAGGGCCTTAGAGGTTAAATAATCATGTTTTAACTCGATGGAGAAGCATCCACAATTTAGAGTGTTTTCAGTTAAATTTAATAGCTTTATTAAATTTACATTCAACACAGTAAATTATTGTGGGTAAGTGTTTTCTTTCTAGAAGAATGAGGAAAACGGTAAAAAGTGAGGAAAGTAAATGAAACAAGAAAGTGAAAGAGAAGTACGGGGGTTAATCACTTTAGCAGTACCCAAAACATTAGCTGTATCCAACTGCTGTAAGCCATAGCATGCTGGAAGGTTGCTGGTGCTCCATGGAGGCCGAAGGGGAGAACCCGGTACTGCCATTGGCCACTGACAGTGCTGAAGGCTGTCTTGGGTGTGGCATCTGGCACCAGGACAACTTACCAGTAGCTCTTCACCAGGTCCCAGGTGGAAATGAACCGGACTCTCCCCAGGTGCTCTATCAGGTCTTCCCATTCGGGGAAGGGGGTAGCTGTCGAACTCTGAGACCTGGTTGAGCCTCTGGGGTAAGCTCCTCTCCTTGATGGACCAAGGTACACTCGTCTGGTTCTGAGGGGACAGCAGAGAAAGCAGAAAGCACTGGGGCAGCCTGGACCCATCTTTTCAGCAAGTTTATAGAATATAACTGGGTGTCTGTGTGCTTACCAGGCTGCTGCAGGTGGTAGTTCACTGGGCCTACTCTTTCGAGGACTGTGTAAGGGCCCTGCCAGTGGGCCAGGAACTTGCAGGAGGCATTTGGGAGCAGCAGGAGCACCTGGTCACCTGATTCGAATTCCCGGGGTTGTGCCAGCCGATTGTAAGCCCGCTGTTGCTCTCGCTGTGCTGCCTCCATGTGTTACCGGACGATGGGGATGACCCGGTCGATCTGCTCCTGCATTTTCTGTATGTAGTCTTCCAAGGGAGCTTCAAAGCAGAGCACCAGTTCTCTGGTGATGTTCCAGGAGGTGGCTTTTCGTAGTGGGATTGCCTCGGGGTATCTGGTGGCATAATCCAGAATCACCAGGATGTATTTGTGGCCCCGGGCGGACTTCAGGAGCAGCACTAGCAGATCCATGCCCACCCTCTCGCAAGGGACATCAATGACGGGGAGGGGAATGAGGGGCGCAGGTGGTGGTCTTTGGGGCTCTGTTCACTGGCACTGTGGACACTGCTGACAGAAGGCCCGGACGTGCCAGGCCAAAGGAACCGGTCCCGCAACTTGGCTAGGGTGTTATGGGCTCTGAGGTGGCCTCCGAGTGGGTGGCTGTGGGCCAGATGTATCAGGGGCCAAGTCTTGGAACAAGAGATGACCAGGAGGTCACAAGGTTGTCCTTTGCATTCTGTTCTGTAGTATAGGAGACTGTTGGACACCAATAAGTAGGTGGCGGGGAGGGGGAGCTCCGGTTGCTGGTCAACACCATTGATCAGACGCACCTGGCAATGGCACCGGGAGCTCAGGAATCAGCCCGACAAGGAGCGGCCACTGGAGACCAGTACTTCCATAGCAGGGACCTCCCGGATGTCCCCATGGACACAGGAACCTGGTAGGACTCCCATGGGCTCTGGTAGCTGGCTAAGGGCTGTCGGGCGGGCCAGGGTTACTGTGCTGCCAGAAGGCTCAAGAAAGAGTCAACTCATGGGATGAGAACTTTGTTCTTTCCCCCAGGAACACAAAGTCCCCCATGTTCTCACCACAATTCATACATTCCACAGAACCCATATTTTAACAAATGCATCAGGTTACATTACATCTACTAAAAGTGTTAGAATATACAAATGGGGGCTGGATGCATGCGCAGGGGAAAATTCACTTTAATCAGGATAACCAAAAGTAATGGAACACATTCAAAACTAATAGGAACAGGGGAAAAAATGCAACACAAAGGCAGGGTCAAAAAACAGACAATAATCCACAAAAATGGCAAGGCAGTAATCCACAGGGCTATAGCAATACTCCAAAAATAGGGCAAGGCAGTAATCCAAAAATAGGGCAAGGCAGTAATCCAGAAAAAGGGCAAGGCAGTAATCTAAAACCGAGGGAAATCGCAAAGTCCTTGAAACCAGAATCCAGTCCATCTTTATCCACTTAGTTATAGACACGAAAACAAACGTGGTTCAGCAAGTCTAATACTCTGTACTGTGGCGAAGAAACAGAAAGCTTAAATAACTCAATGAAACTAGACATAAACATAAAAAACCTGAAACATAATGACACATAATCACAAAGAACCAATGAGCAAACAGGGGTGGAGATATGACATGAACCAAAACAAAGAAACACATGGGCAAACAGGGGCGGAGACATGATATGGACCAAACCAAAGAACCAATGAGCAAACAGGGGCAGAGACATGACGTGACTCAAAACAACATACCACATGGTAACGTAAACAGAAAAAGAGTCTATGAATACGGAAGTGTGCTACTCGCTAGCCTCAGCGAGCAGTGCAGAGGGGGGAAACCCTAACAAAAAGAAAAGTGACTCTTAAAATGAGGCACCATGGTTTGAAAACTTGTCTTTTAATGTCATGCCTTAATGTCAAATTTTCAATGTGTAGATATTATCATGAAACTTTACCAATAAATTATATACATTATTACAAATATTTTTTTGCATTAGAAGTTTTCTGAAAAAATATGTTTAGATATGCAAAGAAGATACTATTAAATATGCACTTATTTACATACATTTAAAAACCAAAAATCTATATATTGAAAACAGTTATATTAAAAATCTTTATTTCATTTTAACGACATAGAGAACAGATTTTAGATGTCTGTTTTTTATTATTTATTTATAAAATCTCAAAATACTATGTGCATGTATTAAAACTTGAATGTCTCCATGTTTTTAATACAAAATGGTGTGTAAATCAGGTAATAAACATTGTGTGAACAAATCCTTCTGTAATAATCTTCAAAATATAATGAAGAATGAACATGGAAAGTATGGCTTATGTAAATGCTACACAAGTTGAGATTTTTGGTTCAGAGTGTTGAAAAATAGCTCATTTTGAGAAAACTGCTGTTAAAGCTATTGGTTGCAGAATTTTTATATTTACTCATTAGAAATAACTTTTTTGTAACAGTAACTCATTTATCATCCCCCCCCAAAGCTCTACTATTATATTATATTATATTATATCATATATTATATTATATTATATTATATTATATTATATTATATTATATTTTCAGCGAATCACACATCACCAGAAATGATTTTTAAACTTCCTTAGCCAATGAAATTCTGTCTACTGGTTTAGATCAGTACAATAAACATTTCAGTGTGAACTTTTGTCATTTTTATGGTATCAGTGTTAAATAAGACATGCTATAGAAGCAAAATATACTAAAACCGACCAGTATGCACAAACATGCCTTTTTTGCCTGCCGTGTTTCACCTTAAGGGTGTACTAATTCTTAAAAAGCACTTGTCTGGATGACCTGGCAACTTGGTGATATTGTTCATTCTGGAACTGAGAGCATGTCGTGTAACAGATCATGTCCACAGTGCCACAATGCAAAGATTTCATTTAGCTTTTTTTAGTGGGTAGGAGTGGGATTAGAAAAACAGTCCCATACACACCTCAATGCTTCATACAAAGTACTATCAAAGTATTAACATTTCAATAAAGCAAAAGAAAATAAAAAAGGACTTTCCCAGCATAGTCTTACATAATGTGCAATTGACTATAGAATTGGCTTCTTAACAAAATACACTTGAGCCTGATTCCTTTACTGTCCTCATAGGGCTTTTTTTTTGTCCTATCAACAACTCCTGAAATATTTTCAGACTAACCTGATTTCTTTACTGTCCTCATAGTTGTTTTTGTTTTTGTTTTTTTTGTCCAATCAACAACACCCCACAGCAGCGTGAATGTGTAGTGTTGTTAGATTGTTTCAGTAACCTGACAGAGGTGAATGGTACACGATAAATTAATCGAATAATTCAGTCACTCATAACTCATTATACAGCGACCTTATATCCACTTTCTTTTTTTCTACTCCCTTCCTTCTTCACAGCTACTTCCAGAACTAATGACCCTTCTACACTGCATTTACAGTCCCCTCTGAAAGTTTTGGAAAGGCAATTCTTTTGTTTTTGCTATACACTGAAGACATTTGGGTTTGAGCTAGTCAGAATGATGTTCACAAGACTGAATTAAGCTCTAATTAATTTCTATAATACACTATACACCTGACCATCACACCCATATGTGGGCCTTCCCCAACTGTTGCCACAAAGTTGAAAGTACAGAATTGTCTTGAATGTCTTTGTATATTATCATTTTAAAACTTCCCTTCAGTAGAACTAAAGGGCAGGGCCCAAACCTGTTCCAGTATGACTATGCTGCTGTGCAAAAAGCGAGGTCCAAGTTGGAGTGAGCTTGAGTCACCTGCACAGAGCCCTGACCTCACCCCTGCTCTTGTGGCTGAAAGAGCAAATTCCCACATCCATGCTCCAAAATCTAGTGGAAAGCCTTCCCAGAATAGTAGAGGTTATTATAACAGCAAAGGGGGACTAAATCTGAAATGGCATGTTCAACAAGGACATATGAGTGTGATGGTAAGGTGTCCACATACTTTTGGCCACATAGTGTATGTTGATTCAACTACAAGACACACACACACACACACACACACACACACACACACACACACACACACACACACACACACCTGCTTCTCCAGTATCAGAATCATCAAACTATTTTGCAGTAATCAAAAGGTATTGTGTCTGGGCCAAGCTGTGGCAGCCTGCCTTAGCCTCAAAAATTTAACACAAGAAGGTGGGGAAACTTTTTGTTTGTGTGTTGTTCAAATTGATTTCATTGTTTGTATAAATATCAGGCTTCTGTTTCTCTTCTTTCCCCTTCTTGTTCCCCTTGCTGAAGCTTATTCACTGAGATTGCTGTTTCTTCCAGATAAACAGGTAGTTTTGTTTGTACCAATTATTGCCTGAGGATTGTTTCCAGTGTGACTGGACTGTCAATGACATGACAGATGGGATGGGGGAAGTGTTCTTGGGAATGCCTGAGCTCTTGTCTTTTCTGCCTTGGAGAGCCATTTCACTACAGGGAGTTTTTATTTGTTGGCTTTCCAAAATAATCAGTGAAAAAAATCAGTGGTCTTGTAATTGTACTTTAATAGTGATGAGCTCTAACATTCTATACAAAATCCACAATTTAGTAATTAAAATTTCTATGAAAATGAAAAGGATTGGTTGTAATATAGTAGGCACTTATAAATTAACCAGTTTGATTTGGCACTGAATTGGAGTCTTTGTTGATATTTTGGGGAAGTGTTGCGGTGGTGTGTGTGTGTGTGTGTGTGTGTGTGTGTGTGTGTGTGTGTGTGTGGCGGGGTGGGGGTGAACATCTGCCCATCTTTACTTCTGAACGACTCCGCCTCTCTAAGATACTCTTTTTATACCCAATCATGTTACTTCTTTTTAGTAACACTTACTTTTCCAGCCTTTTGTTGCCAACTTTTTTGAGATGTGTTACGGCCATAAAATTCAAAATTACCTTATTTTTTTCTTAAAATGGTATATTTCCTCAGTTTAAACATTTTATATGTTTTCTATGTTCTATTGTGAATAACATATGGATTTATGAGATTTGCAAATCATTGCATTCTGTTTTTATTTACATTTTACACAGCGTCCCAACTTTTTTGGAATTGGGGTTGTATTAGACATGACTTGACTGACTTGAATGTATGTTTTGCCACACACAAAATGATAAGCATGGCATCAGTTATCATATCCTAAAGACATAAAAAAAATTATATAAATAGGCATCACACTCATAAAAAGTATGAACATTATAGTAACACTAGGTTAATATATGTAGTCATTTACAGCACGTGTAAGCAGTGCTGCAGCTTATTCTTTTACATACATTCAGCTATACTTCTCATAATCCCTTAAGATTGCTGACAGATTTGAGTAAGGGAAATGGTCACAAAACAATAAACAATGTTTACAAATAGTGAAAGTGATTGATACAAGATGTCATTCAATCCCTTAGCTAAGCAATGCCACTCAATCACAACATAATAGTAGCCTAGCTAGTTGGAAGAGACAAAAAAAGACATAACAAGCTAACAAATGAGTTTGAATAAATAATTATTTCCATGATAAACATATGTCATCACTGCTGTGTAGCTGTACAGTATGTGTCAGCACATCTGAACAGTCTAAGGAAGGCAGTAAAGTCTCAGCTGATGTGGGGTCTAGCGGTTTAATAGAATCTTGAATTAGACCAAATGAGTGTGTAGCTTTAAAGGATGTTAGCCTTCCTGGATATATCTTTATACACCGTCTTATTCTAATTGGCGGAGGAAAAAACATCAAAACTATTTATAACTAAACTCTAGGCATTAGCCAGAAATCTGGATACGAATGTAACTCACTTGAAATACTTTTTATTAACATAACAGACATAGCCACAAAAAATAAAACTCAAACATTTCCACTAATTATTCCAATAATTATTGTTTACAGGCCACCATTGTTATGTCCTGAACTTCACCAGGAATTTGAGTACTTCCTCTTGAGTCTACTTCTTTCAGTAGAAAAAGTCATAATTATACGATATTTCAATATTTATTTTAATAAACTACAAGACCTTCTAAAAGCAGTGTTTGTGTCTATAATGGACTCAGTTGGGGTCAGTTAGAATATAACAGGACCTAGTCTTGATTTAATACTGACATTTGGCATAAATATTGAAAAGATCCCACTACCCCAGTCTGAAATGGACTCTGATCACTACCTCATTTAATTTCAAATGTGTCTTAATATATGCACTTTGTCTTGTTACTGCATCAAACATACAATCACATCAGCTACTATAACCAACTTATTGAAAATCACCCAGGTTTATAACGATGACTCTCCCTTTTAGTTATGCCGTTATATCTAGATTTGCCGAAGTCCCTGCTTGCACTCTGATCACAGAGTACACCATTATAAATTACTGTTTGATAAGAGCATATCTAATAATCTGTTCTCTCTCTCAGTTTCAATGTATGTGTATGCCTCCTGCTGGATGCTGATACACTTCTACTGCTGTGGCTCCTCTCACCCTCTGGACCTGCCTGATTCCTCCTAATACTTCTGCTTGGAGCTTTCTGCACCTGTGGCTCTGTTGTTATGGATGGTCCCACGTGGATACCCTAAAGATTGCACTTCTATAAATTACAGTTTATGACCAAAACTCACCATTGCTTCAGTGGATAATCTCACCTGGACACTGTAATCATAAAGCTGCTCCTGCTGCAATTATAAAGGATCTTTCAGTACATTTGTTCACAATATGTTCATACTGAACATTCTTTCAAAATATTTTACTGTGTACCTTCTTCACCTGTATAATGTAATGATTTATAACCACACTATCCCCTGTGACCCAGAATTTCCCTTTTGTGTCTGGTTCCCCTCAATGTTTTTTCCTCATGGTTTCTCAGAGAATTTTTCCTTGCCACTGTTGATGCATTAAGGCTTGCTTGCTCACTGGGAATCAAAATTTGCATCCATATTTCTGTGAAGCTGCTTTGTGACAATGTCTATTGTTAAACGTGCTATACTGTACAAGTAAAACATAATTGAATTAAATGGTCTTAAATAAACAAAAGCTTTACATTAGTTTTCCTTATTAGCAGGCAACTATTTTGAGAATAACCCATGTCAGTCTGCTCAGATAAGAAGGTACAATATAATTATGAGAGTCAGTTAAGTGTTTCTTTAATTACCAGTCTGTTTCTCAGTGACTGGTGAAAATGGGGCTGCTGCTTTTCACATGTTAAGCCTTTAATTACCTTTCTGCTTCTAAGAGAGAAAAAAACTGGGCTTATGTCCCAGCTTTTTCCTCAAGCTACTACCAGGAGAGCAGTAAATTGTTGTTTTGCTTTGACATCAAAGTCATTTTCAGCATGCTATGTTTAGTTTCTCTTTGTCTCTACTTGAGGTCATGAGCAAATACAGGCAGTAGCATCCTCTCGGAGGTTACAGAACAAATGTCCCATACAGAAGAACTTGTGGCAATAGAATTATCTATGCATCTTCACTAAATCATTGCAATCTTATTAAAAATCAGGATGTTGCAGGATGTTTATGAAATTAAAAACTATTAAAATTGTTTAGAAGCAAAAAGTCTTGTGGGTGTATAGGTAAAGAAGTATTTGATCCCCTGCTGATTTTGTACGTTTGCCCACTGACAAAGAAATGATCAGTCTATAATTTTAATGGTAGGTGTATTTTAACAGTGAGAGACAGGATAACAACAAAAAAATCCAGAAAAATGCATTTAAAAAAAGTTATAAATTGATTTGCATTTTAATGACTGAAATAAGTATTTGATCCCCTATCAATCAGCAAGATTTCTGGCTCCCAGGTGTCTTTTACACAGGTACCGAGCTGAGATTAGGAGCACTCTCTTAAAGGGAGTGCTCCTAATCTCAGCTCGTTACCTGTATAAAAGACACCTGTCCACAGAAGCAATCAATCAATCAGATTCCAAACTCTCCACCATGGCCAGGACCAAAGAGCTGTCCAAGGATGTCAGGGACAAGGTTGTAGGCCTACACAAGGCTGGAATGGGCTTCAAGACCATCGCCAAGCGGCTTGGTGAGAAGGTGACAACAGTTGGTGCGATTATTCGCAAATGGAAGAAACTGTCAGTCTCCCTCGGTCTGGGGCTCCATGCAAGATCTCACCTCGTGGGGTTTCAGTGATCATGAGAACTGTGCGGAATCAGCCCAGAACTACACGGGAGGATCTTCTTAATGATCTCAAGGCAGCTGGGAACATAGTCACCAAGAAAACAATTGGTAACACACTACGCCTTGAAGGACTGAAATCCTGCAGCGCCCGCAAGGTCCCCCTGGTAAAGAAAGCACATGTACAGGCCCATCTGAAGTTTGCCTGGATGATTCAGAGGAGAACTGGGTTAAAATGTTGTGGTCAGATGAGACCAAAATTGAGCTCTTTGGCATCAACTCAACTCGCCGTGTTTGGAGGAGGAGGAATGCTGCCTATGACCCCAAGAACACCATCCCCACCGTCAAACATGGAGGTGGGAACATTATGCTTTGGGGGTGTTTTTCTGCTAAGGGGCAGGACAACTGCACCGCATCAACGGACAGGGTCATGTACCGTCAAATCTTGGGTGAGAACCTCCTTCCCTCAGCCAGGGCATTGAAAATGGGTCGTGGATGGGTATTCCAGCATGACAATGACCCAAAACACACAGCCAAGGCAACAAAGGAGTGGCTCAAGAAGAAGCATATTGAGGTCCTGGAGTGGCCTAGCCAGTCTCCAGACCTTAAACCCATAGAAAATCTGTGGAGGGAGCTGAAGGTTTGAGTTGCCAAATGTCAGCCTCGAGACCTTAATGTCTTGGAGAGGATCTGCAAAGAGGTGTGGGACAAAATCCCTCCTGAGATGTGGGCAAACCTAGTGACCAACTACAAGAAACGTCTGACCTCTGTGATTGCCAGCAAGGGTTTTGCCACCAAGTACTATGTCGAAGGGATCAAATACTTATTTCCCTCATTAAAATGCAAATCAATTTATAACTTTTTTGAAATGCCTTTTTCTGGATTTTTTTGTTGTTATTCTGTCTCTCACTGTTAAAATACACCTACCATTAAAATTATAGACTGATCATTTCTTTGTCAGTGGGCAAACGTACAAAATCAGCAGGGGATCAAATACTTCTTTACCTATACACCCACAAGACTTTTTGCTTCTAAACAATTTTAATTTTAATCTAAACTTTTTTCCCCCACTGTATGCTGCTATTAGGTCTACTCATGCCACAAACTCCACCTACCTTCTTGCACCGCGGCCTGCAAACATGGCCGCCACAGACTTCAACTCCCAGAATACTCACACACTGATATGTTCACTCTCGCCTTCATTTTAAATCACGCACACCTGCATCCAATTCACTGCACAATCACAGCCACAGTATATGACTTTCAGTTCACTCACCCCTTGCAAAGTATACGTGCCGTTCCTTGTGTTTGTGATGATACCAAGCTTGTTTATCTCTGCTTGTTCTTCTGTTTTTGACCCAGTTTTGCCTAGTGTTTTTGGATATTGTCTTGCCTCTGATATACTGTTTGTTCATTGCCTGACCATTGCTTGTTCTCTGGATTTGAGTATTGCCTTACATTTTGTATTTACCTGCTTGATCTCATTAAAATCTTTTACCGGCATTTGCACCTGTCCACCCATTCCTCACATGATAGCTGCTGGCTTGTTTTGATGACAAATGAGTATGAGGTTATACCTCATCTGAACTACACACATAAACTCAAAGTAAGTTGTCACTTAGGGTCCCCAAAGGTTCAGAAACTGCCCTGTTGGTTTATTTGAGTTGATATGAAGGGTTTGATCCTCTTTTTGACTGCAGATAATAGTGTGAAAACACAGGTCTGTCTTTCAAATGTTATGCTGTTTGGAGAATGTTTGGACACAGCATTGCTGTGTTTTTGTTGATTATGTATTTTTATGCAGGCTTACACTTGTCTGTGCCTATCATCCTTAGGTACTGCAATCATTTGCAAAGTCATTCAATAGAACTTCTGTCTTCAATAGACCTGAAATTAAATAATTACAATATCCAGTCCCTGCGGTAGACATTATCTGTCTTATAATAGCATAAACAAGACTTGTTATTAGACATCTCAGATTAGTTCTTTGCCATAACAGCCAATTTTGTCATGGAACCGATGGACACCTGATTCACAGCATTAAACACATTTATTTTTTAACACTTCTTGACAGAGCTCTGAAGGAATTGAGAAACAATGCCTGGATGCCAAAATCACCACTCTTTGTTCATACTGACCTGAACACTTGAAGTCTCAGTGGTGCTAATTCATCAAGTTGTGTAGAAATTAGTGCATATTTGTTTTACCATATGAACAAATCTGAGTCTGATTCATTAAACTGTTATACCATATCAGAAGTTGCAATGAGGACTGTTGATTAATCTGATGTACATCTAATTCATATGAAATACACCCTAATTTATGCAGGAGTTTAGTGAACCAATAAAAAGAAAGCATAAATCAGGCTAGTCAGATCCAAGGAAAAAGTGAAGGGGAAATGGAAAAGATAAATTTAAGTAAAGACATGTTAGAAGTGTTCATTTTGGTATCCATAAAAACAAATCCATAATAGTTCACATAGTTTCAGCTGAGGAAAGTTTGATGCATGAGGTTTGTCTTTTACAATACTTACTTTTTACTGAAGTTAGTACAGCCGTGGCCAGAAGTTTTGAGAATGACACAAATATTAATTTTCACAAAGTCTACTGCTTCAGTGTTTTTACATCTTTTTGTCAGCTGTTACTAACTGTTACTGAAGTATAATCACAAGCATTTCATAAGTGTCAATGGCTTTTATTGACAATTACATGAAGTTTATGCAAAGAGTCAATATTTGCAGTGTTGACCCTTCTTTTTCAAGACCTCTGCAATTTACCCTGGCATGCTGTCAATCAACTTCTGGGCCATATCCTGACTGATGGCAGCCCATTCTTGCATAATCAATGCTTGGAGTTTATCAGAGTTTGTGTGTTTTTGTTTGTCCACCCACCTCTTGAGGATTGACCACAAATTCTCAATGGGATTAAGGTCTGGGGAGTTTCCTGGCCATGGACCCAAAATGTCGATGTTTTGTTCCCCGAGCCACTTCGTTATCACTTTTGCCTTGTGGCAAGGTGCCCCATCGTGCTGGAAAAGGCATTGTTCGTCACCAAACTGTTCTTGGATGGTTGGGAGAAGTTGCTCTCTGAGGATGTTTTTGTACCATTCTTTATTCATGGCTGTGTTCTTAGGCAAAATTGTGAGTGAGCCCACTCCCTTGGCTGAGAAGCAACCCCACACATGAGTGGTCTCAGGATGCTTTACTGTTGGCATGACACAGGACTGATGGCAGCGCTCACCTTATCTTCTCCGGACAAGCTTTTTTCCAGATGCCCCAAACAATCGGAAAGGGGATTCATCAGAGAAAATGACATTACCCCAGTCCTCAGCAGTCCAATCCCTGTACTTTTTGCAGAATAGCAGTCTGTCCCTGATGTTTTTCCTGGAGAGAAGTGGCTTCTTTGCTGCCCTTCTTGACACCAGGCCATCCTCCAAAAGTCTTCGCCTTACTATGCGTGCAGATGCACTCACATCTGCCTGCTGCCATTCCTGAGCAAGCTCTGCACTGGTGGTGCCCCGATCCCGCAGCTGAATCAACCTTAGGAGACGGTCCTGGCACTTGCTGGACTTTCTTGGGCGCCCTGAAGCCTTCTTCACAAGAGTTGAACCTCTCTCCTTGAAGGTCTTGATGATCCGATAAATGGTTGATTTAGGTGCAATCTTACTAGCAGCAATATCCTTGCCTGTGAATCCCTTTTTGTGCAAAGCAATGATGGCTGCACGTGTTTCCTTGCAGGTAACCATAGTTAACAGAGAAAGAATAATAATTTCAAGCACCACCCTCCTTTTATAGCTTCCAGTCTGTTATTCTAACTCAATCAGCATGACAGAGTGATCTCCAGCCTTGTCCTCGTTAACACTCTCACCTGTGTTAACGAGAGAATCACTGACATGATGTCAGCTGGTCCTTTTGTGGAAGGGCTGAAATGCAGTGGACATGTTTTTTTGGGATTAAGTTCATTTTCATGGCAAAGAGGGACTTTGAAATTAATTGCAATTCACCTGATCACTCTTCATAACATTCTGGAGTATATGCAAATTGCCATCATAAAAACTGAGGCAGCAGACTTTGTAAAAATTAATATTTGTGTCATTCTCAAAACTTTTGGCCACGGCTGTATTCATGTAGGCTATGTGTATATGTATATGTATGCCATGAGCCTTCTATCCATTGAATCTGTCGGTTTCTTGATCTGTTCACGATCAGTTTTAGCTGAGGTAGCCACCAGACTCCCAAATGCTGTTCAAAGAGGTTAATTGTCTTGTCTCACTGTAAATCTCACGCTTGAGAATGGCCCAGAAGTTCTCAATAGGATTTAAACCAGATGAAGGGGGCGAGGTCATCATTCTGTCATCTTCGATGGCTTTGCTGGCTAGGCAGGCAGTGGTGTACCTTGATATATGCTGGAGCATTGTCTTGCATAAAGATCATGGCCTTCTTGAATGTTGCTGACTTCCTCCTGTACTACTGCTTGAAGAAAGTGGCAGTAGGTTTGGGAGTTGATTTTCAGTCCATCTTCAACCCAAAAAGGTCAAACTAGCTCATAATTAATAATACCAGCCCACAGCAATACCCCTCCTCCACCTTGCTTGTGCTTCACTCAAACTGATACTCTGTGCCCATTAGTGATCCACCCACGGGCCCACCCATCTGGCCCACCCATCTGGCCCATTTAGAGTCACTCTCATTTCATCTGTCCATAAAACTTTTGAGAAATCGGTCTTCAGGTATTTCTTGGTGTAGTCATGACGCTTCAGCTTGTGAGTGTTATTCAGCGGTGGTCATGTTTTAGCCTTCCTTACCATAGCCATGTCTCTGGGAGGTGAGTTCTGAAATATGGTGGCACTGGAGGGTTCCTGGTAACCTCATGCTTTATTCTTCTTAAGTCTTTTTAAGTCAACGTGCGCCTTTTCTTCTCCACATGTTTTTTTGCAAACTGTTGAATATTCATAACAAAGCATTTGGTTGTCCAGTGGTCAAGCAACCATAGTTTTGCAATCTGAAGTGTGCCGCATCCCTCTGATAGGCATGTTACAATTTTTGCAATTGTTTGATATCCATGAGCGCAGATATATATATATATACACAGTGTGTGTGTGTGTGTGTGTGTGTGTGTGTGACATTTTTTATCAAGACTCCACATACACATCCTCTACCCAATGTAGCTACATGGTGGTTCAACACAAATGCAAGTTTTACTCAAATGAAGGGCTAAATTAGTCAATTAATTAATGAGTAAATTTGTATTAAATACATTAAGATTTAAACCTGTGCCTCTGATTCACATTTATAAATTACATGATAACAAATCCCATTACCTATATTTTAATTATGTTACCATGCATGCAGTTATGGTTATTAATTTATTTGCTATGTTTTATTATTACTTGCTACTACTGTACTTGATATAATTGCATTTACAATTACATTTATTTATGATAGTGATACTTGTATTGATGATTAAATTGTAAATCAAGCATTTCTCCTGTAGTTGAAATGGTACACTCATATTTACACATGCTCCGACCAGACGGGAGTTTGATCATACAGATATGCCACAGATGATGAATAAGGAAACTGCTGGTGGCATTTGTGTATGCCTGATTTGACATAAGCAAGGGCCTGTATTACATACTGAACCATTATCCTAGTGATAGATGTCTATTGAGAATGTGGGAAAAATTGTGACTCTACTAAAATTTTTAATAGAATGACAGCTTTTTAATCCAACATTTTTATTTTTCAATTTGTTGCTGCAGATTTGGCAAGCATTAATAACTTAATGACCACTTATTGGAAACCTCTTATACAGGAAAATATATTATTCATACAGTGAATATGGTATCTCAAAGTATGTAGGCATATTTTATGTTCATTAGACAAGGCATTAGTCTGAATGCATAATAGTCCTTAATAATAAAGGCAAGCATTTTAGAGGTCTAAACTATTCTACATTCCCCAGTATAGCCTGGTAATATGAAAAAAAAAAAAAAAAAAAAAAAAACCTTAATAAATAACTAAATAAATAAAGTAACAACTGTGCTCTTTAATAGGTTCTGGTCCCTGGCCCTGTTTTTCGATTCTGAATAAACATAATCTGAACATATTTGTGCTGTGACATTTAATCAACAGGGGACACTCTGCTTCATAAATTGGATTAGCAATGTTGTATTGAAAGTATCAGTTCGCGAGCGATTCCATTACCCTAAAACCAAGTAAACAGAAATGTGTTTACTAAAGATAAAGTTAAATGTTTTGTATGGCACAACTGCCATCAATCAGTGGAGAGGAAGGCCACAATGAGAAACAGTCATATGGAAATGTTAATGTGATATTATAGATATGACTTCTTTGGCTTTTGCTGCAACAGAATACAGAAATTAAGCCCTCCTGTCAAACTGTCATGGCTGCACAAAAATGCAATTCAAAATGCTACTTGCACAAATGTCAGATATTCTGTATAAAACATCATCCAAGAGTACATAGTGGTAGATTTGAGTACTTTTTGTGGGCAGTGTTTTAAATGTAATAGCTGCAATTAATGGAAATAATGTAGCAACAGACAGCTGCTGATTATTTTAATTGTGCTTCATGTTTATGAGAACGACAGACAGGTGTGGGGGTGGGGGTGGGGGCGGGGGGCTTGAGAAGGAAAGGTAATGGCTATTTCTCCAGGGTACTAACATGGATCACAGCTGTTAAGCAGCAGAAATTTCATCACCTCAGAGAGGAGCAAATCCCATCAGACATGTCAGTGAAGGGAGCGTAGTCTGTTACTAGAGCCAGTTAGGAGGCCAAAATGAAAAACAATGAACTCAAGACACAGTGGCCCTCTGCTTATTAGAAACAAGAATAATGATGGACACAATGGTCATGCCAGGTTTAATCCCCTCTAGATGATATAGTAACTAAGCAAAATTAAACCAACTGCCATTTCTATAAACTGTATAGTGTAGCTTTGTCAGCATAGTGTCAGTGTCATTGCATTGAGGTTTTCTTTGCATCCCCATTTGAAAATAGTGGAGATAGTCTGAGCTGTCTGAGCAGACATGTATTCTGTAACTGTATTAGGATTTAAACCTGATGTAGGCATGGCCTAAATGCCTAATCCTCACAATGCTATACAAAACAAAACCACACACTAAACATTTGTTTCCACATTTGTTTAACTTGTTTCCATCCCCTGGACTTTTGGCTTGACTCTGCCAGGTATGATGAGCTGGATTAGGTGTGACTCCACCACATGGACCTTTTGTTCTGTAGCAATTGATACTTGAGAATGTTGAAGACATCTTTTTTCTGATGACAGAAATATGACTTTGCAAACCTTTCCATGACTGGCACAGTATTATTATTATTATTATTATTATTATTATTATTATTATTATTATTATTATTATTATTGATTTTCTATTTTTCTCATAGGTCTGAAAAAAAAGAATTGCATTGGCATGGAATCATCACCATGATCATGAGACGGGGGCTTCTCCCACTTTTTAATTACAACCCCATTTCCATAAAAGTTGGGATTTTCTCTAAAATGCAATAAAAACAAGAATCTGTGATTTGTCAAGTCTCTTGAAACTTTAATTAACTGACAAAAGTACAAAGAAAAGATATTCAATTTTTTCACTGACCAACTTTATTGTATTTTGTAAATATAAACAAATTTAGAATTTGATGTCTTCAACACACTCCAAAAAGTTGGGACAGAGGCAAAATAAGACTGAAAAGTTTATAGAATATTCAAGTAACACCATTTTGGAGGATCAGGTTAATTGGTAACAGGGGAGGGTGTCAGGATTGGGCATAAAAGGAGCATCCACCAAAAGCTCAGTCTATCACTCAAGGATGGGTCGTGGCTCACCACTTTGTGCCAAACTTCGTGAGAGCATTGTCAGTCAGTTCAAAAAGAATATTGCTCAACGCAAGATTGCAAAGAATTTAGGTCTTTCACCATCTACAGTGCATAATATTGTGAAAAGATTCGGGGAATCCGGAGAAATCTCGTTGCGTAAAGGGCAAGGCCGGAAACTACTGTTGCATGTGCGTGAACTTCGAGCCCTTAGGCAGCATTGCCTGAGAAATCATCATGCTCACATGGGCTCAGGAATACTTCAGAAAAACGTTGTCATTTCTGCATCCAGAAATGCAACCCGAAACTCTATTACACAAGGAGGAAACCACACATCAACTCTATGCAGAAACGCTGCCAAGTTCTCTGGGCCCAAGCTCATTTCAGATGGCCTGAAAGGCAGTGGAAACGTGTGCTGTGGTCAGATGAGTCCACGTTTCAGCTTGTTTTATGGAAAAACGGACGTTGAGTTCTCTGTGCCGAAGATGAAAAAGACCAACCAGACTGTTATAAGCGAAAGGTGAAAAAGCCAGCATCTGTGATGGTATGGGGATGCATCAGTGCCCACGGCATGGGTGACTTGCATATCTGAAGGTACCATTGACATGGAGACGTATAATGAGATTTTAGAGGAAGGGTGATGTAACACAGTGGTAAACATACCTCTGTCCCAACTTTTTTTGAGTGTGTTGAAGGCATCAAATTATTATTTTTTTTAATTTACAAAATACAATTACATTGGTAAGTGAAAACATTGAATATCTTTTCTTTGTTATTTTGTCAGTTAATTTAAGTTTCAAGACACTTGACAAATCACAGATTTTTGTTTTTATTGCATTTTAGAAAAAAATCCCAACTTTTATGAAAATGGGGTTGTAAATGATTATTAGTAATACATCAGTTTACTCATCAATGTACAGACCATTTACTTATACCATGATTGAAAAGCTCTTCAAAAATCAATCCAATTGATCAGTCCTGTGTTTTGTTCTTTATTTTAGCCAAACATTGAATGGGTGTGTGTATTGCTAATTAAACAGTGTTCTCATTTTATCCTACCATCATCCAAATAATGCAGAGAAAGATTGTGATCAGATCAGATGCTAAACCGAGGTTTCAGACAAAACAATGCTTGTCTTTTGCTTTATCAAAACTACAGCTGATGTTGGATTATAAACACAAATATTACAAACAGATGAATCAGATCAGAATAACTGTTTGAGAGTGAATGTTTTGCACCTTCAGCTGCCGAGGACAAAGAGAAAAAAAGCCTGCTGCTCATGTCTTTTCTCAGTTTATATCCTTTGCACTCTACTGCCATCTGTGGAGATGAGAGAGTCTGTATCAATACAGCATCCCAGCACCTTTTCACCTTTTCACTTTCTACATGAGTTCCACACCTATAATCCCACATACTTCTTATATCCTTTGGGATTGCATAGAGTGAAATTGTATAGTCTTTTCTTAGAGTAGTAAGCATAAGTATATCTCTTTATTGAACTGCTGAGCCACTATGAGCTGATTTGTTTTTATATTTGTGATAGAAAAGGTTAGCTTACACATGATATATGCTATAGCGTTGCTACTAATGATAATAGTATAACACATTAACAAAACATATGACAATAGACAAGATTCTCTTTGGGAATTTTTAGATTTTAATTGCTTGATCCTGAGCTCAGGTTACTATCTGTGCAGTTTTGCACGTCTCCCTGAATCAGCATAGGTTTTTTTTTTGTTTTATTCAAAACAAGGCTGTTCTAAATTACCTTAGATGTAAATGTGTACCCTGTGTGACTTGTGTCCCATCCAGGGTGTATTCCCACCATACCTTGACCAGGATAACGCAGTTACTGAAGAAGAAGAAATGAACGAATGAATGAACAAATCAATTAATCAATGATTTTTATTGCAAGTTCTTTGGAAGAGAAGGACAGTGAGTTTTTTCTCTAATACAATGTGCTATGCAACCAGTCTCATGATTGCAAATAACTCATTGGAAAAGCTAGACATAGTTAGATTTTGGGGTGAACAATTGCAGCTTTTCTGACAACTTTATTTGTAAGAAGACATTCTTGTTCAATATTATTATTTTTATTTATCTGTAAGATAAGTAAGTATTAAGATAAGTAAGATTGCTCAGTGAAGTGTAGTCTGTTAGGACTTTTAAAAACTATTAAAAACTATTAAAAACTGACCATGAATTCATGCCACAATTTTATTTTAAAGTTGTTTGAATTATAAGTATTTAATTATGAATTTATTGTGTGTACAAGTAGTTAAAATGTAGAATGTATAATTATACCTTTCACCTTTTTTTAACACATCACATGATAATGTTTCTACTGTCACCACAGCAGTCTGTGCAATTCATTTCTCCATTGTCAATATGGAGACTGTCCTAGTCCCAGTCGCCTTCCCGAGGGGCACGATCAATGTAAAAATAGTTGGAGGAGTGTGCAGTTGTAATGACTCTACAATCTTCTCTGTCATTCCCCTGGGGGAAGATGCCTGTGCTTTGGGTTAGTCCTGTCATGCTCAGTGCTGAGGCCAAATCAAGTCTCATGAGTGCTCCCTCCCCTTCCCCACTAACAATAACCACTGCATCATTGAGTGGCAGGCTACCTAATGACTAGTGCTTTTCTTCTGCTCCACATTTTTTTTCCATGCACCAGGGCCAAATGGAAAATCTCTAAGCTTGCGAAAATAGAAAAATCAATAATCTATTCTATTCAATGGGCTCAAGTGTCACAGTAACTAGATAGGACTGGATGAGGTGAACTTGGCTCCTTGGGATAAGGTTATATTTTCCTCTTGCTTGCTAAACCTAAAAAAAAAATTTTTTTTAACTATTTAAATTTATTTTTTATAAGCACTGAATAGTGTAAATATTAAGCTGAAGACAAAAATGAAGCATATTAATCGTAACAATCTTAGCAGACTTATGCACGAGAAATAATTTAAAAATCAAACACTTGTAACCTAATCTTTCCTCTCCTATCTATCCAATCAAGTATCTGATCTGTAATCTCTGTGATTAGGATAATGTTTATAGTAAAATAATTTACATTTTTGTGGACTACAAAAGACTAAGTCATATATCTTTTTTCCCATGAAGATACCAGACAGTACTGGGAGCACAATCATTTTATACTTGGCTGATAGAAATTGAAAATCATCTTTTGAAATGGTGGTATCATCTGTTACCTTCATCAGAAAGCACCTCACTATTGCACTGTGTGAGTTGAGTCTCCAACACTCACTTTCACCTCTACACACACACATACACACACACACACACACACACACACACACACACACACACACACAATGACAACACTCTTTGAAAGCACTCTTAGTAAGGGCATTTTGAAATTTGCTCCTTTCAAAATAGAGCTCTTTTAGCAAAGGCTGTTTAAAGAACTATAACAAAATAATTTGATTTGTAAGTAAATGATGCCCTAAACTTGATGCCAAGCTGCACTTCACCTTTTTGGTTAGTGCCTTAGTGATTTTATTTTATTTTTTAAATAAATAAATAAATACATACATACATACATACATACATACATACATACATACATACATACATACATACATAAAGGAAAGATTTACATGTTTTCAACTGTGCAACTGCCATCTAAAAATCAAATCTTCATGAAGTTGTATAGTAAACTTCATCTTCATGAAGTTTTGTTACATTATTTAGTATTGTTTACTAGCTGAAATTTTAAAGAGTGGGGCACTCTACCATTTCTTTTATCCTGTTGGCTACCCTTAATGAATATATCTGAAATATCAAACAGAAGAATGAGTGAATATATTCACATATTTCTTGTCTTGCATTGACTATGCATTATTCTGGTCTTTTTTATTTTTATTTTCTTATTTTTGTTCTTATCTGTATAATGAAGCACAGTCTATACAGTGCAAAGTTGGACTGATTGACAGATTTGAACCTATAGTATGTAGAATGGTCATGGACTGATCCTGTGGATTGTAACCATTAGAAAATACAGAGAAACTGAAAGAGGCATCTTGGCTGAACGCCATTCTGCAAGCACCAAATGCAGCCCACACTTAAGCTCCAGCACAGAACGCATTCTGCCAGGCTCTTTTAATGAACGCTGGATAAGGTGAACTAGAGGGAGCAGGCATCTGTGCCGGAGGAGAAAGTTATTGATATCCCAGATTCATAATGAAGACACTGTTTCACCTTTTGCCATCACTCTCGGCAAAGCAGTAGGCTTCAGCTACATGGATTGAGTTGCTGCTCTGACCTTTTCTCTTTTTTAGCTCCTGGGTAGAGCTTTTTACTGTGCAAGGAGTTAACAAGGGCATTTTGATTAGTTGGAAAATTACAAGTATAGCTTTAGGAACTGCATGAAATGCAGTGAATCAGACAGATGTCTGGATTTAAATAAAGCTAAGTAACAACCATTTCCGTCATGTTAAAGGAGTCATATTTTGCTTTTTAATATTTTCGTTTTGTTTGGGTGTGTAATGTATCTGTTTGTGCATGTATAAGATCTGCAGAGTTACAAAGCTCATAGTCTCCCCCAAAGAGATTTGTTCTATCTAACAGAGAACACTGCTCCAGACCTGCCCAAAATGCGTTGTTCGAAGTCCAGATATTACTTCCGCAAATGTCTACATCACTACGTTAAATATTAGCATAATCCCGCCCAAAGGCAGGTGTGAAGAAAGAAGGCGAGGCTTCAGTGAATTGTTTGGAGCCATGTCGTAGAGACTCTGTGTGTTTCGGTGTGAAAGCAAAACCCCTTTGTTTGGCCTTCTGAAAATGGGTGAAATTAGGAATCAGTGGTTAACATTTATTTATAACACTGATCCTGATCAGTACAACCAAACGCTTTTCTTGTGCACAGCACATTTTGCAGAGGACAGCTTCCTGAACCTGGGAGAGTACAGAGCAGGCTATACACAAAGGCTACTCCTGGAAAGTGGGGCGATTCCCATTTTGCTCAGGCAATCTTGTATGGAGGACCAAACCTGCAGAAATAATATATATATATATATATATATATATATATATATATATATATATATATATATATATATATATATATATATATATATACGCAGTACTGTGCAAAAGTAATGCTGTAGAGCAAAGATGCCATCAAAATAATGAAATTAAATGTTTCCACATTAAAAGAAAAAAAAAATACCATAAAGAGCAGTAAACAGTAATAAATGAACCAAAGACAATATCTGGTGTGACAAAAAAAAAAAAATTAAAATAAAAAAGTAGTCTCTGGTACAATTTGTGCAGTTTTATAAGGAAATTAGCTGGTAAGTTTTATTGAGCATCTTGCAGAACCAGCCACAGTTCTTCTTGAGACTTTGACTTATGCACTTGCTTCTTATTTTTGCAGCAAAACCCAGCAACCTTCATTGTATTTTTTGTCTGAAAAGTGGTCTCTTGCGTAATATGCTGCTTAATTTTGTGCTAGAAAACTAATGTTTGGGAATCTAAAATGTTTTTTGTACTAACTTGATAATGTAGAAGTCATAAAATAAAAAAATCTATAACAAAGTTTGTACTAAAACAATAGGGTGTGTTATGAAACACACGGGAGGGCTGGATGCAAGTGCAGGGGAAAAAGTCACTTTATTAGGAATAACTCAAAACTATAGGAACATATACAAAACGGGGGAAAACTCAACACAAAGGCAGGGTCGGAATCAGTCAAACAATAATCCATAAAATAGGCAGTAGCGAGAATCCACAAAATAGCAAGTCAATAATCCACAAAATGGCAAGACAATAATCCACAAAAATGCAAGGCAGAAATCCACAAAATAACGAGGCAATAATCCACAAAATAGCGAGGCGATAATCCACAGTCCAGGAAACGCGTGGTGAGGGCAAACGCAAGAGAATGTTCATTCATTCAGTTCAATTCAATACTCCGCCCAATACTCGGTGGAGAAACGTAAGGGTTTAAATAACACAAACGAAACAAGGGAAAACACAAAACACCTGAAACTCATAACGAAACATAAAACAGAACCAATGAGCAAACGGGGGCGGAGACATGACATGAACCAAAAACAAAGAACCAATAAGCAAACGGGGGCAGAGACATGACGTAAACCAAAAACAAAGAACCACATGGTGAAGTAAACAAAGCAAAAGTCTATGAATGGGAAACTGCGCTACTCGCTGTCCTCAGCGAGCAGCGCGAGGGAAAAGTCCAACCGAGTCTGTGAACGGGGACATGCGGAAGTGCACTACTCGCTAGCCTCAGTGAGCAGCGCGAAGGGGAAGACCCTAACAGAGCTCCCCCCAAAGGCGTTTCTCCCGAAGTGCCAGAGTTCCGACCACTCTGGCGGGCCTGGGCCCCTGGGAAGGATCATAATCTCTGCCCCCCTGGTCCCGAGGCAGGCATAGTCCATAGTTCCTGGGCCAGAGCAGAGCGTGGCTGGCCGTCCCATCGGCCACCAGCGTGAGCGAAGCGTGGCTGGCCGTCCCATCGGCCACAGGCGTGAGAGAAGCATGGCTGGCCATCCCGTCGGATGGAACTTGGAACTTGGACTGGGGCATGAATCTAGGCATGACGCTGGGCTGGCATGGACTGAGGCATGGACTGGGACATGACTCTGGGCATGAACTAAGGCATGGACTTGATCTTGGACTGGAATCTAAACAGGGACTAGGACTTGGTTCTGGACCAGAACTTGGATATGGACTTGGACTTGGACATGGACTTGGATATGGGCTAGGACAGGAACCTGGACATGGACTAGGACTTGGACATGGACTAGGACTAGGGCAGGAACCTGGACCTGGACTAGGACATGGACTTGGACATGGACATGGGCTAGGACAGGAATCTGGACATGGACTAGGACATGGACTGGGACATAGACTTGGACATGGACTAGGACTAGGGCAGGAACCTGGACTTGGACTTGGACATGGATTAGGGCAGGAACCTGGACATGTGCTAGGACCTGGACATGGACTTGGCTTGGAAGGAGGTCATCCCGTGGACCTCCGACATGGACTTGGCTTGGGAGGAGGTCATCCCGTGGACCCCCGACTTGGACTTGGCTTGGGAGGAGGTCATCCAGTGGACCCCAGGCAGGAACGTGGCTTGAGCAGAGGTCATCCTGTGGACCTCCGGCAGGAACAGGACTGGAGCGGAGGTCTCCTCGTGGACCCCTGGCAGGAACGTGGCTTGAGCGGAGGTCCCCTCGTGGACCCTCGGCAGGAGCGTGGCTTGAACGGAGGTCCCCTCGTGGACCCCTGGCAGGTACAGGACTGGAGTAGAGGTCCCCTCGAGGACCTCCGGCAGGGACAGGACTGGAGTGGGGGTCCCCTTGTGGACCTCCGGCAGGGACAGGACTGGGGACTGGAGCAGGGGTCCCCTCGTGGACCTCCGGCAGGAATCGGAGCATTTCAGGCAGCCTGGAAATGGAGGTATTACGATAATGTACAGTATGTGACAAATAATGCATTTTTTGAATATAAAAGCATGTCAAGCCAATAAACAACATTATGAACTTTTAAAAACGTTTAAAAAGCAAAATATGAAATCCATTACTTTGAACTGATAAACAGCTGTTCATTGAAGACACCTTAGTAGTCATTCCAGCATACTGCATATTAGCAATATCTATATGTCTGACTGTCTGTATGTCTGTTTGTCTGTCTGTGTTTATTCATCAAATAACTGTAAACATGCCCAGCCATCATACAGGATTATTCTTCCAGTCCTTCATTACATGTTAGCATAATATGTTTATTTTCATGTGTGGTTGGTGTCTAACAGTTAAGTGATTATATTAATTCTGTTTAATTGAAGACTCTGCTCCAGCTTCTAGTTTAACCACAGTTGCTCTACATAATTTAGTCTCAGTTTATGTTCTGTAGCGCTAAGACTTCAGGAGGCACATGAACCTCACTGGGGCTCCAGGATGCACAGGAACCCCGGTGCCACTTCAGAGGCAAACAAGGAACTTTGTATTAATGGTTTAATTGTATACACTTTTCCTTGCCATTTTTATGATGTTTCCCCTGTAGAACCAGCCTGGTCTCCAACCTGACCTGGTAACACTACAAGTCCATTCAGTCTCAGATTTGCAGTTCATTTGGTGTCATTACTTCTGTTTCTTGTTTTGAAGCCCTTGATTATGTTTCTACCTCTTAGGGTGTCGCTGATGTCAAATGTCAATGCTTAATAAATTTTAATAATTTTTAGAAATTAAAACCATCAATAGAATACAATCAATATGAAAGTTTCTTTGATGGGACATCACCCCATTAAATACAAATAAATATCTTAAAACCTAAAACCTAACACATCAATTTCACCAAACAATTAATTCATGTACAACCCCAATTCTGAAAAAGTTGGGACAGTATGGAAAATGCAAAAAAAAAAAAAAAAGTCATTTGAAAATTCAGCATTGGCGTTGGTGTTGACAAAGATTTATCAAAGTATTCCCAAACCCCATGTCAGGATATCCATTACAGACTCATGATGGTTTTTAAGGCAGTGACGTCTGAGGGTTCGGAGATCACGTGCACTCAGAAGTGGTTTTCGGCCTTGCCGTTTACGCACCGAGATTTGACCGGATTCCTTGAATCTTTTAATTATATTGTGCAATATAGAAGGTGAAATGCCCAAAATCCTACCAATTTGTCTTTGGGGAATGTTTCTCTCAAAGTATTGGATTATTCACTAACGCATCTGTTGGCAAATTGGTGAGACTCGACCCATCTTTGCTGTTGAAGGACTAAGCTTTTTTTGGAGGCTCTTTATATACTATGATTAGACAACTGCCTCACCTGTTTCACATCACCTTCTTATTTCAACTTGTCACATCGCTATTAGTCCTAAATTGCCCTGTCCCAACTTTTTTGGAACGTGTTGCATGCATCAATTTCAAAATAAATGTTTATCGTCAAAAAACTATGCAGTTGATTAGGTAAAACATCAAATACCTTGTCTTTATATGTTTTTTTGTTTAAATACAAGTCAAAGTACATTTACAAATCACTCCGCTTTGTTTTTATTAGCATTTTCCATACTGTCCCAACGTTTTCAGAATTGGGGTTGTACAAATGTACAGAAAAATGTATAATTTCTTTCAAGTTTCTGCTGTCATGCTTTTTGAGGACCAATATCTGTCTACCAACACTCATACCAACTGGATCCTGCATCCCTGCTCAGGATGAAGTGCTTTCTGAAGATAAAAGAATGAATGTCTAAGGACTAACTTTGATCTTATCAAATATTATTTATTCACTCTTACAGTATATGACTACTTTGCATGTTAATGATAAATATGCTGAACTAAAACTGTTTTGTTTAATCAAGTTATTGTTTACTTCCACCTCCATACAACCATCGTGTTTAGCCAAATTCTAATCACTTTGAATCTACTACTGCCTCATGTAGCTGATACTGTTTTTATATCCTAGCAAAACATCTATTTAGAACATTATATTTATACTGTTTTGACCTATAGTGCTTTGTATATTGCTATTACACCCAAAATACCACCTTAGGGAACAGTTATGCATGTCTGTGTGTCTATTAAAATGACACAAATTCAGAGCAAACTAAAATTGATACTAAAATAGATTTAGAGACATTTGATAAATATTTTATTTGTCTATGACTGTTATTAAACTCACATGTGTATTATATTACAGTATATATGCCCTTCCATAACCAAATTCTCTCTTTTTTTGCAACAGAATAATATATTTCATAACTGAGCACAGTATCACTGTTAAATCAGCATCCTAATCAATTCTCCCAGTTAGCCACTGAAGTATATTTTCCACAGATATTGAACCATCAAAGCATGTGACTTCAAAGTAAACTATTCTTTTGGTTGCAAGAAAGAGCCAGATTGAAATGGTCCTGTGTTGTTATGTTGAAAGAATCTTCTCCCAGGAGAGTGCAAAATTTTCCCCAGTCCAAGACAGACATTATACAAGTATGAATGCATCTATCCCTCTAAGTTACATTTGGCAAACAAAACTCCTTTTAATGCATTATGTCAGAATTCACAAGGTCCAAGAATGCCAAAGTTGGCACCTTTAAGCATAGAACTTTTTTATTATGATGATGATAACCAACTTTCACATAAAACAATTCAAAATGAGGAAAATTAGCTTATTACATGAATATAACATTTTTGTCGGGCTAACTGTCAAAGAGTGTGGTGTGATTATAATCCACATTTAACCATGAAATGGGCATCAGTCTAATTATTTTTTACTCATCAAAAAGTTAAAAATAAATATAAGTTTCTACACCAACTCCATTGCAATACTATTATTTTATTGAACAGAATACTAAAAGTGATAAGTCCTGCAGAGTTTCATTACAGTACAGATATCTAGCCCAAATGCTTCCAGTGAGCTAGATATTCTGGCTCTCATTCTATGCCTAATTCACCCTGGTTTGAGGTATAATTTGCAGTGATTTATTTGATAGTTACCAAGTCTTATGGTAACCCAAACAATGTAAGAAAATGGCTGGTACATGAGGCATGAAAATGGCTCTGTGCTTTTATCTTGTTGGGTCAATGCTAAACCTTGTTCAAAACTGTCCAAGGTTAATTTCTTCTGTGCATTCCGATTCTTCTGTCCATTACTCCTTATTTTTACCCCCAAGATATGTGCAAAAGGAGCACATTTCATTTAGCTTTCTTTTATCATCTTTGGAAGTTCAATTAACAGAGTAATCACTGAAATTTGAGAAAACAACACGTTCATTTCAATAATGCTTGCAGGGTTAATTATCTTACAAATCTGCAATAAGGCTTAGTCACTATTACACATACATTTTTTTTTCTCTGAAACTAAATTTGGGTATAGACTTGGACAAACTGGAATGCATCATTAATAGTGATGTCATCTACAAGAAAGTACAAATCAATTTTGGGGGGAAAAATCAGGTCTGTGATTAGGCATAATATTTGTTCCATATTTATCTGTCATAGTGATTGCCATTTTCTATTCTGTAGTGTGATGGAGCAGTGTGATGAACATGGGATACACTCATCAACTCATCAAGAAGCATTAACTTGACAAACCAAATGACAAAATTTCTTCAATTGACTTCAAATAGTAATCTTTTAAACTTTGGATTCCTAGCCTTTACCCATTTGTCACCAACATATGCATACACATACTGAAAGTACAGTATATGTTATTAACACAATAATAACATTGGTAATTAGAAAACAGTCTTATACAAGCTGCAGCACATTACCACTTCAGTGTGACCTCACACCAATTAGAGAAAGAGCTGCCTAGTCAAAAACAAACAAACAACAAAAAAAAAAAAAAAAAACATAGCTTACAGGCCTTGGGAATGTTTGTCCAAGTCTGACTTGGTAATATTGTTTGGGTACCTATGGTTACAAGGCATTAAATATGATATACACCTAAAATTACCCAAAAAGGTACTCACAACTAAAAGAGCTACTTTTCAAATTTGGATATTGTGATAATATTGTTTTAAAAAGTAAATCAAGACAAATTTCCTGCATGATTTAGACTGAGGAAAGAGTCCTTTTGTCCAAATTTCATCAAATGTATTTAGTTTCAGCAATAAGACTTGCTATATTATCTCAAAAGCAAAATCTATAAGTCTCCTTCTGGTATTTTCATTCTGGTGAGTGTGGTGAGCATATTTACTTATATATAAAAAAATAAAAATAAAAAAAACGTGTCCTCCACCCACCCCATCTCTCTCTCTCTCTCTCTCTCTCTCTCTCTCTCTCTCTCTCTCTCTCTCTCTCTCTCTCTCTCTCTCTCCCCCCCCAATCACAGACAGGAAATATTGTTATGTATTTGAAGAGTTATGACATTAAACACAGTGAAGGTTCAAATGATTCATGCAGAGGTAGAATGGGGGTCTGAATGTACTGTCAACCTGATCTGTATGACTATTACAGACCAAAAATTACTTCACAAAGTCATCTAATAGAGGGGTTTAGCTAAAATAGCCTTCCTAACCTAACAGTTCATTCCAGGTTCAGCATGTTCCACCAACAAAATGAAAGTGAAATCTGTTTCAGATATTTCAAGACACAATGTGTGTGCATATTTCAAAAGGATTTCAAACAAGTAATTGTAGAATTTGCTATATATCAGCATATATTTTATCCTATACTATACTTGTACTTTATCAGCTACTTTTACTCACCACTGAACAAGAATCAATCATTTTTTACAGAGACTACCAATAAATAATATAATGATAAGACAACACTTCAGACAATAATATAACCTGAAAGGCTACATGGCAAAAATAGCCAACGGACTGTTGGCTACTGAATTATACTGAAAGAGTAGACAGTAACCTTTGTTGAGAAGGTTATGATGAAGTCATTTCATTATACCTATAAAGTCTGACTTGGTACTTTTAAAAAACAAAATAGGGCCAAAAGTTTACATAAACCAAGTTACAGTAACTGTCTCTTTAAACAGTCTGGAAGATTCCCAAAATTGATGCAATGAATATTAGAAGCTTCTGATCAACCAATTGTCATGATTAGGAGTTAATAGGAGCACATCTGTGGCTGTTAATGGGCCTTCCTGTTATGTAAACATGGGGGAAGGCAGGATGCATGTGCAGGGGAAAAGTCAGTTTATTAGGAACAGCTGAATTCGAAAGTAACAGAACACAAAGGAACAGCAAAAATAATCCACTTGGAACAGGAACATGAATAATCCAAAATGAAGTGAGGCATAAATCCAGTGAGCACAAAACACAAAAAGAAAACAAAACGAAATAACACAAACTCGCGATACGGGGCTATGGACTAGGAGCAATGAACTATGGTCTAAGAGCTATGGGTGAGAGAATGTGAGACGAGTGCGAGCGCACAGCACACACAAACATATTACTCTAATACTCAGCGTCTGAGTGAACAAAAGAAACGGTTTAAATACACAGAATTAAACAAGGACAACACGAAACACCTGCAACTCATAATGAAACAATAAAAAGAAAACCAATGAATAAACAGGGGCGGAGACATGACAAACTAGGAAGCAATAAACATACAGAGGTGGAGACATGACGTAAACCAAAACAAAGGCACATGGCAAAGTAAACACATGAGAGTTTATGAATGCATAGTCCAGCGGGTTTTTGTGAATGGAGCTCTCGCTACTCTGTAGTAGCGCGAATCGTGGAATGCGGAAGTGTTAGCGCAGCAAACGACTCTGGGAGTCAGCCGCTCGCTTAGCAAGCGACTTCGCATTCGAGGGGTTCTCTAACACTTCCTTTAGAGACAATGGCTTTTGCTCTTGATACTAACAACAAAATTAACTATTTGGCCATAATGATTAAAGTTATATATGGAGAAAAATGGATGGGAAGGAGGAAGGAGGATTATCTAGAAACACTGAAGCAAAAGTTATTCTTGGTTGTAGCTGCGTCTTTCAGCAGGACAGTGATCCTAAGCCTACAGAATGAAAGTATTGAAGTAGCCATCACAAAGCCCTGACCTGCAGGCACCTGCCCTTTTTCTTCCTCAAGAGAAAGTGCCCTTATATATATATATATATATATATATATATATATATATATATATATATATATATATATATATATATATATATATATATATATATATATATATATATATATTCCTGAATCCTGTCTGCGCACAGCTTCCCTGTCAAACAAATATATTTACTGAATAAAAAATCAAAATACCAGGTCGGGAGATGAGACTTTGTCGAGTTCCGATGCCCTCCCTCTCTCCCTCCGTGTCTCCGCGCAGCAGTGCAGCACACATCGGCACATCAGACACACAGACAGGCAGACAGCAGCCCCTCCCAGCTCCTATACTAGTTGTGTTTTTCTTAGCTTGTGTGTAGGTGAGTGGTAATGAACAAAAGACTAAGCTACCAGTGCCTCGACTTTACTTTACATGTGTATAAATAGTGTTAGGGTTTAGTTTAAGGATTGGTGGTTTAGAAAAACAAAAAATCTCTGAACTTAAATTAAATTATAGCCTTTAATTTGGTTTGTTTCCAGACCCTTCGAAATGAAAACGATTTTTATTAGTACTACCAGTCACTGTATTAGTTAACAGAGAGCGTTAACAATATGTCAGTAATTAACAATATGTCAATGTAATTAACATTATTAATGGCTATTCATATACAATATGAATGTAAATGTATACAGTTCATATAGTCTTTATTTCATGATGTGTTAAGAATTAGTGCATTTATTAATCCATAATTGTGAAAGCATTGATTTTGTATTAATATATTCTTATTTGTGGAGCCTATTGTATTGTGTTACCATAAAATGAATAACACATTCTTAAACATGCAGTATTTTGACTGCAGGGATATATATGACAATTTTGAAAGGAAAATATTTGGAAGCCTAAAACTTTTGTGTTTTTATAGTTTGGTCTATGAAAGGAATGCCTCTGATGTCCAGCTCTTTAATTAGACTATTCTCAACCTCTAACTATTGTTGGTATATGTTGTTTGTTCAGTGCCAGTAATTAGTGTAATAGAAAATAATAGTAAAAATTTTGAGCCATTACTCCTCTAAACTGTGGCACCATGTCCAGATGGGACCTAAGGCCTGCCTTAAGGTTGTTTTACCCCAGACTTTGTAACCACTACACTTTAGTATTTCTTCATAATAATACGGTAATACTTAATGCAGTCAGAAAGCATT
The DNA here is from genome assembly GCA_023630585.1 of Cranoglanis bouderius. NCBI lineage: Eukaryota > Metazoa > Chordata > Actinopteri > Siluriformes > Cranoglanididae > Cranoglanis > Cranoglanis bouderius. The sequence continues at coordinate 25,154,795 of CM042544.1, forward strand.
GACACTGAGGTTGTACATGCACAAAGCCTATTTTTACTCTTGAATTCTATTTTATGCTACTTGCCCCCAGCAGCATGATAGGGGTTTCAAGCTAGAAACCCCTACAAAATGCAATATTCACGCTATATTGTGCAGTCTAGGGCCATAATCTAAACAACACATGAGCTTATTTCAAATTGGATTACTTGTAATTACTTCAGGTAATAATAGTACATGGTGACATTTACTGTATAATAATCTAACTCCCATGTGGGCAAAACAGTGGTGTTAAATAAGCTTTAGGCATCACACTGTGAGGTAACCAATGCAGTTCATGTCATGGTACCACAAAGTGGCTAAAGAAGTCATTCCTGTAATTGTAATAATCCATTGGTGCCTCATATATACAATGTACCAAGGGGAGCCAAGACATTTCGTTTAATATCACCATAAAGTGGTTGTATACAGAAAGGAAATGATGTACACTATATGTCCAAAATTTTGTGGAAACCTGACCATCACATGCATATGTACAGTATGTGTATTTTGAACATCCCATTCCAGATTTAGTCCCCCCTTTGCTGTTATAATAACCTCCACTCTTCTGGGAAGGCTTTACACAAAATTTTGGAATGTGACTCTGGGGATTTGTGCCCATTCAGCCACAAGAGCAGTAGTAAGGTTGGCCACTGATGTTGGTCATCCCAAAGGTGTTCAGTGGGGTTGAGATCAGGGCTCTGTGCAGGCCACTTGAGTTGTTCCACTCCAACCTTGGCAAACCATCCTCGCTTTGTTCATAGGGGAACTGTCATGCTGGGACAGGTTTAGGTTTCTTAGTTCCAGTGAAGGGAAATTGTAATGCTACAGTATACAAAGACATCCTATACATTTGGTTGTCTACTTTGTGGCAGCAGTTTGGGGAATGCCCACATATGGGTGTAATGGTCAGGTGTCCACAAACATTTGGTATATACAGTATACATGTTACATATTTAATATGAACAATAATAATATACATATGATAAAACTTGTCATTGAAATCCTATTGAATGATGCATTTGTCACTGCTGCCTCAGCATCACTGGTTGCAACCAAATGGAAAACATGGCAGGCACAGCGATTTTGGGCTGGCAGGTGATGATCCTCATTTTCAGTTTTATTAAGAATGGCAGTAACATCAGTAAACTAAACTTCTTTCTCTTAATCCTCCTTTTTATCTTCAGTCATATCTTCCTTTGCTGTCAACACACTAAATACTTTAATTAAGTTTGACCTATTGTCAACAGTAGTCAACACCACTTTGTTTTGGATGTTAAAGTCCCTGGGGTAATCCTCAAGCATCTCTGCCAGTATGCCATAAGAATGTCTGCCCTTGATTTTTTGGCAAGCCAATCCCCCTGAAGAGATGGTAAGTGTGTTTTAATCTGTCCAATGCACAGTGACTCTTAGATAACTTTTATTGTTTGTGGACCATGCATCTGCAGCTTTTGCAGAAAATTCTTGATCGGACAGATTTTTGTATATTGCATATTTTGCATATCTACCTTTGTGGTAGTATACTGCTCATCAAGCCTCTTGACTGTTGTATTTCTGGACATAAAGTGCCTTAAGGACAAGAGCCCCCTGAATAACTCCTGAAATTCTGTCTGTGGAACAATACAGAGTAAATAAAGCCCCTGAATAACAAAATTCATGGTCAGACTGTGAAACATTGCATGTGTCACTATAGTTACAGCTCTTCTAAAATATGAAGGTGCACTTAGGGTTAGTGTGCTTGATGCAGCCTCCTCTCCACAAAACTATTGAAGCTTTCCTTTTATAAAATTTCTGCACTCTCTGTAGTTCTTTCCATCAAGCTGGACTCTAAATATTAAGAAAAACTGTGGTTGTGTGAAGATGTACTTTCAAGTTGATTAAAACTTTATCAGTTAACATTAATCTGGTCCATTCTATTTCAAATTTGTTTTGTGCTACCAAAAATAAGAAATATACATAATAGGAATATCCATGTTATAGTTTGTTACATATTTTGTTGTTATAATTTATATACCTTGTACCTATATGTGTTCTACACTAATTTGAAAGAATTTAACACAGTTATGGATTGTTTGATTCAAACAATAATGTTCAACTGATTATGTGAAAAGGGAAAAAAGGGAAAGACATAACATTTTGTTGCATTGTACTGATACTTGGTGAAAGAGTTAGCTACTTACTGGAAAAGGTACTGTAACGTCTGAACGTATCAAACTGATTTCTGAATCAGCCTGGATCTAGCAAAGAAGTTTCTCTGTGTCTTTGAGCCTTGAATCCTTATCGGTAACCCCAATCCGGTCTTCACCAGATGCCATCGGAATGCGACACGACCCCCCCTCTTCAGACACACACACACACACACACACACAAACACACACACACAATGGGAGAATCTCTTTTCAATGTAACATGTAATTATATGTAATTATTCGATGTCCAAATAGTGTGATGTTTTCGTGTTTGCATATATTGTGTGTTTATGTAACATAACTATAATGATTTTAGATAGTTTTAACTTAGGATATTATTTTAAATGCCTGTAACCATGTTTTACTTGTAATATTCTTTATAAGTCCATCGAATTTGGTATGTGGTTAATCGTCTTGCGATACCCTGATTGATTATGCATATCATATTGCAATGGGATACATTATTTCATGCTTTTTCTTAATTTCACACGTAATACGGTTTAAACCGGCTCCTCCCTGGACATGCAAATTCGGGTCTGAGACCAGACAAAGAGAGTTCATCCCGCCAACAAATCCAACTTCCTGATTGGCCAATAGCCCAAAGAGGTGTGTGTGTTGGTGTTGTCTTTAAAACAACACCACGCTTTGAAATCATTCTCTACTCACTTACTCTTCTTCACTTCAACTTCACTTCTATGCTCCTTCCGGTTTCTCTCCCCCGGGGCCACGTGCTCCGGGAAGAGGAAGCCGGGATCTCTCTCTCCCGGACAAAAGATGCAACCGCCTCACGACCCACACCTTTTCAAACGGCACGACGAACCAGCGAACTCTACACGACCTCGCACAAACTTTCACACAGAAGCCATGCAAGTATAGTTAATGGATCTATATCTGCGTTTAAGATTTTACCCCTGTTTACAGGAGATTTAAGTTCGTTGCTGGTTTTGAAAAACGCTAATTAGTTGTGTTTTTGTCTGCCATTTCCTTTTATTTCATTACTTTCTCTCTATACCTTTTCTTTCCTTGTATATAGAAGTACATATGTATGTTTTGCTTAGAGTTAGTCGTGTGTATCCATAGTTACATCTAGTTATTAAAATCTATTATCCCACGCTTGATTTGTCTCTGTTTTTTTATGTGATGAGTCAATTCTACGCTGCATAAGATTTCGGCTACCCGCTCTAATTTTAATAACAAAATTCTTTGGTTACCCGCTCTGGAAACTGAGATTTCCTTCCTGGCCAGAAGGATAAACTCCCTCTTTAGATTCATAAATCTAAACTAGACTACAGCTAATCCTAAAAGCTGATCTAGACCACATACATAGTCATAATTAATTATAATCCGTTGTAGTTAATTATCTATATGTGTATGTGCACATACATGAATTCCCTTTCATGGCTGATGTATATTTATAACTGGTCACAACACGCGTTGATTAGATATATAGATATATTTCACGCCATTCGAGCTAATTCCTTATATAAATTGGAGAATACATTTAAACGTGTTAAACATCTTTTAATTCGTTACATGAATTGTAACTGGTGGAGAATATTTTTAAGCGTTGCAGATTCATCCGATTTACTACACATTCTGGTAGATAATGCGGGCACGCTTTAAAACTCTTCTCCTTTAAAAAGGTGCTTTGAATCCAAGCGTGCGCTTCTGTTTCATTTTTCATGTTTAAAGTTGATCCATTACATTATTCTGGTGGAAAAGAATAATGCTAATAATGATTGATTCGTTACAGTACACTATTTTGAATTCAGCTACTGCCATGCCACTAAAAAGCTAGCAGCATCACTTAGTTAAGCTGGTAACATCACTACTTCAAAATAGCTGTTCCCCAAAATTTCATACCAGAATGACATTACATGACATCAGCTGTTTTAGGGGGTATCATAAAAATGGTTTCAGCTTCAGAATTTTTGTCAGTTAATTACATGCTTAAGTGCATTGCTTTTAGCTGAAGAGCTCAGTTTTTAGCAACCTCTAAGCTCAGTATAACAGAACTCTAAATCACTGTGGACCATGACTACCTCTTACCCTAAGTACTATTGACCAATTAAAGAGATTTGGTTTTGTTGCTGTTTTGGTGAGGATGAAGCCTTCTTTGATTCCTTTCGATGCTATCATTTGAATAATAAAAAAAAAAAAACACACAAAAGACAAAAGAGAGAAAGAAACTGGTAGTCCTCTTGATTATATCTTTCCAGTGGAACAAACTCATAGGCTTAAAAATGCTAAGTGGACATTAACTGTTGTCAAATGTAAAAATAGGAATTGTTGGGAAAAATTGACCATCTGCACACAGGTCTGGCTGCCAACAGCAGTGTGCAAATTTAGTGATTTACTTGTGCATGTCTTTGTAGTCTGCAGGCTGGTTGCACAATGTAAATGACAATAGTGGTGTGTTTTCTCAAAGAGGTACAACTGTAGAGTTCTGTTCGTGCTAACTGCAAGAACTTTAGTCCACCATTGTAACATCTTCATTACCACACAGCCAGAACAGTTCACTTAATGTTAATGTTTTATCCTCAACAGAGTCAGAGAGCATTGAAAGGCAGATTTACTAACAACTAGCACTGTTGCACACCATTTGACTGTCATGATGATCTAAACAGGTGCAGGGGTTTTTTAGTGCCTATACGATCAAATGGCTGGTCATTATCATGTACTGCATATGTACTATGAGGGGATACTCTGCAGAGACTATTGTAATTAGTCACATATTGCATTTATGAAGGTCAATAGCAATTACTGACTTTGTGACCTGTGAAAAGCTTGTCTTATTTTGGGTACAAACATGGCTGTAATAGTTATTGCATTTATCACTGTGGCTCTGTAGCTTTGCAAAGGTGTCTTTGAAAGCTACAGAGCCACAGTGATAAATGGCAGTGATTTTTTCTAAACACATGTTAAATAATTTTTAATGACAAAAGAAATAATTTTTAATGACCAAAGAAAACATTTCTAGCATTTGCATACATATTCTTTGTAGATCATGCACTTTATCAACCCCACTCCCACCAAGATAAATAGGTATTAAAATGGCTATAATTAGTTCTTCTCTTTGTAAATCTGTCTTACAGTTACTTCACCTAGCCTGTGTGTGTGTGTGTGTGTGTGTGTGTGTGTGTGTGTGTGTGTGTGTGTGTGTGTGTGTGTAACTGTGAGCAAAGCAGTTTTACAACCAAGAGCAACTTCATTGTGTATGACATTATATGAACATGTCATAAATGTTATCATTGATTCCTGATTTATTGTTTCGATTATTTAGATATTATATACTGTTTAGGAAGCCCTGGTTTAGTGGTAGCTTTTATGGTGTTTTACATTCTCGGTGGTTCACCTTTTGTGCCAGGTTTATGAATTTATTGAAAGGAAAACAATACACCTGATATTTTTAACTGTCAACATCCATGTTAGCTTTGCTGGGGCAATGTTTTGGATAAAAGACAGACTAAGCCATTACATTCAACACAAAGAAAAAAATACTGAGTGTTAGCTTGCAATCTTTCCTACGCCAGAGTAAATTGCTTTCATCTCGGCTGGGCTCCCCTTTGTTGCAATGTGACAAGGCCAATGATTAAACCAGAGGGAGATCAATAACACGCCAGGACCAGCTCAAAACCAACAAGAGCAAATCAACACTTCACTGAGCTGGGCCGTGCCGGAGTTGTCCCTAGGCCCAAATCCTCAGAGAGGAGAAGAGAAGATCTGATGATTTGGCACTTTCTGATGACTAGTCAGTTAACCATAGCTAATGAGGTCTGACAAACAGACAATGATTCTCATTGACAGAAGGTTTGCTAGCTGTATATCTGAGTGTCTGTTCTCATAAGTAGGTCTAACAGAAGAAGGAAGGAAAACATGTTACACAAACCAACTTTATGAAAGATATCTTAGGAAATACAAGGTTGTTGGTAAGCTAGGCTTAAAGCTATGATCTTGTTTTAACAGTTAGTGGAATCAGCTGTTCACCACTGTAATGATACTGATAACATTCTATAAAGATCTATGAAGTTAAAATAGTTCTATGATATTTCAATAAATTTCTGTTTATCAAACTTAATTGTTGGATTCTAAATCTTAATCAAAATATGTACGAGAGGGGACCTGTTATGTAAAAGGGAGGAAGGGCTGGATGCATGCGCAGGGAAAAAATTCCCTTTATTAGGAACACAGTCAAATATAACGGAACGGGAGAAACGTGACACAAAAAACAAGTCGAAAACGAATAATAATCCACAAAAAGGTAAAGTAATAATCCAACGAAACAGGGTAATAATCCAAACGGGCATAAATCTGGGAAGAAAACAAAATGAAACATGAAAGGAGGCGATGGTCTATGATGAATGATCTAAGAGCTAAGGTCTATGGTCTATAAGCGAGAGAGCAGGAGAAGGTAGCAGGCATAACGCACATGCCGGAACTTACTCTAATACTCTGCGTCTGAGTGAACAAAAGAAACGGTTTAAATACACAGAATTAAACAAGGACAAACATGAAACACCTGCAACTCATAATGAAACAATAAAAGGAAAACCAATGAACACAAGGAGGCGGAGACATGACGTGAACCAAAACAAAGGCACATGGCAAAGTAAACACACGAGAGTTCATGAATGCATAGTCCAGCGGGTTTTTGTGAATGGAGCTCGCACTACTCTCCGTAGTAGCACGAAGCGTGGAATGCGGAAGTGTTCGTGCAGCGAACGACTCTGGGAGTCAGCCGCACGCTTAGCGAGGGACTTCACGTATGAGGGGTTCTCTAACAGGACCCAAAAATTCTGAGAATTGTTAAAAAAAAAAAAATAGTGTTATAAAACTTTTATAAGGAGCATTTTTCCTTTAATCCCCTTCAAAGTACTCTCCTTGTGATTTCACCAGCATTTCTCCCATTCCTGGAAACATTTCCCTTAGTCATCTTTTGTCATCATGTCCTGGATTTTTTTCTGGATTTCTTCCAAGATTTCTTCCAAGATTTCTTCCCTTTCAGTCTCATATGTAAATTCTGGAACAAAAAGAAGTCACAAGGAATGAGATCTGGCAAATATGGTGGATGTGAAGCAATAATCACATTGTCATCATCTGATTAAAAACTCCTTGTTTGACAAAGCAGTGTGTGCATGTGCATTATTGTGGTGCAAAATCCAGTTCTGGGTGCACCACTTCTCTGGAAGTTTTTTTTTTTTTCTGATGCGTTCCCGTAGACACCTAAGCACTTCTATGTAAAATCACTTAGGTGTGCACACTGAGTGTGCATGGCCGGGAATGTTTGGGTCTCCCTCATATATTTTCAGTATATCGGGTGATTATCTTCATGAAGTTGAGGTTCAAGTTCAGGTACAAGTCATGATTTATTGTAATAAGGGTGTTATATCATTTATCTACAGTGTGATAAGAGTATTATCCTTAAGTGCATGATGATTGCCTAGAGGAAATACAAATTGTTCAGCTATTGCTGGCATTGGGACAATTCTTCTACAAAATTTTTCTAACACAAAATAAAGAGATATGACAAGAACACTATTGCCAGTTTTTATTTTATCTAACTTTAACATATATACACAGGACTATAAATGATAATGCGTTTCACTGTAAGCTCTTTGGAGGGGGCAGGTTTTTGCTTTGTTAAGGACAGACTAGGTGTAATGCTGTACAAGAAATAAGGTTGACTTTCTCACTTCAGTAAAGAAAAAAAAACCTTGCTTTTTAAATACGAATCAGGCATTGATGAATAGCTCTCCCTAATCGCACAATGACACACTGTACCAGCACTGCAGGAAGTGCTTAGCCAAGCTGAAGCAGCAGCTTCGTGCATGTTCACTAGTACCACTGTGTTCATCATCATTGGGTAAGACAGCATGTAATCTATGGTTGCCTAGCACACCACAGAGTGATGGAATGAGGTGGAGATCTTGGCTGCCGGTAACAGTGGGGCTTTGCCCAAGAGATTGCTGCTGAACAGACATCTCAGAAAAAATACAGTGGCTCCTAAATCAGCCTTTCTCTTGTATACTACCCAAGCCTTCACTTGATTTTTTGATTATTGTCCTCCAGATGTTTAGCACACTGAGTATGAGAGTAACAATCAGATGTTAAACAGTTGCAGGAAATGGCTTGATTCTTGTCATGCCTTCTCTGTATAAAAGTTAAGTATATCTGGAATGGTAAGTGTCCTGAAAATTAAAAGTATAGGTATGTTCTAATCTATGTTTGGCCCATTTAGCAATTATTTAAGGTCTAAGGCAGCATAATGACAGTATGACACACACACACACACACACACACACACACACACACATACACACACACACACACACACACACACAGCTCAATTATTCATATATACATACAGCATCCACTTTTCTGAGGAGGCTTTTCACTAGGTTTTTTACCCATAGTTGTGGGAATTTGGCCAATTCAGCACAAGAGGTCAGGCACTGATGACTGGCAAGAAGGCTTGGCATGAAATTCATGTTCCAATTCATTCTTAAGGTGTTCACTGGGGTTGATTCCATGGTTCTGTGCAGGCCACTCAAGTTCTTCCACACTAAACTTAGAAAATCATGTCTTTATAGACCTTGCTTTGTGTACAGAGGTACTGTCATGCTGGAATAGGTTTGCTAATAGGCTAGGCCACTTAGTTCCATTAGTTTAATGTATACTTTATGGTATGCTTTTTGTGATTTAGATAGACTAGACAAGTAGATTTAAATATCTACTATTATTTGTGTCTTAGTTCATTTATAATATACTGAACAGTAGTGCAATCGTAATGTTTATAAAATGTATTTTAATTTCACTCACTGACCACTTTATTAGGAACACTGGTACACCTGCTCATTCATTCAATTATCCAATTAGTCCAATTAATCGTGTGGCAGCAGCGCAATGCATAAAATCATGCGAATACAGATCAAAAAAAAAAAAAAAAAAAACATTGGATGAGTGGCCATTCTGCTGGTGGAAATGCATCATAGAAAGCACAACACATTGAACCTTGAGGCAGATAACCTACAGCAGGAGACAAAAACAGGAATCTGAAGCTACAGTGGGCACAGGCTCACCGAAACTGGGCAGTTGAAAATTGGAAAAACATCAGCTGCTTCTTTCCAAACTTCAACTTCCTGGTTTCAATGCCCCTGTGAGTTTTAGTGTAACTGAATTATCTGATCCCAAATATAAGGTTAATGTAACTGATTAAAATGAGTAGCCTGTTTGTTCAAGCCCACTAGTTGATTATTGTCTGACTATTGTACAAAAATAGCTTTTGTCTTACTAATAAAATAAACTAGTAAGAACATCAACAAAAGCAAGATGTCATCTTTCATAGTAATACATTGTCCATTTACATACACAATATGAGTTTTCTCTGTCACTTTGTTGTGGAGCACTCAATAACTGAACAGATGTGTCACCTCAGGACTTGTTTACAGTCTGCTGGAACTCCCGACGTAACATGGCCAAGTATATCGCAAACCACCTACTTTTACCATCCAAAAATCATGTTCCAGCATGGCTACAATAAAATACAGCTGACAGGTAGAAGCAACAGTATCTTTGTAGTTAATTTATATTATTTAGTAAAATTAACCATTTTTAAACCATTATCTATTTTGGTACATGTTTGTCTTTTCATTTAAGTGAGTAGTCATTGGTGTGCAGTGTTTACATTTTGGGACAGTAAGACTTAAACTGAATTAATAATAATAATAATAATAATAATAATAATAATAATAATAATAATAATAAAACAAATTAGGAATTACCCTGTTTTGCCCTCTGAACAAACAAGTTTAACTTTGTAAATTGTTGTGTTCAATTATTAACATGTGCCCAGCTGTTACGACACGTGGTGTCTAGTCGAATGAGGAAGTCAGGATGCAAGCGCAGGGGAAACGTCAGTTTAATAGAAACTGGAAGTTCAAAAATAAGTGAACACAAAAAACACCATCAAACATAAATCCACGAACAAAAGAGTAACAATAATCCAAAATAATAATGTAGTTAGCCGAGGAGGCAGTAATCCAAAAACGGTAAAAGTAATCCAAATGAGAATGTACTTAGCCGAGGATTCAGTAATCCAAAAAAGAAACACAGTAATCCACAACGGGTAGTAAATCCAGAAAACACAGGGAAATAAATGCTCAAGGATAGGAGGTGGTCTGGAAACCACTAACTACGAGCTAAGGAATAAGTACACGAGGCTAGAAAGGTGGTCTGGAAACCACGAATTACGAGCTATGGAAATAAATGCGCTAGGCTAGGAGGTGGTCTGGAAACCACGGAAAAAGAGCTAAGGGAAAAACGCACAAGGTTAAACACATCTAAGCTAAACTAATACTCCGCCCCGAAGCAGACACAGAGCGGCGTATTTAAACACATATCAATCACATGTCCAAATCCATAACACCTGACATCAATACATATGAACAAATGAGAAATGAGGAGGCGGCGACATGACACGAACGAAAACAAACGCACATGGGGAAACACAGGAGGCGGAAACATGACGTGAACAAAAATATGGGAACACATGGCAGAGGTAAACAAAACATAAGTTCATGAATGAAACGTCCATCGGAGAGTTTTTGAATAGCGCTGGAATGCGCGCAGTGGAATGTGGAAGTATGCCACTCACTACTCCTTGCAGCGTAGCGAGAGCTGGAGGAGACGAAACCTAACACCAGCTTTATACAAATCTCTTGATCTGTAACCTAAGGCTTTTCACTAAAATTGTATCTTCTGTTGTCAGAGGAGTTTCTTTATCTTTTAAACAAGTTAATTTATTTACAACATACAGGTGCATCTCAGTAAATTAGAATGTCGTGGAAAAGTTCATTTATTTCAGTAATTCAACTCAAATTGTGAAACTCGTGTATTAAATAAATTCAATGCACACAGACTGAAGTAGTTTAAGTCTTTGGTTCTTTTAATTGTGATGATTTTGGCTCACATTTAACAAAAACCCACCAATTCACTATCTCAACAAATTAGAATACTTCATAAGACCAATAAAAAAAAAACATTTTTAGTGAATTGTTGGCCTTCTGGAAAGTATGTTCATTTACTGTACATGTACTCAATACTTGGTAGGGGCTCCTTTTGCTTTAATTACTGCCTCAATTCCACGTGGCATGGAGGTGATCAGTTTGTGGCACTGCTGAGGTGGTATGGAAGCCCAGGTTTCTTTGACAGTGGCCTTCAGCTCACCTGCATTTTTTGGTCTCTTTTTTCTCATTTTCCTCTTGACAATACCCCATAGATTCTCTATGGTGTTAAGGTGTGGTGAGTTTGCTGGCCAGTCAAGCACACCAACACCATGGTCATTTAACCAACTTTTGGTGCTTTTGGCAGTGTGGGCAGGTGCCAAATCCTGCTGGAAAATGAAATCAGCATCTTCAAAAAGTTGGTCAGCAGAAGGAAGCATGAAGTGCTATGAGCTTCTCCACCCTTCCTCCAGACTCTAGGACCTTGGTTTCCAAATGAAATACAAAACTTGCTCTCATGTGAAAAGAGGACTTTGGACCACTGGGCAAAAGTCCAGTTCTTCTTCTCCTTAGCTCAGGTAAGACGCCTCTGACATTGTCTGTGGTTCAGGAGTGGCTTAACAAGAGGAATACGACAACTGTAGCCAAATTCCTTGACACGTCTGTGTGTGGTGGCTCTTGATGCCTTGACCCCAGCCTCAGTCCATTCCTTGTGAAGTTCACTCAAATTCTTGAATCGATTTTGCTTGACAATCCTTATAAGGCTGCGGTTCTCTCGGTTGGTTGTGCATCTTTTTCTTCCACACCTTTTCCTTCCACTCAACTTTCTGTTAACATGCTTGGATACAGCACTCTGTGAACAGCCAGCTTCTTTGGCAATGAATGTTTGTGGCTTACCTAGTGAACCAAACTGAGAGACCATTTTGAAGGCTCAGGAAACCTTTGCAGGTGTTTTGAGTTGATTAGCTGATTGGCATGTCACCATATTCTAATTTGTTGAGATAGTGAATTGGTGGGTTTTTGTTAAATGTGAGCCAAAATCATCACAATTAAAAGAACCAAAGACTTAAACTACTTCAGTCTGTGTGCACTGAATTTATTTAATACACGAATTTCACAGTTTGAGTTGAGTTACTGAAATAAATGAACTTTTCCACGACATTCTAATTTATTGAGATGCACCTGTAAAAGCAGTGACCCTAACATTATATAAGGTTAATTTAAACTGAACGTTATACTCAACTATATTTGGCTATTTTATAAGTAATACTAAATAAGTAATACTGAGCTCTTAAGAAAGCTGTTTTTAAAAGCGTATTATCAAAGAACTTAAGTCTATTGATGCTTACAGCTTAGTTGTTTGTGGGCACATTCAAGACATAATGTATTAAGATTACAACAAACGTCCATTATAGGCGACTTCTCAGTAAGAATGTGACCTAGCTATATAGTGTTAGATAGCTAGTTTCTTGATGTACATTTTCTGCAAGCATGGCTGGTTTGTTAAAGCAATATAAATTAGGCATGTTGCTAATTAGCCAGCTAGCAAGCAAACCTGTTAATTTCTTAGTTAGTTCACTGTTATGATGGCTATTTAGCTGAGATGAAATGGGCACTGCAAAGACAGAGCTGCTCAGGCCAATTATCCTTTCTAGTCAACTATAACCACAACCATCTTCTGTTTGCTAGGAAAGGTGTTTGATTTGATTATGTGCAGTAAAAATTCATGTGTTTATGAACACTTTTTTGGATTTTGACACCCAACATAAAATTTCAGAAACCAAATTCAGTCTAAATATCATCCTAAGTCCTAAATATCATTATAAGATCCCACATCCCAAAATCCTACTTTTCTGCAAACAGGAGGCACAGCTGATGTCAGAGTGTTTCACTCAGGGGTCAAATGGTACAAAAAAATAATCCTTTCAAAACCAAGTGGATGGATGTACCCAAAGCAGCATAGGATGCCTATACAATGGTGTGGGGGGAAATAATGGTTGTATTACTAGGTGCTTTAATGTCTAGTTCAAGGCATTAAGTGGGTGAACCCATGTTAAAGAAACTGACAGTTTGGTTAGTATTTTTAAATGAATTTATTGAAGTTAAAATAGGTTATTATGTGACTCGTGGAATAGCCCACTGACGTTCCTGGGATTTTATCATAGATATACAGATTTTACACCTCATCTAGGTGCCATGTCATAGGATCTGCTACAGTTACTTGGAGTCTCATAAAAGATCTGCGACATCTAGCAGAGTGGAGCTGATCCAGACATTGATCAACACGGATACCATCATTCAGAAAATTCAGAAAAGCTTATGTGAACTGTATCCTGATAAATTATTGCAGGTTGTCAAGGGCACAGGGCCAGGTGCTGGGACAGGTGTAGCCAAACTAGATAAGAATGATGAAGAAGGATGTTGTGAATTTGTAAATGTTTTTCTGAGTAGGAAAGTATTATTAGAGTGTGTAGATGAGGCATTACTCACACTGAGAGATGTAATAGCTGATACAATAAGGGTTGGGAGTTTAGGTGCACCACAGTTTACTAACACTCAAAACAGACCACTCATCCTCAAGTAACACCCACATACACTGGGTCACCCACATTCACTGTGCAGCTGACATTGCAGTCAGCTCTCTGAGAACTTTACGAAGACAATATTTATTCTGTTTTTGTCTGTCTTTTGTATTCTGTATTTTGTCTTACTTTTATATCTTTAGTTTTCACAGGATCTTGATGATTATCCTGATGATGAACTTTACAATAAATTGCCAGTCTTCAGAGAATCCTTGTGTTCGTGAAATTACTGGGGGGAGCTATACACTGGGTTGGTTTGTCACCTGCCCACAGGTATGACAGGACAAGAATACCAACAGCTACAGTACTCACTCAGTATGAAGAATTGGGCAGAAGACTCATTCAGAGCAAAAGGGTGTCAGCCCCATAAACCCCCCACAGCCTAATTACTCTCCAGTCATGCAATGATTATTTCACACATGATCTGTGATATCAAAACAATGAATGACTTGCCCAACACTGACTTGCCCAGAAGGGCTATAGGAGCTGCAGCCACTACTTTACTTTCGAGGAGGAAATCCACTAAGCAGTAGGTTGTATGAATCAACAGAATTCCTAGATCAAAGAGTCCAAACAAAGTTAGACTCATCTCCCAGGTGTTGTTCATTGGCAAATGGGTGGGTTGTCAAATCAAAGTCACCCCATGTTGGACCAGTAGTCAGTGTCAGGATGTATGATGGCACCATGTGCCCATGCAATCACTATCAACAGCTCAACCTAAAGAATGTGTCAGAACACCATCCACTGCTCTATATCCAGGACAGGACTAGGTAGCAACTGATTGTTTTCTGTCTTATATCAGGGCAAGGCCTATCTTTAAGGGTTTACGGCAGTGGGATCAAGATATCTGACAGCATTTGTGACCCAATGGGGCCTATATGAATGCATCTGTAACCCCTTCAGATTGTCCAATGCAGCAGTAGCATCCTTGGACACCCTTCAGATTGAATACTGCCTCCCCTACCTAGATGAAGTGTTGCGTCACAGACTCTGAGTGCATCAGAATACAAGAACCATGGTTCCCATGCTGCAGCATCTAGAAACAAATCTCCAACAGGAGGTCACCCAGGAGCTATCCAGGGGGCTGAGGATTGTCAGCAATAAGCTTATAGCCACCCTGACAGCTAGTCCCCTCCCTGACCCTTGTCATGACACTAACTGTCTTCTGGCAAAACTCACTGCTGAAGATGACGACATAGTTTAAGTTTTCATTGTTTTCTCAGTTTGATTAGTTTCTGGTTGTCCTGGTATTTTGGTTTGTCTGTTTCCCTGGGTTTTTGTTCTTGAAATAAAGAAGTTCTGCATTCTGCATCTGTCTCCCTGGACCCCATCATGACAGAAGGTGGTGGAAAGTGAATGAAGTGGCAAAGTCGGTGGCAATGGATAAATCTTTTGAGAGCTCAACCTCCTAGAGAATGTGTTTATTGATAGTGACTTTAAAGCACTTCTGTCACTATGGATAAGGGTGTCTGCCAAATACTGTAAATGTATGTCAGGGAGGTACCCACCACTGAGATCTGGGTCAAGAACCACACAGGTGAATGGCCTCTACTTATTGGAATGTTTCCTGACTTAATGGTACCTGTGCCTTTTCTCATAGGAGAGACTGGTCCACAAAAAAGCCAACTCCAGCACCTCTCATTCCCCTCCCCATTATCACAGTTCCCTTTGAGAGAACTGGGGTGGACCTCATCATCCCCACAGTCATGGTCCCAAAGCCAGATCACAGCATAAGAATAATCACTTCTGGTAACTAAATCAGGTGTCAGAATGTGACAGTTATTCCCTCTATTGAGTGGACCACCAAGTGGAGTGCCTGGGGAGGGCATGCGTCACCTCCACCCTGTACCTAACTACTACCTGGCCCTGACACCTAAGGCCAAATCTAAGACAATGTTCACTACCTCCAGTGGCCACTAGCAGCAATTATCTTGTCTGACAATTCACAGCTGCTCACCTGGATGATGTAGTCATCCACTCCCACACCTGGACACACCATCAGTTCCACCTGAGGGAGGTTTTGGAAGAGTTTTGAAAGGCAGGATTCGGAGGCACAGTACATGGAGTATCTCAGACAGGGGCTGCTATGTTTTGCACACAGCTTCTGAGGAGAGGAAGTCAAGTTAAATAAAGCAGTGGCTGATAATATGATGTCAAATGTAAAAACTTGCTCTTTGTCCTTAAGATGTCATATTCAAACTTTTTCCCCATGAGGACCATTTCTCAGTTTTTTTGAGAACCTGTGCCCCACCGACCAACCCAAATTGGCCAAATATTTTTGGTGCATCCCAAATAAATATAGTAAATATATTTACATTGTCTAATGTTGGCAAAGTGGAACATTCATTGAAAGATTTTAGTTCACATTTGTGAACAATGTGAAACAATGTGGCAGTGCCAGTAAGGTTGTCAGGCCTGATATACTCATTTACATATTTATTTTTGGTATAAACCCCTCACCTATGCCCTACCTACAATCCTTTGCCCCACAATATGAATACTGTACATCTGCCTTAAGGTAACTGCAAATTGTTAGGTCGCGCCAAAGACGCGACTCCAATTCTCAGCTTCCCCAGCGGCCGACAAACATGGCCGCCGCACACTCTACTTCCCAGCAGGCTGAGCGGGCCTCAGACATGGCCGTTATGAACTACACCTCCCAGAACACCCACACATTCCCACGCTCACAATCTCCAACCTTCTGATTACACACACCTGCCGTCAATTAATGTCACGCTACCACACACAGCATAAATGGACTTTAGTTCCACTACTACTATGTGAGGTGTTGTTTGTTCTCTTTAACGTTAACACTTACTAAGCATTCTAAAATATCGGACTGAAACTTTGGCTTTTGAATACTCTGCTCTCTCTGACTTGGATTACTGCTTTGCCCTTACTGATTACTGCATTTGTGTACCGAATTTTGCCTGTCTCTGGATTTTGCCTTTTGGATTCCCTTTGATAATACTGTTTGCCCGTGTTTGGAACTCTGCCTGCATTAACCACGCTCTGCATTGTGTTCTTCTCATTAAACTGACGAAACTGATCTCTGCTCTTGCATCCTACTTGTTCTGGTTATCTAACACAAATATAATTGAACAAAATGTATACTTTTAAAAACTAACAACTATTTAAATATACTTGATACTTTTAACTCTAACTCTTTTAATCTGTAATTCTTTTTAATATTTTTTTTTTCTAAATTAATAATTGGACTTTATAGTGTATAAATAAAACATCTTAATAGGTGTGTTGGTTAATGTTTCTGTGATCCATTGCAGAACTGACACCAGAATTTAGTTCATTCTAATAAATGGGAACCTAGAATTAGTGCACTCATATGGAAAACTCCGCCTGACAATAGCCATGAACCAAGTATAAAATGTTGATGATCTGCATCATTTATCTGCTATGCCTCACATTTGCACTACTTTTCTTCTTTATAGTCACAATGAACTTAACAACACAAGTAATGCTTATTAACAGGGAAAATGTCATGTAAGCAAGGGTAATGTTGTAGAACTGTGTCAACTGTTAAAATACAGAATTATATGATCATATTTCTTAGTGGTTCTTCCATACAGGCTTATCATCACATCATAGTGGTGGTATATAGTAATGAACCATATTTAATAGAATAATAGTTTCTCAGATCCCTCTTATGAAAATATTTTTTCATATTACTTATGAAAGATTCCTGATGCATTTTCAAATAAAGATATTTCCCTTTCTGAAAAAAATATTTATTTAGTATACATTATGTTGTACAGTATGTAAGCAATGATACCCTACATGTACAACTTTTGTTCTTCTACTGCATCTCAAAAGTAAACTTTCACCCAGTGAAAAGACAAGATGATGAGAAGTGATAACAGAACCTGAGCAGGATTGGAGTGAAATGAGGCATTCAGGTGTGCCGAGTGTTCTCTCCGTCACCCAGCCTGACAGACATGCAGTTTAACACCATTGATGCTGAAGGGTGACAGCTCCACAGTGCCATCTAGAGGTTATTTTAGAAGCCATGACGATGCTTCAAACTGTGGCATGTCCTTGGGGATGTGTGTTCTGCAGGTGTGCTAGTAAGCAGCAGGATCAGAAAGTGCCGTGATCCTGACTGCTGGAGCCGGAGTACAGTGTCACTTTGATTGCTGATTCCACACTCCCTTTTTTTCCTAATCTCACACTGCTTGACACTCTGAAAATGTGATGCAATCAAGCACATGCTGTGAGAAACTTCATGTCACCTCAGGGCCAATCGAGCCCTGGAACAAGAGCAACACACAATAAGGAAAGAAGTGACTTTAAGACAAATGACATTTCAGTAAGTGCTCTGCTTTCTGATGGACTTGCTGATCTTTTTCTGGAAAATGCATTGCATGTTTACCACTTCAACTCTCTCACACTCAAAATTCATCACTTATTTATTTACTGTTTTATTTATTTATTTACTGTTGTGGATATTCCTTTGTTTTTAAGTGTGTGTGTGTGTGTGTGTGTGTGTGTGCGTGTGTGTGTGTGTGTGTGGAATATTACTTCTAGGACAAACATCATGATTAATCATGATTAATGTGCAGAGAATTGTTATACTTTGTTTATATGCTATCACACACCTTAGTATATTTTAGTCAACATATATATATATATTTCTAACACACACACATACAAACACACACACAAAATTGCTGTCTTCCTGTCTTCAGTGGAGCCAATATATTATCTTCAGTCTTCACTTAGCACTGTCTGCCAAATGGGTTGATAATTAAAGTTCTTACAACTGTGGGTGCACAAGCTGTGCATCATTTTATATCTTTCACAGACAATAACAATCCACACAGTACAGACCGAAGGACTGTTCTTGCACTGTTTATTATCATATCACTTGACATGTACAGTGTCACCCAATCCTTGAACACTAATGTCATGGGCATCTTCCCCTCCTTACCCTGAATTAATGTGTCAAATGGGGTGCACGTGGGAACAGAAGAACTGCTGCCCTTTCACTGACCGCATAGGGATGTGTGTTTGTATGTGCGTGTGTGTGTGTGTGGTGTGTGTGTGTGTGTGTGTGAGAGAGAGAGAGAGAGAGAGAGAAAGAAAGAAGGGAACGCTAGGACTGGCATTGGTTCCAGATTTATTTGTAATTATGGTTTGGAGTTCTGTAATGCTAAAGGTTCATTCCTGCTGTGCCAGTGGCATTTGAGACAGAGATTTGTTTCCTTTCCCATGAAATGAGTTTAGTCTCGCATGAGCAGTACTGACAAAGAAATGCCATCTAATTACTTCACTAGAGGAATCTACCTTTGTAGGGGCGTGAAGAAGACCACTCTCCTTCCTACAGCTAAAAAGCTGCTGAAAGTTTAATATGAGTTAAGTGTTTGAGTTTGTATTGTTTATACCAGTGGTTGAAATATCTATGCCCACCAGATGTGTTATATTGTTTAATTTTTTTTTAAAGATTTTAATTAGCCATAGTTTCTTAAACATCTTGGGAAAACCTAAAATATATTATATTATTATGTAATGTAGATTGTGACCTGTGTAACTCTGTATATAAACTTAACATGGCTTTTACTAAATGAGTGTCTCTTGTGTTGCAGCAAAATAAATTGTCCATTCAACAAAACTAAAACCACTCCACCCTAATGCTGTAAATCAGTGACTTCCATTAGAACATGATGGTATTTGTAATTCCATCCATCCATCTATTTTCTGTACTACTTATCCTACACAGGGTTAAGGAGAGCCTGGAGCCTATCCCAGGGGACTCGGGGAGCAAGGCGAAGGTCACCTTGGATGGGGCCAACCCATTGCAGGGTACAAGCACACACACACACTACGGACAATCAACCTATAATGCATGTCTTTGAACTGGGGAAGGAAACCAGAGTACCCGGAGGAAACCCCTGAAGCACAGGGAGAACATGCTAACAGATCTGAAATGTTCCCCTTCTTAAACTATGACTCTATATTTGAACAGTCTTGGAGGTAGGTAGTTTTCTTGGAGGTAGGTAGTTTTCGTGGATGACCCCACACACCCCTCCCACAAACTCTTCACCCTCCTGCCGTCTGGAAAAAGGTAACGAAGCACTTAGGCCCTCACAGCCAGACTGTGCAACAGCTTCTTCCCCCAAGTGATCAGCCTCCTCAATACTCAGGGACTGGACTGACACACACACACACACACACACACACACACACACACACACGCACACGCACTCTGATCTGAACACCATCCCACTCCCATTGCAATATTTGAACATTTTTGTATTGACTGTAAATAAAAATGAAAATATCATATTTAATTTCTTGTCACTATTATACACTTTACCTGGCTGCTACCGCAATAACTGCTATGTCCATATTTGGTATAAGCTAGTCTGCTGAATACTAAGTCATAGCATGTTATGTCTACATTCACAGCATTTTTTAACTATATTGTTATTCTTTTGCACTGCTGTTATATCGGACACTTCCACACTTGAACTGTGTACTGGTTGGCACTACACTGTCACTTACTGTGCCTATTGTCCAGTTTTAGTAGTTACTGTACTGTCTTGTGTTGTTAGCACACGTTTGCACAAGCACTTTATGTAAAAATGTGTAGATCTTATATAGTTCTATTTCCTCTCATGTGGTTAGTGTATTGTTTTATGTAGCATCATGGTCCTGGAGGAACATTGTTTCATTTCACTGTGTACTGTACCAGTTGTATATGGTTGAAATGCCAATAAAAGCCACTTGACTTGACTTGACTTAAACTCGTCATGGCATTGGCAACCCACCTCTTCCAGTTTCAGTATTATCAGGATCTTTTTTTACCCCAGACTCTGTCTCCAATTTTCTGTGTAGAGTCCTTTACTTGATTCTTTCTGTCATAGTACCTCTTCTGGGCAGCCTAGTGATTCTTTAATCTTTCTCATACAGCATCATGGTCAGGCAGATACTCTGGAAAGTTCTTTTGAATCCATTGGAACTGTAAGTAGCCTGTTTATCAAGAGGTCTGTAGGCTTTTTTCCCTGTCACCTTGTGGGTTGTGGACCTATAGCTAAGGAGGAATGTTTTAACTCTATCAGAAAAACGTCTTCCTGCAGCTGTACACACAGCCCCAATACTTGGTTGAATAATTCTATATTAATATTATCTCATGGATGGTACATTCTCTGATACACAATGTACCTTTTCTCCATATAATTAGTAAATTCCATGGTAGCAAATTATGGGCCATTGTCAGTGATAACCACATTTGCTAGACACCATCTTAAGAAGAGATCGCCCAGTCTATTCAGTATGGCTGTAGTTGTTATTTTGTTTGTGACAATCACCTTGGGCCATTTACTTTTGTGTCTGTGACTACTAATTACCTTAGGTGTACTGGAGCTGCCTAAAGTTCTTCAAAGATGTCCACTTGAATTTTTTTCTATGGTCCATCTAGCTATGGTATTGACTATAGTGGTGCTCCTCTATATGTAGAGACTTTTCAATCAAAGCACACAGCTCTTTACAAAGTTTGTGACATCATTGTCCATTTTTGGCCAGACCAGTTTGCTGCATATGAACATTTTTATTTTTGTTGTTCCTGGATGACCTTTGTGTGCTTGTGTGAGTGCTTTGTTTCTTAATGTCAGAAAAAGTAAGTACATGAATTTCCTCAAATGAACATCTTACCCACCTGCATAACATGGACTAAAAAAATCATAATTTGCTTTGATTCTTCATTTTGAAACATAACACTTGACAAAGCATTGGGGTCCTCAGTTGTGTCTTTTGCCAGTTCCTCTGCTGTCATTGCAACATTCATAATAGATTTGTTGGATGAACAGTTCTCATCTTCCTCCTTATCAAAGTAGGATTTTTTTTTTTAAATCTCCACTGCATTGTAGTACCAGCCTGGAAATAGTGACAGCCACCTTGTTAGACTTCTCAAGATAGCACTCAGTTTTAACATATATAGAGCCATCCATCCAATCAGAC
Organism: Cranoglanis bouderius; assembly: GCA_023630585.1. NCBI lineage: Eukaryota > Metazoa > Chordata > Actinopteri > Siluriformes > Cranoglanididae > Cranoglanis > Cranoglanis bouderius. The sequence continues at coordinate 25,176,557 of CM042544.1, forward strand.
TACCTTGATATTCTCATAGGTTTTCTGCCCATACCAGATGCCATTAACAGTGTGGTTGGGGGCTGGTGATCTGTTTTGTGTGTAAATGACCCTCCAAACAGATACATGGGCCATATTTCTATGCACAAGACACAAGCTAGTGTTTCCCATTCTCCCACAGAATATATCTGCTTAGTTCCCATACCAAACAGTGAGACAGCTGGTCAGAATGTGCTCTATCATCCCTCTATCATCCCTCTATCATGTGCTCTATCATCCCAAAGGTGTTGAGGATGGGAAGGGGGAGGTTGACTCTCTACAGCATCCATTGGAAATGGAGGCATTGCTGGGCCTTCTTAGCTAGGCAGATGGTGTTGAGAGTCAAGGAGTGGTCCTCTGTCATGTGCACACCAAGAAACGTGGTGCTTTTGACTCTCTCCATGGTTGTTCTCTTGATATGCAGTGGTTCTCCTGAAGTCAACAATCATCTCTTTTGTCTTATCGACATTGAGAGTTTGTTGCCTATAAACTATTCTGTGAGCTGATTCACTGTTCTGTGAGCTGGTTCATCATTATTTCTGTTGAGGCCCACAACTGTAGTGTCATCAGCAAACTTGATGTGATTTGAACTGTGCTTTTCAGCACAGTCATGAGTCAGCAGGGTAAACAACAGTGGTGTAACGTCTGAACGTATCAAACTGATTTCTGGATCAGCCTGGCTTAGCACAGAAGTTTCTTTTGTTTCTTTTGAGCTATAAATCCCTATCGGTTTAATGACCACTCTGGCCCCAGTTTGACCAGATACCTTTGGAATGCTAACGACCAAACTTCCCCCCTTGGTACACACACACACACACACACACACACAAGCTTACCTTACACACACAATGGAGAAATCTCTCTCTTTTCAATGTAACATGTAATTATATGTAATTATTCGATGTCCAAATAGTGTGATGTTGTCGTGTTTGCATATATTGTGTGTTCATGTAACCTAACCTTAATGATGTTAGATAGTTTTAATTTAGGATATCATTTTAAATGTCTGTAACCAGGTTTTATTTGTAATATTCTTTACAAGTCCATCGAATTTGGTATGTAGTTAATCGTCTCGAGATACCCTGATTGATTATGCATATCATATTGCAATGGGATACATTATTTCATCCTTTCTCTTAATTTCATTTATAATATGGTATAAACCGGCTCCTCCCTGGACATGCAAATCCAACTTCCTGATTGGCCCATAGCCCAAAGAGGTGTGTGCGTTGGTGTTGTCTTTAAAAACAACACCATGCTTTGAAGCTCTTCCTCTCAGTCTTCTCTTCGTCACTCTTCAACTTCACTTCTACACTCCTTCCGGTTTCTCTCTCCCCTGGGGCCATGTGCCCCGGGAAGAGGAAGCCAGGATCTCTCTCTCCCGGACAAAGGATGCAACCTCTTCACGGCTCACGCCTTTTACAAATGACGCAACGAACCAGCGAACTCTACACGACCTCGCGCGAATTTTTAAACCGAAGCTATGCAAGTATAGTTAATGAACCTATATCCGCGTTTAAGATTGTACGATTTAAGTCGTTGCTGGTTTTTGAAAAAGGCTAATTAGTTGTGTTTTTGTCTGCTTCCCTTTTACTTCATTACTTTCTCTCTATCCCTTATCTTTCCTTGTATATAGATGTACATATGTATGTTTGCTTAGAGTTAGTCGTGTGTATCCATAGTTACATCTAGCTATTAAAATCTATTATCACCATGCTTGATTTGTCTCTGTTTTGTCACGTGATGAGTCAATTAAACGCTACATAAGATCTCGATTACCCGCTCTAATCTTTAATAACAAACTTCGTGGGTTAATTCTTCCTGGCCAGAAGGATAAACTCCCTCTTTAGAGTTCATAAATCTAAACTAGACTACAGTTTACAGACCACATACATAGTCATAATTAATTATAATCCGTTGTAGTTAATTATCTATATGTATATGTGCACATACATTAATTCCCTTTCATGGCTGATGTATATTTATAACTGGTCACAACACGCGTTGATTAGATATATAGATATATTTCACGCCAGTCGAGCTAATTCCTTATATAAATTGGAGAATACATTTAAACGTGTTAAACATCTTTTAATTTGTTACATAAATTGTAACTGGTGGAGAATATTTCTAAACGTTGCAGATTCATCCGAGTTACTACACATTCTGGTAGATAATGCGGGCATGCTTTAAAACTCGTCTCCTTTAAAAAGGTGCTTCGAATCTAAGCATGCGCTACTGTTTTTTTCATGTTTAAAGTTGATCCATTTCATTATTCTGGTGGAAAAGAATAATGCTAGTAATGCTTGATTCGTTACAGTGGACTGCACACACAGCCTTGGGGAGTGCCTGTGTTCTGTGTGGTGGTGCTGGAGGTGGTGTTGCCGATCCTTATGGACTGAGGTCTCCCAGGTCAAAAGGTCCAGAATCCAGTTGCTGAAGGTGTTCAAACCCAGCAGGATCAGCTTTCCTATTAATTTTTGTGGGATGATTGTGTTGAATGCTGCACTGATGTCTATGAATAGCAACTTACATAATTGTCCTTTTTGTCCAGCAGTGAAACAGGTGGTAATCATTCTGTTAGGACACAGATTATTTTTTTGGCACAGGGATGATGGTGGTCCACTTGAAGCACACAGGGATAACTCAGGGAGATGTTGAAGATGTCTATAAAGACATCTGCAAGCTGATCATGTATGTTGTCAGGACCAGCAGCTTTCTGTGGGTTAACTCAGGACAGAGTTTTCCTGACGTCTGCTAGTCTTCCCTGCTGGCATGTAATTCTGTGCTTTAAACCACGCAGAGAACTGGGCAGTGTAGTGCAGGTAGCTCAGTGTTTAAGGTGTTGGGCTACTGATCAGAAGGTCGTGAGTTCAAATCCCAGCACTGCCAAGCTGCCACTGTTGGGCCCTTGAGCAAGGCCCTTAACCCTCAATTGCTCAGATGTATAAATGAAATAAATGTAAGTTGCTCTGAATGAGGGTGTCTACCAAATGCTGTAAATGAGAAATCATTTAGTGCATCTGGGAGTGAGGCATCACCATCACAGACATGTGATAGAGCTTTGTAGCTTGGCATTTAGGAAGTGACTGTGGATTCTTTCTGCATAGTCACACTTGGGCTCTCTGATAGCTCAGGTCAGATTGGCCCTTGCTGTGCGGAGTGTTGCCTTGTCATCTGATTTGAAGGCAGTGTCCTGGGTTTTCAGTAGTGAGTGCACCGTCATCCATGGTTTCTGGTTTGCACATTTGGTGATGGTCCTGTAGCAAATAATTGATGCTGTTTATTTCTCCAAGTCAGTGGTGTGGTTGTATGTAGCAGCCTCAGTTGCAAACAGTTGCAGAGGCTGTGCACTCTATACACTTGCATTATATGGGGTAGGTCTACATCTTCCTAATTTCAAATTTGATCTGAATTCCCAGTAACAGCTCTAATTTCACAGGGGGATATTTTTCTGAACAGCAAAACCTACTATTATGCTTATAGATTTTGTGACACATCTTTCTACAGACATGACATTTCACATGGCATGGTCTATGTGGCAGTGGGGGCATGGTTGAGTGTCAGCTGTGGACGGAGAGGAGGCAGGTTGAACTGGTAGGTAACACGTGATGATTCTCACCTGTGTAGTATTAGTCTGAGTTTATTTATGTGTGTCTTTTTTTGCTTACAAAGCTTTCCGTAACCCATGAGCGAGAGAGAGACAGAAATCTGCTATTGGGGCAAGCCCAGCTCTCTGCCGAGCAGCTGCTGCCACAGACCCAGCTGGAGTATTCCAGCATCAAGAAGGTGGTTCTGCAGCACATTGGCCAGACACCTGAGGAGCACTGCCAATGCTTCTGGTCACTGCAGCTGCAGAGATTGGCTGCCCCTACACGCAGCAACTGAAGGACTCCTGTGACACCAGTGTGGTTGATGACAGAGGAGTGGGACACAGACCAGATCCCTGAGCTGGTGGTACTGGGGCAATTTGTCACATGACTCCTGACAGGAACAGCAAATTGGATACAGTGCCACCAGCCCATGTCCCTTGACGAATCTGTGCAGCTGGCGGAGGATCACTGGCATCTCCCTTTTTCCTTGCCCTCTCTCTCTGTCCTGCGTCTCCCCTGTTCCCAGCTCCCCGAAGGTGTTGGGGGGGGGGCCTGAAACCAGCCGCCTGTCAGTGAATATACAAGGGAGTACACATCAGGCCTTGGTGGACTCGGGGTGTAACCGGGACCACTGTCCATCAAAGCCAATTCAATGCAGGGCATTGTGGAATGCACGGATTGCTTAACTTCCGGGGGGCAAAAGCATAAAATGACTGGCAGCGGCACATACAACATCTGAGGGCTGTCCTGAGATCCTTGAGATGGGTGTAACTCACAACAGTGGGCAGAACCCAAAGAAGTGTACAATTGGGTGGGTGAAAATACGATATCTGGGGTTCTACTTGGGTCACGGGCAGGTGCATCCCAAAATTGATAAGACTGCTGTGATTGTAGCCTGTCCAAGACACAAGACCAAAAAGGGGATGAGGCAGTTCCTGAGGCTGGCTGGCTGTACTTCTCCATATTTTCTGTAAACTCTCTGCATGTGGGCACCTGAACTAGAAGATGGTCCAAAAATTTCACATTTGCCTTTCCATTGCAGTAAAATTCTTTCTCAATTTATCATGAATTAACTGCACAGTAAATTCTCCCCACTCCCAAGTGGATTCATCTTGGGTAGAAACCGTTCATTGCGCACTTTACAGTTGAAATCAAAATTATTAAATCCCATTGCAAATCAGGTTTATTGTCAAAATTTACAGACTTTCAGCTGTTTGCAATGAACAAATCAAACAAAAGCAATTGAAATAGTTCAACACAATGAATGCTTCAAGTGGTTTCCTCAATTTCAACTGAAAATGCAACTTATAATGACTTCTCCAGTTTCAAAATTATTCAACTCCTTCATGGCAAGCATCTTTAGTACTTAGTAGAGCACCCTTTTCCTGTTATGACCTGCTGCAATTTAGAAGCATTGCCAGATACCAGCTTCTGGCAGCGTTCCTGAGGAATCTTAGCTCATTCCTCATGAGCAATGCCCTCCAGTTCAGTAATATTCTTGGGTTTGCGTGCCGCAACCACCTTCTTTAAATCCCACCAGAGATTTTTTCTATGGTGGCCCTGTAGAATCTTCCAGGACTTCTTCTGCAATCAAGCCTTGGTGGAATTTGAGGTATGCTTGGGATCATTGTCCTGTTGGAAGGTCCCATGGTGCCCAAGCTTCAGCTTCCTCACAGACAGCATGGCATTTTCTCCTAGGATTTCCTGATACTTCAGTGAATCCATCTTGCCTTCCACATGCTGCATGTTTCCAGTGCCAGAGGATGCAAAGCAGCCCCAGAGCATCACCAAGCCACCACCCTGCTTGACTGTGGACAGAGTGTTCTTTCTTCATTATTCTTTCTCCAGACATACCGCTGATCTATTGTGCTGAAAAGTTCCAGTTTTGTTTCATCGCTCCACAGATCAGAATCCCAAAACTTCTGTGGATTATTTATATGATTTTGAGCTGACTTTTCTTGTGCTTTTGGGTCAGTAGTGGTGTACTTCTTGGAGTTCTGGCATGGAAACCTTCTGCATTTAGTATGCGCAATACTGTGCTCACTGACACAGTGCCTGTTGCCACCAAGTCTTGCTGCAGGTCTTTTGCAGTTACTTGAGGGTTTTTTACAACCTGCCTTCTCAGAAGTCTGGTTGCAGCCATTGATAGCTTCCTTTTTCTGCCCCGTCCAGGTATTTCATGTATTTTCTGCCCCTAGTCAGTTCAGGTAAAAACACCTGGTTTGCATATTTGTGCTGTTGTGAGGGATTCTATTCAAGCTGTTGAATAATTTTGAGACTGGAGAAGTCATTATAAGTTGCATTTTCAGTTGAATTTGGGGAAACCACTTGAAGCATTAGTTGTGTTGAACTACTTCAATTGCTTTTGTCTGATTTGTTCATTGCAAACAGCTGAAAGTCTGTAAATTCTGACAATAAACCTGATTTGCAATCGGGGTTCAATAATTTTGATTGCAACTGTATTTGTCCAGTGGTGTTGGTAACATCACTGTCACCCACCAGATAAAAAATATACTATCCTTCTGTTCCCAAAACTAAAGGTGAATTGCAAGCTGCTGCTCTTCTAGGGCTTTGTTTAACCCTGTAGATATTTTCCCTATGTAGCTATTTCCATATTGTCCATGGCAGAGAAGGCTCTCCCAGCAATTACAAAAAAAAGGATCTGTATACAGTGCTGTGATTTCTTCTGTTTTTGTGTATATTTCATACAAAATTGTTTCAGAAATTAAAACAAAATCTAAGATAAAACAAAGGCAACCTGAGTAAACACTAAATACAGTTTTTAAATGGCAATGATATTTATTGAAGCAAAAAAGTTATCCAACACCAACTGGGCCTGTGTGAAAATGTCAAATACCAACTAGGCCTGTCTGAAAATTTCTCAACTCTATGCAACTGCATTCATAATGGGGTTCAGCTGGACTAGATGCAGAGGTCTGATTACTACAAACCCTGTTCAATCAAATCAACACTTAAACAGAACTTTTTCAACAGCATGAAAGGTAATTGGTTAAAAGGTCTTACCCACTAACACACTATGCCAAAATTTAAAGAAATTTCAGAAATGATGAGGAAGAAGGTGAAATATATCAGTCTGGGAAGGGTTACAAAGGCTCTGGGACCCAAAAGAATTATCTCCAAATGGAAAAACTTGGCACAATAGTGAACCTTCCCAGAAGTGGCAAACCTTCCAAAATTCCTCAAAGAGCACAACAACTACTCATCTAGGAAGTCACAAAAGAGCCAAGGACAACATCAAATGATCTGCAGCCTCTCTTGCATCAATAAATGTCACTGTTCATGACTCCACTATCATAAAGACATCCATGGAAGTGTGGCAAGGTGAAAACCACTGCCAACCCAGAAGAACATTAAGGCTTATCTGAATTTTGCCAAAACACACCTTGATGATCCTCAAACCTTTTGGGAGAATTTTCTGTGCACTGATGAGTCAAAAGTGGAACTGTTTGGAAGACAGGGGTCCCGTTACATCTGGCGTAAACCAAACACAAAATTCCACAAAAAGAACATCATATCTATGGTTAAGCATGGTGGTGGCAGTGTGATCATGTGGGGATGCTTTGCTGTTCAGGGCCTGGGCAACTTGCAATAATTGAGAGAAAAATGAATTCTGCTCTCTGCCAGAAAATTCTAAAGGAGAATGTCTGGTCTTCAGTCTGTAAGTTGAAACTCAAGCGGAACTGGATTATGCAGGAAGACAATGATCCAAAGCACAGGAGTAAATCCTAGTCCTAGAAGCAAGTGAAAGACTGATCTCCATACCAGAAGCATTTGGTTGCAGTTATTGCTGCTAAAGGTGGCACAACCAGAGTTTAAGTTTAAGGGGACAATTAGTTATTCACAGTGGTAATAGGTGTTACCACTGTTTTTTTTTTTTTTTTTTTTTTTTTTTTTGGCTTCAATAAAAAAATTAAAAAATAAAAACTGTATTGTGTGTTTACTCAGGTTGCCTTTGTTTTATGTTGCATTTTGTTTGAAGATCAAAAACTATTTAATATGAGAAATACACAAAAACAGAAGAAATCAAGATGGGCAAATACTTTTTTACAGCACTGTATGAGCCAGAAAGGCTGCTGTATTTATTAGGGCTGTGATTTTAGGCATTATTTGCATGCTTAGATACATTTCTTATTGTAGAAAGGAAACTGTATGTAAATATGGCTTTTACTGAAAAGCTTTTTAAATTATCTTGTCCACTAAAGCCAACTAAAACTACTCTCCCAGTGTTAAACAGTACATCAGACAGGTCATCTTACTTCCATAAGGACACAATAGTATTTGTAGTTTTAAAACAATGTGTTCAGTCATAGGTCTTACAGCATAAGCTTTGAAGATGTGTTTTAGACCATTTTTAAGACTGTGATTAGATATGTTAAGGTAAGCATTTTTGTATATCATGAAATATCTTACATTTTGATATTGTGAGTTGTCATGCTTTTGACATCATCACTTATGCTTATGTTCATATTATCACCCTGTAAAGTGGCCATCATATACAGTATGTTTAATTCTTGCTCCCATTACCTGAGGACATCCTGAATGCAGAGAACACTATTGTACAGGATAAGTGGAGTTGATTGTTCCCCTCTTGCAGCCATTTATTCTAATAAAATCCTAGCCTTGTTGGAGGGCAAAAAGATACCATTAACCAGCCATTAGCCTGAATTAAGGCCCTATATACCTTGTAACAAGAAACAAGAGGCTACAGGCAAGATCTTGGCTCTACCATGCTTATGGTATTGTGAGTGGAGTTGGGAAACTTGCAGAGAGTGCTGGGTTGATACAATGTTGAGGACTTGTTTGTGTGTTGGCATTTGTAGTGAGCTGAGATGAATAATGAATGGAGGAAAGGGATGGCTCGAGGTCATTTCCCACCTCCGGGTGCAGCAGGAGTTGCTCTGTGTGCTGCAAGCAGAGCTTCTTTAATTCTGTGTGTTCTTTCTCTCCATTGGCTCAGTTCAAGTGATCACGACTGAGGGGCTGTTGGGTTTGGGTATAGGCACTGCTTCCATGTTAACCTTGCAGGGCTTGTGAAGGGTTTTTTGTTGACCCTGATAACACCTTTCTTCCAACCCAATCACATACAATCATGCATATACAGAGAGACATAGAAGAAGTGTAAGCCACTGCTATGTTGTTGCCTAGAGCTTAACTTTGTGTAACAATGTCAGTGTTCTATTGCCTCAGAGAAAATATTCCATCAGCACAAAATGTTGGGTATGTGTTTGAAAAAGAGAAAGAAAAGTCCAAGATGAGAGCATGGTGTGGGTGTACACTCCATTCCATCTGACTCTTGCTATGCGCCACTCATAAATATAGCATCAATAGCAATCCTGATTGGCAGTGCAGGTAGAGAAAATAAAGAATTCTCCACGTCATCCTTCTGTCAAAGGTGTTTCAGACCAATAGGATGCCATCCTGAGAAGAAGTGATGGGAGGTCCCAATCCCATGTAGAGGAACACTGTCTTATTAATGTAAACATTGTCATATACCTTACCTCCATATAAATATAGTGCTTGGAAGGGAACCACTATTATACTACATTTAACCTACATCATAAAATCGTCATCTTAAACAAATAGCATGAATCCATGTCTGTGTTTTGTGTTCTGTGACTGTTGGAAAATAGGTTAATTCCCTCAAGAAACCCTTTCCTCATTTCTAAGATATTTTATATAAACAGAGACCAAAGCTGAATTTGATGAGTTTGAGGTATGTGTGAGTGTTTCTGTTAAAGCTAAAAACATTTTTTTAAATATTGAATATCTCTACCCGCCCTGTAATGTGGCTCCAATAATGAATTAGATAGGCAGCTGAAGTGTTCCTCAGAGTATTATTATGACAATGCACAGGTGGGCCCATCAATCCTCAGCATGTTTACACGCCTGCCAGATGTTGAAGTCCATGACCAAGAGGAGTGTACTAGAAGCATGCAGATGTTCCATGCCGACTTCACCAACCCAAACTGTGCTCCCTTGGGCCAAATTAGCCTGCCTTTTTTGACAACAGCAACAGTGGACACTAATGTTGGTAATGATTTTCAAGATTTTGCCTTGCATATACTCTGTAGCTGTGTGAAATCTGTGCTTTACTTTTGGAGTGCAATAGAAAGCTCAACTGAACAAAAAAACACTGTAGGGTTCATCAAGGATTATACTTGTGAAAGAGGTTCTATGTGGAACCTTTGGTTAAAAAAAAAAAATGTAAAATTTGTAAAATGTAAAAATATTTTGTTTATGCATGTTTTACAAAAATTATTTATGACTGAAACATTCATTCCTATGAGGACAACTAAAGTATGTGGTAGTTTGATAAATGTTTCCTTAGAAAAAGACCATTAAAGTGAGGATAGTGTGATATGATTTTATATTACAGTTAGCTTTGTCAGTTGCCAGTACTGGTAAGCACTTTAATTTAATTACAGAGGCCCTCAGCATGGCTAAGCGGCGCCCACATGGTGTGGCACAGCATGCCAGCCGGACACATCCTGTCTGAGGTGTCGGAAACATCAGACACAGCAGATGGCTCATGAATCATGGAGGTGCACACACTGACAAAGGAGGGTCTTCCTTATGAAAGAAGGAGAGAGAGAGAGAGAGAGAGAGAGAGTGAGAGAGAGAGAGAGAGGAATAATTCAGCAAATGTCATATGGACCATCAAACAGCATTTGCTTTCAGAGTATAATGTTATTACATTTTTCTATATTTAAATATTCTTTTTTCAGTCAGGATGTGAGTGAGATTACATTATACTGGAACACCACTCTCCCAAAGACTTCCCTATGCATGCATAGTGAGGATTTAATACCGAAATTGCACATCAGTATCAATATCACTCACTCAGACCTCAGATGTAAAAGTGGGCAAGGTCGTTTGCTTAAAACAGAGGTGTGTGTGATTTAGTTATGCACGATTCTGACCTTGAACTAAATCCCAATTTTGTGCATGATATCAGCTCAAGTGAAGAGCAGTCCAGTGCCACTGTCTTACAGTTCACATTCATTCACTTTCAGTAATCACTGTATCATGGTCAGGGTCACAGTGGATCGCGAGCCTATCCTGGGAACACTGTGTGTGGTGGGAATGCATCCTGGATGGGACACCAGTACATCTCAGGGGACCATGCACACACATTCAAATTCTCATTCACACTTAGGGGATTTTTTTTTTTCCAATCCATTTACTGACATGTTTCTGGACAGTGGGAGGAAACCGAAGAATACGGAGGAACACATACAGACACAGGCAGAACATGCACAGAAACTCAAACTGGGGATTCTGGAGCTGTGAGGCAGCAATTCTACCTACTGCCACTATGCTGCTTGTCTGACAGTTTGATGTAACCAAAATATGTCACACTGAATTTATTCAATAAGAACTTGATTCTTCAACAAATTATCTTTGCCACTGAACTTGCAATTCCTCTTTAGTCTTAGTAGCTTTTTGACAGCTCTGTGGAAGTCCATTTCCACCACTTCACAATGGCTTTTAAAATGCAATTTGCACGTTACACAGTGTGCATTTAATAGGTGGTCCCAGATGCAGTTTTCATGAAGAGCTACAGTGGGGGGAAAAAGTATTTGATCCCCTGCTGATTTTGTACGTTTGCCCACTGACAAAGAAATGATCAGTCTATAATTTTAATGGCAGGTGTATTTTAACAGTGAGAGACAGAATAACAACAAAAAAATCCAGAAAAATGTATTTCAAAAAAGATATAAATTGATTTGCATTTTAATGAGGGAAATAAGTATTTAACCCCTTTGACTTAGTACTTGGTGGCAAAACCCTTGTTGGCAATCACAGAGGTCAGACGTTTCTTGTAGTTGGCCACCAGATCTGCACACATCTCAGGGGGGATTTTGTCCTATTTCTCTTTGCAGATCCTCTCCAAGTCATTAAGGTCATTTTCAATGCCCTGGCTGAGGGAAGGAGGTTCTCACCCAAGATTTGACGGTACATGGCCCCGTCCATCGTCCCTTTGATGCAGTGCAGTTGTCCTGTCCCCTTAGCAGAAAAACACCCCCAAACATAATGTTCCCACCTCCATGTTTGATGGTGGGGATGGTGTTATGACTTGGGGTCATAGGCAGCATTCCTCCTCCTCCTCCAAACACGGCGAGTTGAGTTGATGCCAGAGAGATCTGACCACACCTGACCACAACACTTTCACCCAGTTCTCCTCTGAATCATTCAGGCAAACTTCAGACTGGCCTGTTCATGTGCTTTCTTTACCAGGGGGACCTTGCGGGCACTGCAGGATTTCAGTCCTTCACGGCGTAGTGTGTTACCAATTGTTTTCTTGGTGACTATGGTCCCAGCTGCCTTGAGATCATTAACAAGATCCTCCCGTTTAGTTCTGGGCTGATTCCTCACCGTTCTCATGATCGTTGCAACTCCACGAGGTGAGATCTTGCATGGAGCCCCAGACCGAGGGAGACTGACAGTTTCTTCCATTTGCGATTAATCGCACCAACTGTTGTCACCTTCTCACCAAGCTGCTTGGCGATGGTGTTGTAACCCATTCCAGCCTTGTGTAGGTCTACAATCTTGTCCCTGACATCCTTGGACAGCTCTTTGGTCTTGGCCATGGTGGAGAGTTTGGAATCTGATTGACTGATTGCTTCTGTGGACAGGTGTCTTTTTAATCTCAGCTCATTACCTGTGTAAAAGACACCTGGGAGCCAGAAACCTTGCTGATTGATAGGGGATCAAATACTTATTTCCCTCATTATAATGCAAATCAATTTACAACTTTTTTGAAATGCGTTTTTCTGGATTTTTTTGTTGTTATTCTGTCTCTCACTGTTAAAATACACCTACCATTAAAATCATAGACTGATCATTTCTTTGTCAGTGGGCAAACGTACAAAATCAGCAGGGGATCAAATACTTTTTCCCCCCACTGTATACCCTTAATAAAATTTCGATTTTAATTTGAGACTCACTGTGAGTACATTTTGTGGCTGCATCAAATTGCATTTTGTGCTGCACCTCCTGATGTATGTACATCTAGCTCTGTGCCTTTAATGTCTTTTATGAGAGACTGAACTACTAATCCCCAAAATCATTGGAAAATATGCCATCAAATAAGTTTCCCTTTCATCTAAATCTGTTTCCACAAGCTTTGTTGTGACATAATTTTTCAAACATTAGTGCTTTTCTACATATACTTCCAGTGAGTGGTTTTTGAACACCCTATATTTAGAATTGCTGTTTAAATGATTTTGAGTACTGCAAAATTCTAACAATGGAATATAGTGACTAATTAAATGCTAATTATTAAATGTTTATTGAATTAAGTAATATTAGAAATGAATTTATTTTACTATAAGTCTAGATTTAATCTAATCAGGAAAGGCCAATATAATATGACACACATAGCCCTCCACATATTTTACAGTTAATGCTAGCAATGCCTAGGAGTCTTTTATCTATAGGCTTAACTGGTTTACCCTCAAAGTCTGCTTGCCTTTTGTAAGACTCATTTGGAGTCCATTAGGATCTGAGATTGACCAGATAATACTTTCCACAAAGATTTGAGCTCCTTTATTTAACTGATATATAGTTTTTCGGTTTCTGGCAATAATAGTGATCAAACTATAATAAAGCATAAGAAAGTGCAGGTGTTCAAATCTTTTGACAGCCAATGTATAATTTAGTGTTTTTGTAATTAAAGTACACACTGTAGTTGTATGCACCTAAAGTGTTTTGTTGTTCTTAAAGTTCCAATGTTTTAGTCTGCCTAATCCACTAGCATAATGCACCATAAGGTCATAGGCATGGTACAGTGTTATGTCCTAATGTTATAATCAATGTTTGACTTTATTTTCATGGTTTTATCTCCAGTACATCACACTTTAGTGTTGTGGCTAGTGTAGGACTTACAGAGAACTTAGGCATTTAAACATCTCACTGTCACCAATAATCAAATTCACTACATTAACCATGCACTTTGAAAACCTCACAATGTAGCACTGTATCCTAATGCCGTACTGTATTTGCTCCCAAAGAACAACCTTACTACTCATATGTATAGCAATATTTCAGTGCTGTAGTGCCCCCAAGTGTGGCAGAAATACAGCTTCTAGAAACCCTGCTAATATGATTGCTACTTTAATTATGATCCCTATCTGACTTAGCGTAACAGGAGTTGGTTTCTTTTAATATGGGACTTTCCTGGCAGAATTGTTAATGAACTATATTTCAGACTTAGCTGTAGATACCCTTTAGTGGCTTCATGCATATGACACTGTTATTAATTACAGACTCATAAAAACCCAAAGCAGGGATAGAGTGGGCAGCCTGGATGAGTACACACTATGCTGATGAGGGGCAGAAAGATAATTTTTTAGATAACTGTAAGCATTTAGGATAGGAAGACTTCACAAATGGCATACATTTTTGATGAACATGAAATAGCTTAGTTCTTCTTATGTGCCACACACAGGATGACTAGATGCTGGAAAAGCTTTTGGATTCTTGAATTGATTCCACACCAGTGTGTGTTCACATGCCAAACAAGCCAATATCACAGCTTTCCAACTGATGACTGGGCAGCCAGTGAGAGAAGCCCAGACCACTCACTAATTGAAATGCAGAGTGACATATGGAGAGAGTACCATGGGAAAGAATAAACCCAAGAAGTTTTTATTAAGACTGAAGTGCTGGTTGAGATTTTTTGACCTTTTTTCATTATAACACTCAGTTCTGTCCTCTTATGGTCAATATTTGCATGACTCAATTCACTCTTTGGTGAAAAAGTAAGCACTTTATGATCACTTTATAAAATTGGGAAGTGAAAGCAATGACTGAATAATGCTGACTTGCTGAATAATGCAGTTCTGTATTTAATATTTAAGAAAAATGCTTGTTTTGACATTTCATTAGGCATTTCATGGAAGCCTACTCTAGGCTGATAAAACTGCTAAATGACTCAACAATCAGATATGCTCCATATATCCATGTTTTGATCTACTGTCTTATTTAATGTGGTTTCTGGATATGGTTGGATTTTCTCCTGTGGCACTGAAGTGTGTTGTTTCGTGGTCATTAATAAAACATTCATAGCACTGCTCACATACCAAGGTCAAACCAACCTTTTAGCTTTGCTCCACTCAGTAGCCCATATCCCAAAATAAGCACATCAAAAACCTTGCATTGTGGCCACTCACATGATGAATAAGTGGGGAAATATTTCGCATCACTAGGGACTTTGGGAAATACAGGGAGTAAAATTTTAATTCTAATAAGAGAAGGTCAGTTTAAACTCAGTTTCAGCCACTGGTTTCCATGATAAAATTTCATCCTCATGATTACACAACATATGAGCATTATCAGCTTACTAGTTACATTATTTTGATGATCAGTACCTTTTCCCGAGTGTTTAACGTGTTACATTTATTAAACATGTGCCATTGCTTTTGATATAGTTTTTTATGGGGAATTTTTACTGGCAAGACCTAACACTTTTGACATTTCATTTCTCAGCAGTGCTCCTCCAGTTTTTATATTTCCCCTTTTAAGGATTTCTTAAAATGTCTATTTTTGAAACCCCAGTTACGTAAACTCTCTTAGCCTCAGTATGCATTACCGAAACTGGTAGTCTCACATGTGGTATATACAAAAGCTACAATGCTGCTCTCTCTCTGTCTCTATATATATACATATATATATATATATATATATATATATATATATATATATATATATATATATATATATGTATATATATATATATATATATATATGTATATATATATATATATATATATATATATATATATATATATATATATATATATATATACAGGTGCATCTCAATAAATTAGAATGTCGTGGAAAAGTTCATTTATTTCAGTAATTCAACTCAAGTTGTGAAACTCGTGTATTAAATAAATTCAATGCACACAGACTGAAGTAGTTTAAGTCTTTGGTTCTTTTAATTGTGATGATTTTGGCTCACATTTAACAAAAACCCACCAATTCACTATCTCAACAAATTAGAATACTTCATAAGACCAATAAAAAAAACATTTTTAATGAATTGTTGGCCTTATGGAAAGTATGTTCATTTACTGTACATGTACTCAATACTTGGTAGGGGCTCCTTTTGCTTTAATTACTGCCTCAATTCGGTGCGGCATGGAGGTGATCAGTTTGTGGCACGGTGGTATGGAAGCCCAGGTTTCTCTGACAGTGGCCTTCAGGTCATCTGCAGTTTTTGGTCTCCTATTTCTCATTTTCCTCTTGACAATACCCCATAGATTCTCTATGGGGTTCAGGTCTGGTGAGTTTGCTGGCCAGTCAAGCACACCAACACCATGGTCATTTAACCAACTTTTGGTGCTTTTGGCAGTGTGGGCAGGTGCCAAATCCTGCTGGAAAATGAAATCAGCATCTTCAAAAAGCTGGTCAGCAGAAGGAAGCATGAAGTGCTCCAAAATTTCTTGGTAAATGGATGCAGTGACTTTGGTTTTCAAAAAACACAATGGACCAACACCAGCAGATGACATTGCACCCCAAATCATCACAGACTGTGGAAACTTAACACTGGACTTCAAGCAACTTGGGCTATGAGCTTCTCCACCCTTCCTCCAGACTCTAGGACCTTGGTTTCCAAATGAAATACAAAACTTGCTCTCATCTGAAAAGAGGACTTTGGACCACTGGGCAACAGTCCAGTTCTTCTTCTCCTTAGCCCAGGTAAGACTCCTCTGACGTTGTCTGTGGTTCAGGAGTGGCTTAACAAGAGGAATACGACAACTGTAGCCAAATTCCTTGACACGTGTGTGTGTGGTGGCTCTTGATGCCTTGACCCCAGCCTCAGTCCATTCCTTGTGAAGTTCACTCAAATTCTTGAATCGATTTTGCTTGACAATCCTCATAAGGCTGCGGTTCTCTCGGTTGGTTGTGCATCTTTTTCTTCCACACTTTTTCCTTCCACTCAACTTTCTGTTAACATGCTTGGATACAGCACTCTGTGAACAGCCAGCTTCTTTGGCAATGAATGTTTGTGGCTTACCTAGTGAACCAAACTGAGAGACCATTTTGAAGGCTCAGGAAACCTTTGCAGGTGTTTTGAGTTGATTAGCTGATTGGCATGTCACCATATTCTAATTTGTTGAGATAGTGAATTGGTGGGCTTTTGTTAAATGTGAGCCAAAATCATCACAATTAAAAGAACCAAAGACTTAAACTACTTCAGTCTGTGTGCATTGAATTTATTTAATACATGAGTTTCACAACTTGAGTTGAATTACTGAAATAAATGAACTTTTCCTCGACATTCTAATTTATTGAGATGCACCTGTATATATATATATATATATATATATATATATATATATATATATATATATATATATATATATATATATATATAGTACTGTAGAAAAGACATATGCAAAAGCTTGTAAATAAATCTTCTCGTCATCTAGTATGAACAAACTCATAGTAGTGATGTACTATATAGCCAAAAGTTTGTGTACCCACGACCAATCACACACATGTGTTTGGTGAACATCCCATTTCAAATTTAGTCCCCCCTTTGTTGTTACAGTGGTGCTTGAAAGTTTGTGAACCCTTTAGAATTTTCTATATTTCTTCATAAATATGACATAAAATATCATCAGATTTTCAGTAGATAAAAGTCCTAAAAGTAGATAAAGAGCCCAGTTAACCCAATTAAACAAAAGAGACAAAATATTATACTTGGTTATTTATTTATTGAGGAAAATGATCCAATATTACATGATATGATATTACATCTGTGAGTGCCAAAAGTATATGAGCCTTTGGAGGAATTTTAGCCCATTCCTCAGTACTGAACAGCTTCAACTTTGGGATGTTGGTGGGTTTCCTCACATGAACTGCTTGCTTCAGGTACTTCCACAACATTTCTATTGAATTAAAGTCAGGACATTGACTTGGCCATTCCAAAACATTAACTTTATTCTTCTGTAACCATTTTTGGTAGAATGACTTGTGTGCATAGGGTTTGTGGATCTTCACTTCCACAAACGTTTTGTGAAGATCAGACTTTGATAGAGCTCTGTTCTTTATATAAAACAGGGTACTCAATCACACCTGATTGTCATCCCATTGATTGAAAGCAGCAGACTCTAATTTCACCTTCAAATTAAATGCTAAACCTAGAGGTTCCACTCACAGATATGTAATATTGCATCATTTTCCTCAATAAATAAATGACCAAGTATAATATTTTTGTCTCATTTGTTTAATTGGGTTCCCTTTGTCCACTTTTAGGACTCGTGAAAATATGATGATGTTTTAGGTCATATTTATACAGATATATAAAAAAAAAATTTAAAGGATTCACAAACTTTCAACCACCACTGTATAACAACCATCACTCTTCCTGGAAGGCTTTTCACGAGATTTTGGAGTGTGGCTGTGGGGATTTGCCCATTCAGCCACAGGAGCATTAGTGAGGTCAGGCACTGATGTCGGATGAGAAGGCCTAGTGCACAGTCAGCATTCCAGTTCATCCCAAAGGTGTTCAGTGGGGTTGAGGTCAGGGCTCTGTGCAGGCCACTCGAGTTGTTCCACACCAACCTTGGCCGACTATGGTTTTATGGACCTCGATTTGAGCACAGGGGCATAATCATTCTCAAACAGGTTTGGGCCCCTTAGTTTCAGTAAAGGGAAATTTTAATGCTATAGCAACAGTTTGAGGAAGACTAACATATGGCTGTGATGGTCAGGTGTCCACATACTTTTTTGCCGTATATTGTACTCAATAACCAATATAACAGCTTGAAGGTATTTCAGTATTCCTAATTATCTATCCATCTTTTGCATACCAGCCAGTTTAGGTTAATATCTTCGCTGGATTTGGCATTGAACTCCACATCCCATAACACCACACAGCCAACAAGCATGGCTGCCACGGACTCCAACTCCCATCACACACATTCAGGTTCATCTGATTACTGATCACAGTCACCTGGACTTAATCACTCACACACACACACACACACACACACACACAGTGTTTTCATACCTGTCATTACCAAGCCTTGCTCTACCTGGTTTTAGATCTCATTTCTTGTTTTCTGGTTTCACGACTAAAGTCATTGCCTAGTTCAAGTTGTTTGATGATCGCCTGACCTTAGCCTGTTTCCCATGTATGATTTTGAATTATTGATTTGGCATTGTTGTTAAGTTTTTCTAATAAAGCTGTCTTACCCTGCACTTGTGTCCTTATCTGCCACAGTAACATGTTTATGTTGCATTAGTGATACGTTGTGGAAAACACTATGCTAGATACCAACACTGAACATGGATACCAGCTTTTTTTTTAATTTGTTTATTTATTTATTTATTTATTTATTATCAATGGTTTTGTATAATTTGACAAAATGATAGCAATTGAAATTTTTTACATTCAATGAATATAAATTCATCCACCAACATAGTTTTATGTCTCTGATTATGTCTCAGGTCTCATGCACTGACAATTGTGCTCCCTTTGTGTAGTAGTAGACAACAAGGCAGCAATCCAAATTTCACACATTGAATTTCACACATGTGCATCATACTATGGCAACCATGGGCATAACAATGAATTTTGTAAAGTTTATTTTGTACAACTTCAAATAGTTGCTTTACAATGAAAAATATTTAGTTGGGGATAGGGTGACTAAGGGTGATCTCCATTACATTTTAGACAAACAGACCAGTGTTGGTGAATAGCTAGTTAGCTAATAGCTAAATGTTTTAGTAGCGTGGCAGTAGTTAAGCTATTTGAGCCAGTTCAACATTTTTTTTAAATCAAACAAATCCTAATGTGCAAACTATTATGTGTCAGGCCCAAGTTCAATACTTCTCATTATCATAGAACATCATATTATCTTTTTTCATTATTGTTGTTGTTGATTACCTAGCATTAGTCAGTATTTTCCAATATTTTTCAAATTAG
Source organism: Cranoglanis bouderius (assembly GCA_023630585.1). Lineage (NCBI taxonomy): Eukaryota > Metazoa > Chordata > Actinopteri > Siluriformes > Cranoglanididae > Cranoglanis > Cranoglanis bouderius. Next base: position 25,196,132 of record CM042544.1, read on the forward strand.
CATTAGCCAATATGACATAACAAGCAATAATCATAGTTGTCATACTATAGCTTGTAGTGTAGTGTAGCTAGCTACTTTATCAAAAGTGTAGTTCAGCTGTAGCTTTTTTGAGCATGAGTAGCTTGTAGCTCGACAAATAACTGTAATAATTGAAAAGTAGCTTCCCCAACACTAATACAGACATATGAAGATAAAATTGTCCTTTATGAAATGAATATGACAGAGGTCTACCACAGTGACAGACTTTATATGTACCTATCCTTACCTTCCTCCCAACAATATTAAATAAAAATAAAAAAAACACGAAAGATTACCTATAGGTTTGTAAGACAAATATATAGTGATTGGTTATCTTTGTTTTATTTGATTTGAAATATATCCAAAGAATGCTTTTCATTAGTTTGTATTCTTTTAGCCATGCCACAGCTCAATGGAAAATGGGGAGCAGGCTGAAAATAAATAAAGAGAAAATTACAGCTTTTTGTTCAGCCTGGATCATGTCCATACAACTAGTATTTGTAATTTCCATTTAGCTGAATCAAACCTCAGGTCTAATTAAGCACGTCTATTTGTGGTGCTGGTACCAGAAAACAAAAGAAATCAAAACTTACACCCTCTCCAGTCTGCAGTGATTGTGGATATTTCATAATAGTGGCTGCGATTGTAGCTCCCATGATTGAGTCCTACTTAAATAACTGGTTCTAAGGTGTACTTTTCAGCAATCAAATCCTGCTTGTGCTGTTCAGTGGCTTCATCAATGTCACTTGAAATTCTTGTCTCAAAACTCCATGTAAGGCAGTCTTGTGATTAACTAGTCTTCAATACCCGACCATCTGTTGGCTGTATGTCATTTGTAGAATCATGATTCCTGCCATAATATTTTTGAAGAAAAACAATAGAAAGTTGCTAACATTTCAGGGGTTGATGTTCCTTTAATAAACTTCCATTGTGAAACATAATCTATATGCAGCCTGCATGCTGTAAGGCTGTAAAAAACAGCATGGCTGTGATGAATACGAAAGGTTTAATTCTAATCATATATGCTCATGTCCCTCTTTTGTCCTGTGTTGGATTGCTTTCATTTTACATCACATACCTGCACTGTGGATATAATGTAAGTGCAGCTTTAATTTATTGGTTCACTGGCCTCGACTGAAATAGGTTTTTGAAGCCCTGCATGTGAAATGAATGATACAGATGCCATCTTTTAATTCAGACTTTCTTGTTTTTGCTATTAAAATGAAGGCTCCATTATGGCAAATTGTAACTGAGGCTAAAGACTGTGGTAGCTGGACAATTTTATTTGCTCAGATCAGTGTGCTGTACAGTAGCATGACTCAAATTGCTTCATGCGCGACGAAATCATGTTTTTTTCTAATGCCAGCTGTGTGCTATGTAAACGGGTGGAGCCAGGAAGGGAGAGACAGAAAGAGCGAGTACTGCTGAAATAATAAAGCTCCCTCTACTCACAAATTAAAGGATATATGGATCAAAAGTTTGGCATCTCAGTGTTCCTTGCACATCCTTCCGTGCTATATGACATCTGCTTCAGACAAGCAGGTACAAGAGCTGAATCAGATAACCATAGTCCAGAAATTCCTCCCAAAACTAATAACTTTTGTTCCTGTTTCAATTCTACCAAACAGTGGCACACTCTCGCAATGGGAAGACTACAATGACCTTCCTGTTTGTTTATATGTTGTTGTAACATTGCTCCATGACTTATGAATATAGTCATATGGCAAATAAAAGACGGCATGATTTATCACAGTTGCACACTCCAGTCCATCTCAGCATGGCATGGCCCATGCCAATGTGTGCCACACATGTCTTTGTTCAGCCAATCAATATTCTCAATATGGTGCACCCAGAGCCAGCTGTCCATGTCTCATTAGTGGAGGAGTAAGCCTGCTCTCCACGGCCCCATTAAACACACCCCTGATCAGGGGGAGACAAACGGGAGACAGAGAGTGAAAGTCAAAGCCACTGCATGCAATAGTGGTGCAGACCATTTTAAATTGGGGGTGAAGTTGGGAGCAGCTGTTTTATGAGTGGGTGAGGAATGGTGCTCTATATTAATTATGGAAAAATTCTTACTTGAACAGTAGAATTCTCAGTGATTTGGTTTATTCATTCTCATTGTTTTTGGCTGGTTTGGGGGGTATTTTTAATTTTGCTTTCTCACCTTGATCTGGCAACCCTGAACACCAGAGCAGCCAACTTGGTATATAAATTAAAGCAAATGAAAAAGGTTTAATGATTACTAAACCCATCAGGTAGTTGTTATTTGTGTATTTAACACAGAAATCACATTTAACACTCCTGCATTACCATGATTTCATTTCTCATATTTAACATGGTAGGTTACAATAATGCATTTTCAGTGTAACTGTTGTCTGAATATGGTCCAGCATCTCCCTCACTGCTGCCATGTATAATGCTCTATATAGAACAGTCTGTATAGTGAATAGTGAAAGTGAGTGAACTCATGTTAAAATACTGTGCTAAACAATATTAGAAGTCATGTCTCATGTCAATTAAATAAAAACATATGTTCAAAATTGTTTTATTTTATTGTTTCATCCTGATAAAAATGGCTACTCCCACCCAATCCAGAAGGTTTTGCAACCCTATATAGGTGTGATTTGCAATTTGGATTTGTATTTCATATACACTCACGAATAACAAAAAATGCCTAAAAATGATATAAAGTTTAGCCTGTTAAAGTTAGCAAGACTTCTGTTTTATTATACTATATTTATGATACGATTTTATGTAATCTCCATGTTTTTTTCTTTGTTTATCTGATGACATTTCATTTATGAATGTTATCACAAATGCTTCTAATCTTTTTTGTATTTTTTTTCTTCTTAATTCTGTTCAGAGTTTTAACTTACCAGGGCTGTGCAACTGTGTGAGAGTCTATATGTGGAGAAAAACATATCATGGACTGATGGCAGTCACAAAAATCACAATCAAGGATGGCTTTCATGCTAATAACAGAGAGCGATACCATCTGCCACAAATTTGATTTGCTCATTTCATTGTCAGCTTGCAACCAACCTGAAGTATTAGGTCCAATAATTCAAATATTAAAAATGAAAATTACACAAATACATTTGCTCTGTGTGTTATTTTGATTTTGACAGAGCACAATATGAGGACATAGGCTATGATGTTAAAACAGTCAGTACTGTTAGCAATATACAGTGACTTGTACATATTCTTCATGCGCTTGGAGAAACCATTATTGATACATGTTGAGATCCTTAATGACTGCTCATTTAGGACTGCTTCAGGGCTGCTTGTCTTCACAATCCATTTCTGAGCTATCTCTCTGTGTCTGTTCTTTCCCCTTTGAGTTTGGAGCATACAGACATGCGACCTGATTAATTAGTCCCCAGATACGAGCTGATGCTCAGGAGATGCTGGTTTGGTATCACACAGATGCACCAACTCACAGTGTTCAAATGGGTTTTCACAGGAAATTGCATGCTGACTCTCACCAAAACAAACTGCCATTCGGCCTGTGTGGGTGTATTAATTTGGGGATATTACGAGTAATGTTTGACAAAAACTTTTCCCACTAATTAAAACTGAACTTAAAGAATCTGTCACATTGTCACTGTTAATTATCACAATGCCTTCACTCAGTTTGCACGCATGGTGATAGATGTGTTACGTAGTTACCTTTCTAGGTTTCATAGTTCATACAAGCACTCAAAATAATTTGTTTTATGTATCTGAATGATCTTAGATTCTAATGATAAACAAACACATCTTACATTATATTTAAAATGTATTCATTTATTAACTAGGGGTTTTGGAAAATTATCAAATATTTAGACACTCAAATGTGAAACTTGCCATGTCAAAAGCTGTTCAGTCTAATGACAATAACTATCCAATAATTAACTCTGTACATGCATAATCCATGAAAAGTAGAAGTAAGCATAATCTAAATTGGCACATACTTTGGCTAATAAAGAGTTTTGTTGTAGTTGTTGTTGTTGGATTGGATTGTACAGTGCCCTCCACTAATATTAGGACATTTGGTAAATATGAGCAAAGAAGGCTGTGAAAAAATTGTCTTTATTGTTTAACCATTTGATCTTTTGTTCAAATAATTCACAAAAACACTCTGCTCTCATGGATATCAAACAATGGCAAACACAACACAGGTTTATCCACAAAAAAAAAAAATCTTTGTTAAATATAGGTGTGCAACAATTATTGGCACCCCTATGAATTCATATGAGAAAAATATATTTGAAGTATATTCCCATTTATATTTTACTTTATTTTTAGTACACCTGGGTGACTAGGAACAGGAAATTGTTCAACCATGACTTTCTGTTTCACAGGGGTATAAATATGAGGTAACACAGGCCAAATTCCCTTAGTCATTCATAACAATGGGTTAGACAAAGGAACATAGCTGTGATGTGTGGCAAAAGGTTGTTGAGCTTCACAAAATGGTAAGTGGCTATAAGAAAATAGCAAAAGCATTGAAAATGCCAATTTCCACCATCAGGGCAATAATTAAGACGTTCCAGTCAACTTTAAATGTTTTGAATCAACCTGGAATTGGACGCGTGTCTATATTGTCTCAACGCACTGTGAAGAGGATGGTTCAAGTGGCCAAAAAATCTCCAAAGATCACAGCTGGAGAATTGCTGAAGTTAGTTGCGTCTTGGGGTCAGAAAGTCTCCAAAACTACAATCTGAAGTCACCTACATCACCACAAGTTGTTTGGAAGGGTTTCAAGAAAAAAGCCTCTACTCTCATCCAAAAACAAACTCAAGCCTCTTCAGTTTGCCAGACACTACTGGAACTTCAAATGGGATCGGGTTCTATGGTCAGATGAAACCAAAATAGAGCTTTTTGGCAATAAACACCAGAGGTGGGTTTGGCACACACACAGAGAGGTAGCCATATGGAAAAGTACCTCATGCCCACAGTTAAATATGGTGGTGGCTCTTTAATGTTTTGGGGCTGTTTTTCTGCCAGAGGACCTGGACATTTTGTTAGGATGCATGGCATCATGGCATGCATGGCATCAAATATCAACAGATATTAAATGAGAACCTGACTGCCTCTGCCAGAAAGCTTAAAATGGGCCATGGCTGGATCTTCCAGCAGGACAATGATCCAAAACATACATCAATATCAACACAAAAATGGTTTACTGACCACAAGATCAAGGTCCTGCCATGGCCATCCCAGTCCCCTGACTTGAAACCCATAGAAAACCTGTGGGGTGAACTGAAGAGGAGAGTCCACCAGCATGGACCTAGAAATTTGAAGGATCTGGAGAGATTCTGTATGGAGGAATGGTCTCAGATCCCTTTCCATGTATTCTCCAACCTCATCAGGCATTATAGGAGAAGACTCCGAGCTGTTATCTCGGCAAAGGGAGGTAGCACAAAGTATTGACTAAAAGGCTGCCAATAATTGTTGCACACCTATATTTAACATGGTTTTTTTTTTTTTTTGATAAACCTGTGTTTTGTTTGCAGTTGTTTGATATCCATATTTTTGTTAATTTTTTTAACAAAAGATCAAAAGGTTAAACAATAAAAACAATTTTTCACAGCCTTCTTTGCTCATATTTACCAAGGGTGCCAATATTAGTATATAGAGATCATAAAGGGTATCATAGGACTCACAGAGGAGTCAGATTTGACCAAACTGACACAGTATTGATCTTCCAGATTGAATATTGTCAATTTACAAGTCTGAAAGACTACATTAAGCATTTGAAAGGCCATATAGGAAAGGCAATTGCGCTGGGGAATCGCCCCACTGCTACAGATTGCAGAGAAATGGTAAGAATTGTTGTTGATGAGCTGAGACTGACAGTATTAAATCAATCAAAATCTCAGAGCCTCACTGTTGCCAAGATGATCACTGCAGATCACTGTCCACTTTAATAGGAATACCTGTGCACCTGCTCATTTATGCAGTCATCCAATCAGCCAATCATTTGGCAGCAGCACAGTCCACTTTGGGAGTTTCTGTTCCCATGATAGCCTCAGATTCCTGTTCATGGCTGACAGGAGTGGAACCTGATGTGGTCTTCTGCTGTTGTAGCCCATCCACTTCAAAGTTTGATATTTTGTGAATGCTGAGAAGCTTCTCTGCTCACCACGGTTGTAAAGAGCGATTATCTGAGTTACTGTATCCTTCCTGGCAGCTTCCTGGCAAGGTGTTTCCACCCACAGAACTGTCGCTCACTCAGTGTTTTTTGTTTTTCACAGCATTCTGTGTAAAGTCTAGAGATAATTGTGTATGAAATTACCAAGAGATTAGCAGTATAGTAATACTCAAACCAGCCCATCTGGTACCAACAACCATGCCACTGTAAAATTTACAGAGATCACAATTTTTCCCCATTTGATGTGAACATTAACTGAAGCTCTTGACCTGTATCTGCATGATTTTACACATTGTGCTGCTGCCACTTGATTGGCTGGTTGGATAATGGCATAAATGAGCAGGTGTACAGGTGGTCCTATTAAAGTGGACGGTGAGTGTATAAAGTTGTTTTTTTGTGTTTTTTTTTAATATTTGGGCGGTTTTTTGTATTGTGTTCTTATACCTTTAAATATGTTTGTTAAAACAGACTCTCCAGACTCTCCAAGACTCATTGTTTTAGGTAGTGCACAAAACAGTATTCTGAAATCTGTTGTAAATAAACTGGACATATCATGCTTTACAATTACAGATTGTGGTTATTATATTTGTAAATCTGTCAAAAGTTTGATTATGTTTATTGATTTTAGGTGAAATCCTCACTGCAACTTATTAGATGCTGAGCATCGAGGGACAGGTAGTTGTGGCTTCACACCCCAACTTCGTGAGTTGATTGGCAGCATTTTTGGCATCAACTTCAATCTGGTGTACCACAAACAGGCATGTTGCACACTTTAATTTATTCAAAGGTATTGTAAGTATGTGCTTATTAGATGTTAAAATATTTTTTTTAAGTTGTATGAAAATGTTGTTATTATTATTGAATTAGTTGAATTCATTTCTGCAGACTGTCCTAAAGTTTGTATTTTTGTGATTGAGTTTTATTCAGATGTTTCGTTGGAATCAACCCTCCAACTGGCATCAAGACTGGTAGCAAAAGAAGTGGAAAGGCTCTAGAAAAAAAAACCCAACTCAATCAACCCTCATGTGTGTACACTTCTCAGACGATTAATGGACTTTGAGTGGTTATGTGTGTAAGTTGTCCCATTTTATTTAAAGGTCTCATAGCCAGGAACTATAAGAGAAGGTTGTTTTCTAAACTTCATGTTCACTGACAAAAATTTGTAAGAGCAATAGCAGTAAGAGCAATAAGACATGGAGTTATTAGTGGGCATACTCAGGTGTCCTGTTGATGTGATTTGGACATATTATTCCATGCAGCTGAAAGGGTGAATGATCTTCCAAAAATGTTTAAACAAAAGCTATGCAAAATAAGTTGTGTTCATGGAAGAGGTGGGTCTTAAGATAGTGACAGATTCTGTTGTCTGGATTGAGGTTGGATGTTCATTCCACTACTGAGGGACAGTCAGTTTGTTCCGGAAAGGGACCTCATGCCTAGCTGAGTAGGCACTACCAGGCATCGGTCTTTAAATGATCGAAGTTTGCATGAGGGGACATAAACTGTGTAGCCTGTTCATTGAGATAGATGTTGTACAGAATGAACCTACACGACCATGCAGTTGTTGAAATGTGGTTTGTAAAGGTCAAGTGGTCATCAAAATCACCCCGAGCTTTCTGGCTGTCCTGGTTGGTTTGAGTGTGGTTGAGCATAGATGTACGGTGAGGTTGTGGTTGATTGAGGGGCAGACAGGGATGACAAGAAGCTCAGTTTTTGCCAAGTTGAGTTTAAGGTGACATTCCCTCATCCAGTTCGAGATGTCAGACAGGCAGGCAGAGATGCGTACTGAGATGGATGGATCTTCAGATTCCAAGTGATTCATCAGATTCAGATTCATCAGATTCGCATCTGATGAGTCACAGTGTCAAAGGCTGTGAGAGAGGTTGAGTAGGATGATCTTGAGACATTCTTGAAATATCATGTTTACGAGAATCTAGGGCGGACGGACAACCTGAAAACATCATGTTCTACAACCTGGTAGCAGATGCATAAAAATTAAACAGAGAGATGTGACTTATCATTACATGGTTCTCTCCAGTTATGAGAGAAACCCAAAAAACATACAAACTATAGCAATCTCACAATACACCTTGGTCTCACACTGGTATAGCAAGTGTATTTCCCTAGATGAACTTTAGCAGTAATGTAAATTATTGGAAGAATCCAATAACACAGATAATTTCATAAAAAACAAATAAAAAATGAAAATGTCTCAAATTGCAAAAACAAACACCAATTAATAAACATGTAACTGCAGCCAGTTACAAATCAGCCTCAGTGGCAGTCTCTGGAGGACGTCAACATTGTGTTGTACAATCAATATGCAATGGTGAATTCTCATAGCCACTGAATCCCAGCCAAATCTCACACCAAAAATGGTTTTGATGACATGGTGTTGATGAATATATTTTGAAGGAAAAAAATATACTTACATCTTTGACATATATGAATAACAGTCATAGGTCATACATTTTAGGTCTAGGCCTTAAATACAGTCTGCTAAGAAAATGTATTATTTTCTTCTATTTCATTATTTTAACTGAAATAGCTTACACACTTTCAAAAACTGAGCAAGAAAATCCCCTCATGAAAACACGACAATGAGTAAACCAGTGGACCAAAAACTTCACATTGTGAGATTGGTCTAGCTAGATTGAGCTTCTCTCTGAAGCTTACAGTCTCTACACAGATGTTAATTTAAGGGACATACAATATGTGAACAAAATCTCCCCACCACAGCAGTAGCATGGGAAATCAGTGATGTTTTTAGCTAATGAAATTAATTTATTTTTGTTGTTATTTTTTAATAGCATTTAGTAAGCCAACAGGAAGCCATCTTGTTTGTTTGTTTATTTGTATATCTGCCTACCTGTTTATTTGGTCCATTTTCTTGCCTAACTCTAAGTTTTTACATCTTGCAACTCTGAGCCCATTTAAAGGCTCAGCTTGGCTAACCCGCACATCCTCAGCTACACATCAACTTCAATTTGAATTCCATTAGTTGCTGTGGCACTTTTCAAAAAATGGAAGGCCCTATTAATTACCAAAGTATGGGCCCAGGGTAAAGGTGCATGTGCAATTACAGAATTAAATCAAGTCACCGTTTAGCTTGTCACTGCTGACAGAAATAATTTTAGTGAATTATTGAACACCTCCATAGCAATTGTGCAAAATGTCCAATTCTAAGCATGGAAACTGGCCTTTTTCTCCTAATCTAATAAAACCATTAACTGCCTTTCAGCTGGTTTTGGACAGACTGCTGGACAGAGCTTTTATAAAGCCTGTTATGTCCAAACATGTCCTGTTTATACTACCAGAGTTTGTTTTCTGAAATGTGAGGTAAGACATGTCATACTGTAGCATGGTGATCTCCAAACATGTTCCTAGAGCTATTCCTTTCAGAATTCAGAGACAGACAGACAGACAGATAGATAGATAGATAGATAGATAGATAGATAGATAGATAGATAGATAGATAGATAGATAGATAGGATGGGTGAATTCACATTTTGATTTTGGTTATATGGTAGAAAATGAGTGCCTTTTGAGCTTTTTCATGTCATAGAAATGTTGACAAGTGAGAAATCCACATTTACTAGCACTTGAATGTAGCGTTTGTAAAAAGTCAGCCAGCTGTTTCTAAACACTTAAATCAGAGAAAACAAAACACACAACACAGAAAAAATCTGAATTGGTAACTGTGGGGCTTTGTTTCTGGTATATGGAGGTTATGAAAATTTTCTGAATTCAGTCATTTTTCTGTCTGGTTTGTAAGTGAGATTTGATTATAGATTAAAATAAATTTTTTTTGAAAAAATTTTGAACCACTCTTCTTTACAAAATTGCTTCAGGTCCTTGATGTTTGATGGCATTCATTTATACACAGCTCTCTTAAGATTTTTCTTCTTCTTTAGCCATTCAGGTGTCGATTTGGGATTATTGTCTCATTCCATGACCCAATTTCAGTCCAGCTTATGATGCTCTACAGATGGCCTCACATTTCTCAAAAATATTCTGGCATAAAGTAGAGTTCATCTTTGTCTCAATAACTGCAATTTTCGCAGGTCAAAGTCCAAATTATCACCCCTCCACCACCATGCTTGACAGTTTGTATGAGGTTTTTGTGGTGATATGCTCCAAATATCTTCACTTTGGTCTCATTAGTCCAAAGGATATTGTTCCAGAACTTTTGCGGTTTGCTCAGATGCAATTCTGCAAAACTAAGTTGTGCTGCAATAATAATTATTTTTGGAGAGAAGGTGCTTTTTCCTAGCCACCTTTCCATGAAAGCTATACTTGTGGCCCTACATGGACAGCCTAAGGATACATGAGATTACTGTGGATGGTACCACTTAGAAACCATGAAGATGGCCTTGGAGTGCAATTGATATGAACTGTTTTGCTACTATTGCTTAGGACTACAACTGCTATGATAGCTTTAGGACTGCAATTGCCACAAACTGTTTTGCAGTCTCCATCAGTGAACAGTTGATAACATCAACAAAATACACTTAAACTAAAACTATAATGAATGTCCTGGTTACACAATTGCACTATTTGATCATGTAGTACACAGTTATACAGTAGAAGGGAATAATTTATCTGGTGTCACCTAGATGAGGATGAGTTCCCTTTTGAGTCAGGTTCCTCAAGATGTTTTCCTCATATCGTCTCAGGGAGCTTTCTTGCCACCATCACCTCTGGCTTGCTTGTTAGGGATACATTTATCAATTTTAAATTTATATCCTCAATTTATATATTTCTGTAAACCTGCTTTGTGATAATGCCCATTGTTAAAATCACTATACAATTAAAATTGAATTGTGCTGTCATGAACTTAAACATTTAATGTGCTTACATGGTGTGGCTCTTAGGTTTTTTAGATCATTAAATGGTCTGACCGTGGACTGAATTTGCTGAGACACCCACTCCTGGGAAGATTGGCAACTGTCTTGAAGGCTTTCCATATTTTAACAATCCTTCTCACTGTAGAATATAAAAAATTACAAAAATTGTTCAGGACATGGTTTGACGAACATGACAAATAGTTCAAGATGTTTACTTGGCCTCCAAATTCCCCATATCTCAATCTGACCAAGCATCTGTGGGATGTGCTGGACAAACAAGTCCAATCAATGGAGGCCCCACCTCACAACTAGCAGGACTTAAAAGCTCTGCTGCTAATGTCTTGGTGCCAGGTACCTCAGCACACCTTCAGAGGTCTTGTGGAGTCCATGCCTCGACGGGTCAGAGCTGTTTTGGTGGCACAAGAGGGACCTACACAATATTAGGCAGGTGATTTTAATATTATGGCTGATCAGTGTATATAATGTATATGTAAGTCTGACACCACATTGGTCTTATTTAAAAGACCAATAAATATTTAAAACAAAGAAATTAAATATCTTGAAAATGTAATATTCAAGATTCTGCACCATTTCCAGGTCCCTATTTAAATGAAGCAAATTTGCAATATTGACCATGTTAACTGCTTTGTAAAAAAAAAAAAAAAAAGGTCAGATTGTCCTCATGACTAATCTCTTCTACTGAAGCATATGTTCAGACAACACTCTAATTTATTTGATTTAAAATTGATCATAAAGTTTTACACAAACTAGTGGAGTCCATGCCAGCTCGAGTTCACACTGTCATTAAACCAAAAATGAGACATACCAAATACTATGAAACTCTGAAATTCATGTAAATATTTCAAAGATTCTACTTTTTGCTCAAGTTGTTGTCAGTTTTAGTGTGCCTTATGCTCAGTTTGAAAAAGCAACTTTTGAAAATAGTGGTGCCTCTATGAATCATCCAGGCATCATTTGGAATGAATGTATTCCTAACCAGCAGTGACCATTCATGATTAAGTACCCAGTCCCTCCAAAAACTCAAAAAATAAATAAATAAATAAATAAATAAATAAAAATTGCTATTTCTCAGCCCTTTGCCAGCAAATATCAGTTGGCACTTGAACATGGGGGAGCCCCACTGTGCTCAGAGTGGATTGGTTATGGTGCCCCTTAATCAAAACTTTAATTCTGAAATCCATTGGCAATCTAGCACATTTAATGACCAGTGCAGGCCCGGTATTATTGGTGGTTCCATTCCCCATGGAAGCCTTCAAGGTGGCCATGCTCACCATCATTGGTCATCTCTTGGTTGTAGTCTAAGCCCCATGATTCTGTTTCACTTAGATGTCACTAAAAGCACTGGTTAGGTATGAAATCCCACTTCAAATATAGCTCTTGTATCTGCTTTAGCAGGCTTTCCTCTGAATGTGGACAACGTCAAACATGCTAGTTGAAACTCCTGTCCTTTTTGTGGTTAGATCTTTTTTGTTGTTAGATCTTTTTTGTTTAGATCTGACTTTTCTTAAGTGTCTTGGTTTCACTGAAACTCTCCAAGGGTTATTAAAATATATAATTGCAAACTCTATGTTGTGTGACTTAATGTATCTACTTAGTGTGGCTACTTGCCTAGACATATGCTAACTATTAAACTCATAGATGTACTTTCCATCCCTGTCCATAATGAGGGTTTTTTTTTTTTTTTTTAAATCTACTTCTGCTACTGAATCAACTATTAAACAATAACCTTTTTCTCTTGGTAGAATCGGTCTGCATATAGGTAAAATAGTACTTGATCTTACTTGTCACCTCATTGACCTCATTGCTTATACTGGCAAAAAAAAAAGTATTTCTAGATCTTGAAAAACAATGGTCCCTGTGAAGACATTAACAAATACCTACCACTGTAGTAATCATATTGTAACCTACAGGACTTGTCCATCAGTCAGTCGTGTCATATTAATAATGAGACGTGACCAAAATGTAATAAATCCTGCATATTTACAAAGCAAATGGTAGACAGGCAGTTACTAATGCATCTACATTTCCTGGAGCTTGTGTAAAGCACTGTAGTGTTACTTTTGTAGGTTTGATTAATTAAAGCAGGCATTTCCTCTCCTATCAGTGTATAGACCTCATGTTACTTCTGACTTTCATCTGCACCTAAAAGCACTTTTCAAAGCTGGAACCATTGGATGAACACAGTTAAACAGAGTGGCTCATAAATCAATCTCACTGAAAAGGGAGCTGACTTTAAACACCTTTCACTAACACAAATGGAATAGTAAGTGACAGAACAAAGTAAGGCAATTAACTATGTTTTCCTAAAAGAGGGAATATGGCCATTCATCATTTGTTGAAATGATGGCTATGTAGAAGAGTGCTATAAATGGAAAAGACAGAATATATCAGCAAGCTGAATGCAATGAGCAAGTCTACCTGAGATGTTCATTGTGAGGCAAGTGGGTTTTCAGGTACATTTACTAGGAAAGTAAGGACATAGCAAAATCTTACTCATCTTCGACTTTAGATAACATGTATCATTGTAAACAGTATTGCCAATAGACCAAATGCTATTGTTTTATTTAGGTATTGGTTGTGTTGGAAGATTCAGTCCAGTTTACTGGCTTTTTGATTTTGATTAACAAATCAGAAATTGTGGTGTTTCCTTTTTATCTTATGGGCATGTGAATCATCTATAGATAATAAAAGTATCCATAATAATCTAATACCTTTACAGATTATTATAATGTACTCACAAAATTTACCCATAAGGATTCTAACAAGGGAAGCATGGTGACATAGTGGGTAGCTGAGCTCAGATTACTATCTGTACAGAGTTTCTCTTGTTTTTTCCCATGTTTGCCTTGGTTTTCTCTGGGTTCTCAGGTTTCTTCCCACTGTCCCAAAACATGCATGCAGGCAGATTTGTTTGTTAAATTGCCCATCGGTGTGAATGTGTGTGCATAGTGCCCTGCGATGTACTGGTGTCTAATCTGGGATTAATTCTCCTACCATGTGATCTGTGTTACCTGTATAGGCTCCAGATCCACCATGACCCTGACTATGATAAAGCAGTTACTGAAATCGGATGGATGGATGTAGTTCCAACAATCTAGAATGAGTTCATTGCATTTCATGTAAATAATGTAGGAAAAGCTATGACTGCTAACTCTGCCTCTTGCTCTAAACATAACTTTTTTTTAATTTACACTTATGAGAACATATTGTTAACTCTTTGTTGGTTTACACTTCCAAAACAAAATGGCAATAAAATCTATCCAACAGCAAACAGGCCTGAGCTATTTATTTCAATCCTTCAGTGAGGTCCATTTTGGTTCATTTTGGTCCATTAACTACTGAGCTACATTCTGATGTGGAGTCAGTAATCATAGTGATACATAGTGTAACAGGCCTTAATCCCCTTGTGGTTTGTGTCAGTTAAACAGATCCAACAGTAATCTTCTAGTCATTTCGAGAAATTGCCAGAATAAGAGTCATTGTTCTATGAGTGATAACACCCACCACTGTTACAATAGCATACTTACTCCTCACACTGTCCTTCTATCTAGCACGGTCTTGTGGACAGTTACTATGTGTATAGTTTTCTCTTTGTTGCACCCTGCCCTGTCCCCTCACCAACAGCCTTCTCAATTCCTCCCTCCCACATGGATGTCTCTTAGTAAAAAGAGTATAAAAGAGGGAGATATATAATTTATATTGCCTTCTGCTAACCTCCCTGCTAGTGCTACTGACCTGTGGTAAGAAGGAAATCAATAGTCAATTCCATTTTGCAGCCTGCCTGTGACAGCTACTAGATAGGAGTGCATTGGATGCTTGTAAGGAGCAGGACTGTGAGTCCAAGTCATCTTGCTCCACTGCCCTTAAGACAGATGTAAAGTGTAAAATGACATTGTCCTATTGCCTAATATAGCTTTTGCTTGCAGATCCAACACTTTATGTGTTTTCAAGTAGCTCTGTTGGTAATTTATCTAAGTGAAACAAGACCTAAGGGTGTGTTTTATCCTGGATGGGGTTAAATCTAAGGAATAAAGCTCTATAAACAGGGTGTCAGCTTTAAGTCTATTGAACCGCAACAAATGGTGATTGAAGATTAATGAAGTTGGTTTATTGGGTCTCAAAAGTCTGTATTATTGAAAATACTCTTGAGGGAGCAATCACAAACAAAATGCAGCGTGATCTTATGATTGCACAGACATACGCAGTAAATTTGTATGAAGTAAATTCGTCTGAAAGCTTACAAACGGTTCGGTTTGATTGGGTTGACACCTCTGAATCAAGTCAAGAACAGAAAGTTTGTATTTATACAAGGCTGATTATGCTCACTTGCTGGATTAGCTGCAGGCTCCAAGCTCACAAAGCATGTAATGTTCTCTGCAGTATATTCCATTCATTATTGTTGATTAGCACAGAGATGAAGGAAAATGAGTCAGCTTTACCCTAATCAGATAATGCATTTGTATTAGCATGCAGTCTCCTTTTCTTTTCCCTCTCAGCAGTGGAATTTAGTCCTTTTATTCTTTTTTTTTTTTTTTACAGTTTTCCAATTAGCTGTTGTGTTTCAGAATGTCAGAAGGAAAATAAAGTGTATAAACTGCTGAATCGGATTAGACACCTAGCCATCGAGTCATTGCATAAATTAATGAGCTAAGTGGTATGTTTTACCCTGGAGGATCTAGGCACATTTTACACTCAGAGTATGATTCATTTACACACACCCAAGATTTGTGTTCCTACACCCATGTCTCCTTTACCACAGTCAGATCCTCATGCTTGCAACATTTCCTGTTTTTGTCTCATAGCCAATTTCTTCTTTCAAAAGTAACATTTTCAAAACAGGGATGGCAAGTGAACTGGTGTTGCAGAAAATGAAAATGATGAACAGTGGACTTACTGATCACTAGTGGTGTACCGGGGGGAATGCTACATGTAATAAGCAAATATGTGTTTTTTGATGATAACAAAATCAACTGACCACACAAATACAAAATAAGGGGACATTACACAGTATATGCAGTTGCAATCAAAATTATTCAACCCTCATTGCAAATCAGGTTTATTGTCAAATTTTTCAGACTTTCAGCTGTTTGCAATGAACAAATCAAACAAAAACAATTTAAATAGTTCAACACAACAAATGCTTCAAGTGGTTTCCCCAAATTCAACTGAAAATGCAACTTATAATGACTTCTCCAGTCTCAAAATTATTCAACCCCCTGAACAGAATCCCTCACAAGAGCACACATATGCAAAACAGGTGTTGTCTCAAGCACACTTGATGCAACTAATCAAGGGCTTCATTACCTGGAACTCATGAAATACCTGAACTGGCTAGGGGCAGAAAATACATGAAATACCTGGACGGGGCAGAATGCAAACCCAAGAATATTACTGAACTGGAGGCCATTGCTGATGAGGAATTTCTCAGGAACACTGCCAGAAGCTAGTGTCTGGCTATGCATCTTGTTTGCAGCAGGTCATAACAGTAAAAGGGTGCTCTACTAAGTACTAAAGATGTTTGCCATGAAAGGGTTGAATAATTTTGAAACTGGAGAAGTCATTATAAGTTGCATTTTCAGTTGAATTTGGGGAAACCACTTGAAGCATTCGTTGTGTTGAGCTATTTCAGTTGAATTGAAGTGTGACTGGGTATGCTTTTAAATAAAAATAAATAAATTGAAAAAATAATCATCTTTGCTATATCTGCAGTGTCATTACATCATTTCCCTCTGCTTATCTCTCTTTCTACTGTATCCACCTACCCATCCATCCATTCATCTATCTGTCTAATCTATCTGTCTATCATCCACAACCATTTATGATCAAATGATTGTTTCATTAAAACAAATTACACAGGGCATAATAGAAGTTCAAATAAATGCACACTGTAACTGATTAAAACATATACACATTGTTTATTGTGCGATTTTAACATGCCACTGTAGTGCACAGTGTGAATGTGATGTCCAGTGTGAACAACTTTGCTGTGGATAATAATGGGAACTATTAAAAAAAGATCTAGCTAACATAAGGCTAGATGCTAACAAGGCTGTTTCGCTAACTTGTTATATTGACAGTTATGGCTAAATTGTAATGAATTAGCTACCTACAATATATGTGGTGTCATTAGCTAGATTACACAATATTATCCTACCTCCTTCTGAGTACATGCTTTATTTTTATTTTTACTGTCTCTCTCTGACCAGCAATGCAATAAGTCTGCTGGGCAGCGCTTCTCTTCATCTTCAAAGTTACCTGTGCTCTGTAGTCAAACAGCACTAATCAAGCATTGTTTTGTGAGACAATAGTTGGGTGATTCCAACTTGTGCAACGCAGGGGGGCTTTCAGTATTTTTATCTGATTTATTATTACAAACTAACAATCAATTTGGAACACTAATAAGGTTACAAAATAAATCATTTCTACATATGTTTCAGTTTAAAAGCATATACCCTCCACACTTATTGAGGAGGATGGTGAGGAAAGCAATGAATAAACCAAGATAACAGTTTCAGAATTGCACTAGTTAGTTGATTCTTAGGGTTATCACATTTATAAATTGACTATTAAACAAAAACTCAATACCAAGAAGCTGTTTTAAAGGTTGCACCAAAGAAAGTTGCCCAGCATCATTGGACATATGATTGGAATCATATGCTGTGTGCAGATGAGACCAAATTAGAAAATGTGTTGCAGTTTGGTAACAAACAGGAACTACATGCAATGAAATATCCCTATACCAAATGGAAAATATGGTGGTGTATCACTGATGCTTTGGAGATTAATGGTGCAGGGGCTCATATGCAGATTGATGGAATCGTGAATTCCAATAAATAGAAGCAAACCTTAGCTTAAAACCTGGTTACCATAGATTTAACTACAAAACAGTAAACATACATCCAGTTTAACACAAAAACGGTGACAGGAGACAGGATCTTTGTTCCCATTAGCCATCTCAGTCTTTGGATTTAAAACCTGTTTTTAAAACTTGTGGTCTGAATTGACACAAACCTAATAATATAAAGGGTTTTTTAAATTTCCCAGGACCCTATAAAAGTGTCTCCAACCTTGACAGAAATTATAGGAAGATACTTATCACTGTCATTCTTTTCAGAGGAGGCTTCACCACCCTGATCAACTTGGTGGAGAGCTCAGATAAAGCAGTGTTTTACATAAAATCTGTACTACTAAAGAAAACATTTTATATTTAAAAATATATATAATATTAAACTAAATTATACCAGTCAATGTTTTTCCAATCTTCAATTGTCCAGTTTCGTTGAGCCTATGCCAACTGTAGCCTCAAATTATTGTTCTAGGCTGAAAAGAGTGGAACCTGGTGTGGTCTTCTGCTGTTGTAGCCCATCTGCCTTAAGGTTTGGCATGTTGTACATTCTGAGATGATTTTCTGCTCACCATGGTTGTAGAGTGTTTTCTGTAGATAGCTTCCTGACAGCTTGAACCAGTCTGGCGATACTCCTCTGACCTTTCTCATCAACACAGCATTACCACCTGCAGAACTGCTGGTCACTGAATTTATTTATTTATTTTACATCATTTTGCATAACCTTTAGAGACTGTTGTGTGTGAAAATCCCAGGAGATCCACAGATTCTGAAATACTCAAACCAGCCTGTTTGGCACCAACAGCCAATCACTCTGGTTGCATTTTCACCATTCTCACATTTGATGAACATGAACTGAAGCTCTTGTACCTGTAACTGCATGATTTTATGCACTGTTCCGCTGCCACTTGCTTGGCTGCGTTTATAATTGCATGAATTTGCAAGTCTTCGGGTGTTCCTAATAAAGTGGCCAGTGAGTGTGTGTACTGTACAATACTATACTTCCTATATATTTAAGCTCAAGATGTCACTTATGTGCTACTTATTTTATATACTCTTAAAGGGTGCCAATACTTCTTGAGCTGACCTTACAGTATTTGTGATTGGTGGATGATATGCTAACTAAATATTGTCACATGTTAAAAATGTTGAGACAGTCAATAAATTGAGCAAACCTTTTTGATATAAAAGATTCCATACCAGCTTTCACTGGATAAAGGACATTAAATTCCTACTTTCCTATTTAATAACATACAAGACAAGCACTGATCTATTGAGGCCAGTAAACATCAAAAATAATTCTTTATAAACCAAGGCAAAGTGTGGTGTGTGATTTGTTTTATGTAATTGTTATGTATGTTTGGTCCTCTGTGTTGTTCTGTTTACTCTAAAATGAATTTAAGAATTTCTCTGTGATGAACAGCAAATAAAAAGATAGTCACACAGTGCTATGCAACAATATAATTAATGGCAGTGTAATCATAAGTCTAAAGCCCAGTCCTAACATTAGGTGGACCAAACAAATAACAGACTCCGAATTGGTCACAGTGTCTGTAATAAAGGAGGAAGAGAAATAACTCTTTTTTTCATTTTATCTAAAGACACTCTTATTAGTCTTATTTTCAGCCTGTTATTATGAAATGTTTTCAATCTCTGCAATGTCATTTAAACTCAGTCTGAGGCTTGGTTCTCCTTTTTTCCTGAAATCATGTGATCTCGCTTGATAAATGTGCAACTATTGAGCTACACTAGCCTGATACAAACGGAGGTTACAAAGTGCAATCAAATTAGTCTGATATCATCTGTATGCTCTTAGAGAATATAAAAGCTCTGATGCCTTGCCGCTTTATGTGGTGAGTGTTATTTTGTGATTACATTTCTCTCTCTGTCTTTATATGAAACCAGTTTTCTAAAAGATTAAAAAAAAAAAAAAAAAAAAAAAACTTTGAGTTATTTTCAGGTCTTCCAGCTTAATTCAAATTTAAGCTGGAAGGTATTATAATGTATGTCACATAGTTCTATCCATTAATAATTTTTTTGTTGTTTTTCAACACACCAGAAATGGCATTTTACAATGCATTGAGATCAGAGCATAGAGTACTTTCTACTGTGTACCTCTTCTTTTTTACTTTAATATGTGTCTCTGTCTTAATATTTTTGTCAAAATTTGGTGATTGGATTTGAAAACCTCTTTTTTATTACATATTATCTATATTGTTCATGAGAACTACATAATTCTAATATTCATTGGTACTGTTTTATCAAAATGTTTTTAAACATATATTTCTAGACATATACAAGCTAGACAGTAAATTTTCAATATATGATTGTAAAATCCATGTATATAAAAATCTACGTTTATAAAACAGATTCTGCGTTTAGTTACGAAGGAGGATGTGAAAGAGATTTAGTTTTTGAGGCACAGTTCTTCTTTTTTTTCTTCATCTTCTTCTCTTCTTCTTCTTCTTCTTCTTCGGTTATTGCACAATGACACAGATTGCAAAATAGTTGAAGTCTGTTTTTATTGTCAAAATGGAAAAGATTATAGAAAAATTATGGAAAAGGAAAGAAAAGAAGTGTGATAGAGGGATAGAGTTTCCTGTAAGATTATATCTTAATCTAGTACACAGTGTTCTAAGACTTTTGGGCCAGAAAGAAGAGTAACAGATAACAGATTACTTCCACTGTATTTGAGAATGGAACAAAAAATAGAATACTTAAAAACATACTACTCAAAATCACTAGCCAGTTACAAAACAACTTCTATTTTCTGACTGTATTACTTGTTATTTCCATGAACACATTTTATAGAAACAAACAAAGCAATTTATGCCAACAGAGATGCTAAAACACTACAGTTATATGTAAGCCATTTGTTATGTTTTGCCATTCACATTATTAATAAATGCGTGGAGGCAAATTGAGAGAGGAAAAAAAAATAAGCAACACTAAGATTTTTTAATGGAAAATGAGAAATTGGCAGTCTCATTTGTGTTCACAAGCACATTAAATCATTGTGCTGGAGCAAGATGCCAGGCAGTCATAAAAAAATAAAATTACTACAAATATAATAACTGCTTTCTCCTCGGACGGCTGAAAAGCACATTTAGGAGCCAGAGGCAATTAGCCCCTGCAATTGGTGAATTCTCTATAAGGCGAGTGCTGAGAAGTGAAGGCCTTTATGGGAGCTAGTGATAAGAAAAGAATTGAGTGTAACTTCAATAGTCATATCTTTCTAACATTCACACATGCATACAAACACAAACAGAGGAGGAAGCATTCTCTGTCTACCACAGGGGTTATGTGAATTGGAGTTTTCCAGTTGTACCTTGCTGGGGGTTAAAAAAAAAATTAAAAGGAATTTACTATTCTAACTTGCTTTATCATGTGTGGTTGACTTCTTTACCATCTTCAATACTCCATATAATGGAGTCAAGCACATCCACTATTCCACTTTGTTATTTTATAATAAAATAAAAATATATAACACAGATTAATGGGTTGTGTGGCTAAAGGACTTATGGTGGAGGGAGAAAAAACAGCAGTATGTGAGAGAGGGTCGGAGCATGTTGCACAACAAGCTGACATTTCCTGCTCCAGATGGCCCCTGTGACTCAGGATAGAACTAACGGTACACCACAAAACAGCCGATATAGAAGAAGAAACACACAGAAGAGAAAAAAGAGCAATGGTCAGCTAGTTGGTCTAATTTTGTGTGGTCTCTCTCTCTCTCTTTCTAGATCTAACAGAAATGGTAGCAAAGGAATCATATTTACATGTTTTCTTCCTGTCCTGAGAAACCCAGTTGACGGTGTGTACCTGCATTTTTTAAACTCATGTTGCTTTGTCAGGTTTTTAGTTAGTAGTCAGATAATAACTTCTGTATTTCAGTAGCTGTGTTCCATTAAATATGGTGTTTCCATTAAACAAAGGAAAAATAATAATAATTATTGCTGAGGTTGAAGTACCAACTTTTCTTTTTTTAATGTGATAATGTGTCACTTTTCAGACAGGTGGGTCAGTTTTATGGAGGATTTAAATCTTAGAAGTGAAGCAATGAAGGTAATGTAGAGAATATAGTAAATGATAGAGCAATTCGTTTTGGCTGTCTTACAGATCCATCATGGCTCTGCACTGGACCACAGTACATGCTGTGCTTTGGACTATTCTGTATTCGTTTACAGAAAGTAAGAGAACAGTTGTTTTTGTTTGTTTGTTTGTTTGTTTTCATACATTTGAGGCTAATGGTCCATGGGCTTTGTTTGAAAAACATTATCTTTCTCTGCAAGACTAAGAGCATTTGATTCTGTAATCTGTGCCTTCAGATCATTAAAGCCACTCACAGATTTGGGATATTTTTAAAAGAAATTGTAGATCATGATTGGTCTCTGTTTTTGTAGGGGGAAAGGAAATTGTGTATTTTGTGTCTATTTTGCACCTTGAGTGTTAACCATAATGATTAATATACTTGTCAATAATCCAGCTGGTAAAATGAAAGATACTTTTACAAGTAATGCTGTGACATGTTTCACCATGTATTTTGAAATAGCCCAGTTGTTGAGAAGATTGATTGCAATGCTGTGTTTCACAAGACTTGTGGTGGGAACAGTAGCTAACTCTATTGTTATAGTACGATATCTACTTTCATATCTGTGTATATGTTTAGTATGGATGTTTCAAACCATCACTGTTAATACTTTGTATCTATTCGGGTAAAAGTTTCATATGTGTCTTTCTTATATATTATTCCCTAAAGACGTCAGAGCGTCACCATGTGCTGAAGTAAACAGCTCATCAACAGTGGTTCCTTTTGGCTCAGCAGTCACCGCTTCCTGTTACATCAAAGAAGAGTGTTCGCTCACAAAAACCCAGGATTTTCTCATTAAGTGGAGGAAGAATGCTCATTTTATCCCCAGTAGTAAAGGCAGTCAGAAGAATGTATATGAAATCCTCATATCCAACTTCACTGACATGCAAGCTGTGCTGGAATGTTTTATCTGCTTACATGATATCTGTAATGTGGTAGGCGCTGTGGAGATCAGAGCAGTGTGTAAGTGTGTTTACTGTATGTTTAGTCTGTGCCTAATTATATATTATATACTTACACATTATATCCGGGAGAGATAGTACAATGGTAACATTTTTTATTTGAGCTGAATCTCTTAGTGATTATTTAAATTACAGAATTCACACTTCCCTCATAACATCACACATATATTTGCTGGCATATGTGCCAGTTTATTAATATCATCAGTGTGGATGATTGTACAGTTTCACTGAAGGAAATTGGAGGAGGCTCCAAAAGGAGGCCAGTATTACAACTGTAACATTGCGTGGGTCAGTTAACACCATTTAGAAAGCACTGAAAACTTATATGTACATCAGAAAAAATTAATAAACAACCACACATTCACTACTCCATGTGATATACAGTTGCAATCAAAATTATTCAACCCCAATTGCAAATCAGGTTTATTGTCGAAATTTACAGACTTTCAGCTGTTTGCAATGAACAAATCAAACAAAAGCAATTGAAATAGTTCAACACAACCAATGCTTCAAGTGGTTTCCCCAAATTCAATTGAAAATGCAACTTATAATGACTTCTGCAGTCTCAAAATTATTCCACCCCCTGAACAGAATCCATCACAACAGCACAAATATGCAAAACAGGTGTCGTCTCAAGCACATTTGATGCAACTAATCAAGGGCTTCATGAGTTGCACCAGGTGTGCTTGAGCTGGAACACATGAAATACCTCAACTGGCTAGGGGCAGAAAATACATGAAATACCTGTATGGGGCAGAAAAAGGAAGCTATCAATGGCTGCAACCAGATTTCTGAGAAGGCAGGTTGCGAAAAACCCTTGAGTGACTGCAAAAGACCTGCAGCAAGACTTGGTGGCAACAGGCACTGAGGTTTCAGTGAGCACAGTACGGTGCGTACTAAACGCAGAAGGTTTCCATGCCAGAACTCCAAGACGTACACCACTACTGACCCAAAATCACAAGAAAAGTTGGCTCAAAATCATATAAATAAGCCACAGAAGTTTTGGGATTCTGTTCTGTGGAGCGATGAAACAAACCTGGAACTTTTCGGCACAATGGATCAGCGGTATGTCTGGAGAAACAAGAATGAAGAAAGAACACTCTATCCACAGTCAAGCATGGTGGTGGCTCGGTGATGCTCTGGGGCTGCTTTGCATCCTCTGGCACTGGAAACCTGTAGCGTGTGGAAGGCAAGATGATGCATCCAAAATCCTATGAGAAAATGTCATGCTGTCTGTGAGGAAGCTGAAGCTTGGGCGTCATTGGACCTTCCACGCATACCTCAAATTCCACCAAGGCTTGATTGCAGAAGAAGTCCTGGAAGATTCTACAGGGCCATCACAGTCACCTGACTTGAACCCCTTAGAAAATCTCTGCTGGGATTTGAAGAAGGTGGTTGCAGCACGCAAACCCAAGAATATTACTGAACTGGAGGCCATTGCTCATGAGGAATGGACTAAGATTCCTCAGGAACGCTCCCAGAAGCTGGTGTCTGGCTATGCATCTCGTTTGCAGCAGGTCATAACAGCAAAAGGGCGCTTTACTAAGTACTAAAGATGCTTGCCATGAAGGAGTTGAATAATTTTCAAACTGGAGAAGTCATTATAAGTTGCATTTTCAGTTGAATTTGGGGAAACCACTTGAAGCATTTGTTGTGTTGAACACAATTATTCTGACAATAAACCTGATTTGCAATGGGGGTTGAATAATTTTGATTGCAACTGTAGCTTTGAGGGTGGCTTGAAAAATATTACGAAATTACAAGCGATCATTGAATGTCCATTATGCACAAGTGGACAAGCCCACACAGAACAATCACACACTTAAAGATGTATTGTAATTGATTGTCAATGCAGGGCTCATAAAGACATTATATGTTTTCTTTCTTTTTTTGCTATATCATAGTAAACATGATTGCTATGGTATGGCAGGCTATATAGTTACAATGGTATTGATATAATTCAATGTTTAAAAAAAAAAATACCTTTATGTGCTCTGCATAGATTGCAATTTATTATTAGTGTGTGCATTTTTTTTCACTGCAGCCTGAGACGTCCCTGAAGCAAGATGCTATACACTTATAATGCATTACAACTGTACCTCAGGTCACACCCATGGTTTCTCACCTTTTTCCATCCATGAACTGTGAAAACTGTGCTAACATTTTGTGTAGAGATCATTTTACACAACTGCACAGATTTCGGTTTTTGAAGATGCAAGGGAAAAACAATATTAGACAGACACATAGAAGTATGTGTATGATGCATATGCACAAAAAGAAGCTGCAGTTGCATGTGTGCTTTTAGAGAAAACAAGCATGTTACAGTTATATCATGTTACAATTGTGCCAGCTCTCCCCTGTGTACTCATGTGACCTGCAATGAGTTAAACATATTGCGAACAGAATTTTGATACAATATTAATTTAGAATATTCATTTATTTATGTTGCACATTTCACAAATATCAATATTACATATTACTGTAAAATACATATTACTGTTCTGCTATCCATATAACGTAATAAGAAACTGCTAAGGGAAATTGTGGCAGAGAAGCTTCAGATACTTCTTATTATGCACTGTTGTATTGCATGGTGAAATTTGATGAAGCTGTCTCTCATTTCTGTTTATATTCCCATTTATTTTTAAAGATCCTCCACCCGTCCCACAGAACTTGACTTGCCTATTAAATCTTAATGAACCCGTTACTCTGGTGTGTACATGGGACCCTGGTAAAAAAACTTCAGACATTCCAACAAACTACACCCTGTACACAGAAATCAGGTATCTGTAGAAAGTACCCAATTCTTATTCCTAACGCTGCCACTGATCATAAACAGTAGTACTGATGAATGACCCTTGTTTGTTTTATTTAGAGATACATCAAGTCCATTACAAAGGTTCGCCTATGCTCCACCACCTGAGGAGAATTTCTACAGGGTTCCACGTGACGGCTTCACTTTGTTTTATGAAGTGAAAGTTTATGTGGTAGCAATGAATGTCCTTGGCCAGGCCACATCTAACCTCCTTGTGCTGGATCCTATGAAAACAGGTTAGAAATGGACTTCTATACACTACCGAAAAGAACAGAAAAATGGCACAGGACAGTTTTAAACAGGTGGACTTTTATGTGCAATAGATCAGAAGAGGTTTAGCCTAGCGTTAACTGTTTCATGTGGTTTTATTGGTTGTAAATATATTCAAGTATGTCATGTGGTTCCTTTATAGCGAAGCTGGATGCTCCAGTGATTCAAGGGGTTGGAACACAAACATTTGGATGCCTTGAGTACAAATGGAGTCTCTCACATACTCAAAAGTGGATAAGAAAGACATTATATATAGAGATCAAATTAAAACCTGTGAATTCCAAGATTTTCAACATAGAGCAGGTTACGTATCTTTGCAACTATTTCCACACAGTTTCAGCAATATTTAAATACCTCCACTTTGATCCCACACAATAAGTTAATCAGGGCATACTTTCTGTTAATCAGAAAAATATTTTTCCATCATTTTTGCCTGATGTGTTCATTTAATTCTTTCCGACAGTTTAGTCGTAGACCTGATTACAAAGTTAAGGTGTGTGGTCTGCTTCATGGCATGAGCTATGAATCACAGATGAGGGTAAGGTATCAAAGCAGCAGCCCATGGAGTGAGTGGAGCAATGCTACAGTGGCTACCACACCCATGAAAGGTACTTACAATTCAATTTTATCTCTATTATAGCTTAATTTTTTTTCACATCCTGTAAATGACTAATTATCCAGCTACCTGACAGTAGCGTGTGCTAATGTAATTAGCCTGGCAATTACACTTACCATCCACTTTATTAGGAACACCTGTACACTTGCTTATTTATGCAGTTATCAGCCAATCATGCAAAAATAAAATCATGCAAAGTGGTCAAGAGCTGCAGTTAATGTTAACATCAAACATCAGAGTGGGGAAAAAAGTGTGATCTCTGTGACTTTAACTGTGTCATGGTTGTCAGTGCTTAATGGGCTGATCTTTCAGAAACTGCGGATCTCCTGGGATTTTCACACACAGCAGTCTCTAGAGTTTACACATGATGGTGCAAAAAAAAACAAAACAAAAAAAAAACATGTGAGTGGAGGGTCTACAAGCTGAAACACCTTGTTGATGAGAGATAAGAGAGGAGAATGACCAGACTGGTCTAATCTTGGGTCTACATTTATTGTCAGATATTCTAATAGAAATAATAACAAGTAGAATATTTTCAAGCAGAAAATTCAACACTTACATTTACACTGTTGAAAATTGTTGACATTCATGGAAAACATCTGGCCAGCGTCAATCTAACGCATCTCAAAAGTAGTCAAAAGATTAGCGCAAAGGATATACTGAAGTATATACACTGGCTTCTGAAATTTTTGTTTCCTCTAAACGCAACACTTAAGAAAACATTTTTAGTTTAGTTGTTTTTTTGTTTTTTTTTGTTTTTGTTTTTTTTATGACAAATGAACTAATGGAAATGAATTACTTGGAATAAAATCTTGTAAATGCACTGGTTGTGAAATCTGTCCCAATCTCCTATCGGTAAGCAAACAACTTAAACATGCCAAGGATCAATATCATTGTTTCATTTTGTTCATATGCAAGTAAAAGAGTAAAGAGGAAAAATTAAGTTTAATTTAATCACAGGATTATTTTATATTTATTCTAGGTTGCTTTAAAGTTTAAAAAAATGTGTTGTTTAACTTTAGATAGCTTGAAACTCCTTGGTGTTATCCTTATGAATATATTTTTAAACAAGTTTAATTTATGTAGTTAGTTATTTATAGATTTTGATCGTGAAGGTAGAAACATGTCTTTTGCAGTCTAGTGCTGTAAACACAACATGTAATTTTGGATGCAATTCTGCAATCAATTTTACAAACTGAATTTTATACTTCATTTTTTTTTTAATCAGAATTTTAAGACCTGAATTTCAAAGAGGTGAATTTGGACCTGAGATATTCAAGCATTTAAGACTTGCAGTGAAAATATTCAATAGAAGCAAATGACGTTTTTTTTTTAAAAGCACGAGTTCAGATCCAGGTTCTGTTTTAACTCTACAAATGAAAGCTAGTCATATCATCTATCCAGAAATTGCCCATGACTTACATATTCACAAACCTCCCTGTTTGGGCTTACCAAATTCTCACATATCTTTCTAACTGTAAATTATTTAGAGTGCCGTATATGAGGTGGTGAAAACGGCCTATGTTACAGTGTCTCTAAAAGCTTTACTTAATCACCAGTGCAGCTAAAAGCCTTGATGTGCTGAATCAAGTGGTCTCTTTTCAGCTCCCACTGGACGGCTAGCCACTTGGCTGAAGCTACAGCGGCCAGAAAGTAGGAATCAGGCAGCACAGCTGTTCTGGAAGGTGAGAACTCCACAAATACAACACCCCACAAGCTGTGAGAGATTGGCTAATAGAGACTAGATCTCTCTGTACTCATCGATTTTTAGCAACTATCAGTTGCTTATAGGTTTTTAGCAGCCACAGTGATATTGTCTCCTGTATCAGTTGAGTGATTGTAGTATTACTAAATTGTATAAACAACCTTGTATAGTTGAACTATTTAATGTCATTACTCTTTGTCAATTCTCTGTCTGATGTTCATGTCATACTTTGCTCTCTCAGCCATCTTCGCAGTTCCGTGCCAACAGCATGAATGTTTCTTACACTGTATCACTAATGGGAGAATTCACAAAGAAGAAAGAAGTTGTGTGTGTCACAGATCAGCAGTACTGTATTTTCCAGATCCATGCAAAGGTCAGGAAGGTCTACCTGACAGCCATGAATGAAGCAGGGAAATCCAACCCTACTGAAGTGCCAGTGTACAGACGAAGAGGTAGCGACTGCATTTAGACACAGAACTCTTTGTCAAGCTAGCATTCATATTATAATGATGAAGGCAATTTTGTATAACCAAGCATTTCAAGTGTATCAGTTATAAATAATGTTGATTTTGTATGATTTTCAGGAATGGATCCTGTCCCTTTTCTGGAAATACTTCCACAATCTGAAAAGTCTTTGTTGGCCAAATGGAAAAGCCCAGAGACCTCAGTCATTAGTGCATATGTGCTGGAGTGGAGAGCACTATGTGGGATGAATCCAAATCATGTCTCTTTTGAAATTGTGGACCAAAATCAGACCAGCTTTGTAGCATCGGGTACGTGAAAATTCAAAGCGTCATCTTGGTGTTTTCTCTAAATCTCAGTGAATGTTTTTTTATCAGTGAATGAACTGTATCTGTGTATCCATTTTAGGTCTTGAGCCTTACATGCCTTATGAAATTTCAGTATATCCGAAGTATGGGGGTGGTATCGGTCGGCCCTACAGCACTGTGGCATACACAAAACAAAAAGGTTAATTTTCACCTGAAAATTGTGATTGAGGGCAGAAAAATGATGAGAGGAATATAGTACCTTGATAATGATACAAGACTTCCCTCTAGTGGTCTTTCCATGTGTTCATGGCAAACACAAATCTGTTTGATACTACTACTACTACTACTACTAATAATAATAATAATAATAATAATAATAATAATGATAATAATTAATAATGGTTCTAACCGTGGTTGTTCTTCATGATCACAGCCCCCTCCATATCTCCAAAATTAGAGATTGGAAAGATCACACCTTCTTTTGTTGAACTTTCCTGGGATGAAATCCCATTGCAGAAGAGGAATGGAATCATTACTGGCTATAGGGTTTTTTACAGGGATGAAAAAAACAATACAAGAGGTAGGCTGTATAAAATTGCTATGCAATTGCTTTTTGCTTAATAAGAAATTATTCTTCCACTAATTCTCATTTGTCCTTCTCATGGGGTTATAGAGACTGTGAGCACGAACAGACACGTGGTGCTTAAAGATCTCTATCCTTTCACCATCTATGAACTCTTCCTCATGACTAGCACAGATGGTGGCAGTGTGAATGGATCTACTGTCACAGTGAAAACTGCGTCTATTGGTATCAATTATAGAATATTTTGTGGAGGATTATTAATAATAAGACAATAATGAGGCTGTTCATAAATTCATGTTTTGCTTTTGTTTTGTTTTCAGATGCCTTTGAGATAGTTCTGATTGTGATTCCAGCATGTGTTGGATTGACACTTTTCTTCTTTGGTGTGTTTACCTGTTTTATCAAACAAAAGTGGTGAGTCTCCACAAAAAGCATATTGCTTAATTTGTTACGTAAATGGGAGAAGGACTTAAGAGTACTCCACTGTTTGTTTTTTTAAAGGATGAAGAAGTATGTGTGGCCAGTGATTCCAGACCCCGCCAACAGCAATATTAAAAAGTGGACAACAGCTGATTCTCTAGAAGTATGCCCAGTTTGTTTCTGCATGCAACACAGCATGGAGAAGCAATTATTCTATATTCTATATTGATTCATTTTCTAAGGTGTAGATGATGTAATTAAAAAAACACTACAAAACTATTTAAATCATATATCTCAAATAATTTTATGTGACAGCATATGAATGTCATTGCATGTTCTTATGACGTAGTATGTCAAGATTATCTATATTTTTTGCCTGTTCTGATATTATGTGATACTGATGTAGCATTTTCAAAAATTGCTTTACATTTTTTGTTATATGTAAACAAGACAAGATATATAAAATAAGACAGGATGTGCTCATATAGGAAAATTATTTTTCCTATAACAACATGCCCTGAAGTGTTTAATCCTCTTATATCACAGCAATTTGTTTAAAATTTATGGAAAGAGGCTCTGGTGTCAGATCTTTGTAACAATTAGGAAGGTTTCTGCCACAGGGTAGTCTTCAGAACAGAGGACAGGATCTAACTGGTCTTGTGCACAGTCCATAACATGAAATGTAACTAAAGTATAAGTAGTTAAAAAGTGTCTTTGGTCATTATATGTCATTTGTTAATGAATGTAAAATTATATTACTTGGCAAATTGGTATGGTATAAGAGGAATAACACCTTGTGTTTTATTACTTACTTATCATACAGTTTAACTACATCAATGTTATTCAATATATCTGAAATTTATATAGTGATTTGTGACACTTTTTTTTCTCCATAGTGCATGCCTCCCTTTAAAGAGGTCAAGGACCCTGTGCTTGTGTATCTCTCCCACGTTAGTCTTCTGTGTCCTCCTGAGAAAGAGATGTTGAAAGGAGATGAGAACATCAAGAGCGACAACTGGCCATTTAATGGCAAAAGTGTTGAAACAGGCCACGATGATTCATCCCATGATTCTGAAACCTTTGAATCAGAGCAGCAGAACGAATCTGTGCCTTATGCTACAGTTGTCTTTGCTGGGCCATATCAACGCCAGCCTGTCCCTCCACCAGTCTACCTGCGCTCAGAGTCCACACAACCCCTACTTGGGGAAGAGGAACCTTCTAGTCCTCGTCCATATGATAAAATGTCCACCCAGGTCAATGTTCCTGATATAGACCACTTTTCAACATTTCACAATAATTTAAGTACTGGAGAAGAAAAAGCTTCACTTTGGGTGGATTTCCCTATGCTCAGGTCTTTGGAAATTAACAGTAAGTCTTAAATTCAATGTGTGCATTCATATACAGCCATAAATTGGTGCAGTTATGAAACAATGGTTATATTTTTCCTCAGTTTGGTGCTACATTGGAATATAATGACTTTATTTTGTAATCTTTTTTGTAATAGAGACATGCAGAGTCATTTATTGCAGTAGTCTGTGACCTTGTAGCCCTATTCCTTAGCAACTAATAATATGAGGCAACCAGTAGGATGTAAAAGGAAAACTATTAACTTGCACCACCATATTATTCACATGATAATATCTGTGAGTATTAGTAAAGTGCTAAGATTTGGTTAGGAAGCCAGATTGCAGCAAAAGACTCTCTCTGTCTGTTAGAGCATTGTCACTTTTGTACATGATGTATGTGATTGGCCAATCATTCAATTTGTCCATGCACTGACCTATAAAATGTGATCTAATGATTTAATAATCTAAATTAATTTTGAGTGAAGCATAAATTAGAGTGCCCACTATGACAGGCTGCGAAAAAGAAGCATAATTTAAACCGGGCCTTTCATGATTTATGGGGTTATACTTGGTTGGGTTTGTGGTTACCCTGCGCTTCCATTTTCTTGTGCAGCAATGTTTGGTCACACTTTATATTTTAAATGTCCACTAAAATATCCAATTCAGTCAATTGTGACAGTGGATACCAAATGGATAGTGAGGTAGTATGGTAACATTTGCAGAAGACAATGTGATAGGATGTAAAATAGTATATTTTTATTAATATTATTAATACTTGGCCTTGAAAAATAATAATTTGACAAAGAAATAACAATTCACAGAATGCATTATAGTGGCTGATAAATGTGATCTTATCTGTTCGAACTGTAACTAACAGCATTTTTCAGTCCATACAGGATTTCACTGAGTTTTTTTTTTTTTTTGTGATTGTTGTGGCCAGAAATGCTTGATTTTGCTGCAACATTTTTTGAAATTTGCAATACAACTTTTTTTGTGTGCGTTTTCGCAGAAAACTACTTGAATTGGCGAAATTGCAATTGCACAAAATTGTTTTGCACAGTCTTTCAAAGTGATGTTTGTTGGTAAATGAGACCTTTTAGCTATACTCATGTTCTATACTCACGTGAATCGAAGAGGGCTTTGGCTGAATGCATGTTGTGATGATGTCACATGACGTATCTTGGCTCAAATCTCAAGAGTCTTTGTTGGCCAAATGGAAAAGCCCGGAGACCTGGTAAATTCGTGGTAATTTTGCAAAATTGCAAGCTCATCTGAATATTGCAGAGTTTGCTTTATTTTGCATTAATTTCTGCGATCACAAAATCCTGACGGGACTGACTTTTTTCAGCTGCTACTGCTGTGAAGTAGTTAATGGCTCTGAAAGTATTTATCTGCTTGTCCAATTTCGACAGGATGCAAATTGAGCAGTTAGGGGTTAAGGGCCTTGCTGAAGGATCCAACAGTTTGGAGGAACCAGGATTTGAAATCAACTCAAACAGTATCCCAGAGCCATGTCTGCCGAACAACAGCAGACCACAATATCATGTTACATAGGTTTGAAAATGTAGTCTATCTGACTGATTGTTATCAGTATCTCAGTGTAAATTATATTTTTTTCTGAATGTATGAAGTAACATTTGGTGCTCATCAAGGCTCTGTACTAGGGCCTCTACTGATTTCAGTCTACATTTGGGAGATACCATCTGCAATGGAATAAATATCCATTGTTGTGCTAATGATATACAATTATTGTATAATATATTTTTTTATTCATAATATTCATTTTCTTATTATATCATTATCTTAATTAATTCTAAAGACTTTTTTTTATTCTAAAAACTTCCTGTTAAAATACAGTTTACCACTCTAATATTCAAGTGTGACATAATTCTTCTTGTTTATTAATATCTTGGGATGCAGATCTGTTTCTTGACTTTTAGAGTAAAAAATGGTGGGGGAAAAATCAGCATTTGAGATACTGTAAGTCAGGGGATGGCCAACGTGCAAATGGGGCCTGCAGACGGATATTAACTGGTCTGCGGCTTTTCTATTAGAATGTATGACCGGTGCAAGGCTTTTTTTTTTTTCAACTGATGGTGGCAACAGACACAGCACACAGTCATTATTTAATTTCAGCTCCAATATCCTATGGTATGTGTGTGTTTATATATACACGTATTTTGATGAGGTCTAATCTGGCCCCCTTTGAAAAATATTTGGACACCCCTGCTGTAAGTTAGTAGAGCCTTATTGGAATTTTGTTATTTGATTAATTTCATTTGACTCTAAGTTTTATCAGGGTTTGAATCAGTCTTAATTTAGCATTTCAATTTTGTATTTTTAATTTTCTTTTTCATTGTGCTCATATTGTTTGTCTGTTGATTTGCTAATTCCTTTTATGTAAAACTATCTTGTGATACTTATATCGTAGAAAGGCTAAATAAAATTGAGTTGAGTCCAGATTGATTGAACTTATACTTGCTCTGGACTTGGAAAACAGTTTAAAATAGCCTATGGATTATTTTGAGCAGTTATCAATTTATCATACTGAATAAATTGAAAAATAAACCACGAGTTGTCTATTTTTCAAGTATATCGGTCCCTTGACAAGCCTACCCTCACTCATACAACCCCTACAGGTGTACCAGTTCTGGTCCACTTCTGGACATAAGGATTTAAGTGGTCAAGAATAAAAGACTTAATTTTTGGTGGATTTCCCTATGCCCAGATGTTTGGAAATTAAGGACATTCACAGTAAAACCAAGTTCTGCATTTTACACAACTGTCATGAAATACAAATAGTGTTTCATTTTTGCCCATTTCAGGTCTATGTAGGAAACTTTTATATGCAATTGTGTATGCAATATACATACTTGTTTAGCATAGCTTATGGATTAATTTGAGAAGTTATTAATGTTTCTCATACTCATTGAGTTGAAAAATAAGTTGCTCGTTTTTGTAGTCAATCAATATAATGGTAAACTGAACAGTAACATGGGAATGTGTGTAGAATTGAAACAGATATGCTACAAACAACCAGTTCAGGTAAGAAAGATAACAAATTGCCATAAAAGCAAAAAATTGTTTGTTTGGTTGTTTTTGTTTTTTTTTATTAGTTCAGTTCAGTTTATTTGTATAGCGCTTTTAACAATGGACATTGTCCCAAAGCAGCTTTACAGAAGTATATAAATTCAGGACATAGATTTTAAATTTATGAATTTATCCCCAATAAGCAAGCCAGTGGCAATGGTGGCAAGGAAAAACTCCCTGAGATGATAAGAGGAAGAAACCTTGAGAGGAACCAGACTCAAAAGGGAACCCATCCTCATCTGGGTGACACCGGATAGTGCGATTATAAATAAATAAATCCCTTCTATAAATGTACCAGTACCACACGGTCAGAATGGCAGTTGTGAGACCATGAAAAATTCATTACAGTTTTTATATGAAGTCTGTTTTTGTTGAACTTCACCACTGTAATCTCAATGATCTTTAGGCTGCACCGTGTGGGGCCATCCTCAGCAGCATCATGTGACCTCAATTGATGAGGTCTCCAACCAGAAGTAGGGCATCAGGATGGATCGGGCAGGTCCAGAGAGCAGAAGGGGTCGGGATCACTGGCATCTCAGGAGTATCATGTGA
This sequence comes from Cranoglanis bouderius, assembly GCA_023630585.1. NCBI lineage: Eukaryota > Metazoa > Chordata > Actinopteri > Siluriformes > Cranoglanididae > Cranoglanis > Cranoglanis bouderius. The sequence goes on from CM042544.1 coordinate 25,231,214, forward strand.
AGCTCGACAGAAGGGGAGGGAGAGAAAGCGAGAGAGCGAGAGAGAGAGAGAGAGTGAGAGAGAGAGAGAGAGTGTGAGAGAGAGAGAGAGAGAGAGAGAGAGAGATAATTAGGTATGATTATTGTCCCGTAATGGTTAAGGACAATGTACTTTGCGTAAGTGAAAGCAGGTACTCTGGCAAGACTAGCTTATGACAGGATAACTAAAAGGGAGAGCCAGAAGGTAACACAGACATGAGGGCTCCCTGGGACAAGTCGGCCAGCCACACCACCACCAACAAACCTTGGTGGACGCCTGAAGGTGGGGGGGTGACAGCATCCAGACATCCCAGTTCACCACAACACACTATGCCCGTGAGACCTCTAGATCTGCTCCTTTACCTAAGGGAAAAAAAAAAAAAACTATTCATGAAAGGCTTGATTAAACAAATATGTTTTCAGCCTGGACTTAAACACTGAGACTGTGTCTGAGTCCCGAACACTAATTGGAAGGCTGTTCCATAACTGTGGGGCTTTGTAAGAGAAAGCTCTTCCCCCTGCTGTAGCCTACACTATTCGAGGTACTGACAAATAGCCTGCACCTTTTGATCTAAGTAGGCGTGGCAGATCATAAAAGACCAAAAGTTTACTTAGGTACTGTGGCGCGAAGCCATTTAGCGCTTTATAAGTCAATAGTAGTATTTTATAATCAATGCGGGATTTCACTGGGAGCCAATGCAGTGTGGATAAGATAGGGGGTGATGTGGTCATATCTTCTGGTTCTTGTAAGGACTCTTGCAGCTGCATTCTGGACTAACTGGAGTTTGTTTATGCTCCTACTGGAACATCCAGACAGTAAGGCATTACAATAATCCAACCTAGAGGTGATGAAAGCATGGACTAATTTTTCTGCATCATGTAGCAACAATATATTTCTTATCTTAGCAATATTTCTGAGGTGAAAGAAGGCTATCCTAGTAATATTATCTACATGAGCGTCAAAGGAAAGACTGGAGTCAATAATCACACCAAGGTCTTTTACTGCTACACATGATGAAACAGAAAGGCCATCCAGAGTTACTATGTAATCAGAAAACTTGGATTGGAGGGTTGGAGACACAACCCTGATCAGAGGCCATCAGTAGGTCATTTACCACTTTAACCAGTGCTGTCTCTGTGCTATGATGAGGCCTAAATCCTGACTGATACATTTCATGAATGTTATTCCTATTTAGGTACGAGCAGAGCTGCTTTGCTACAACCTTTTCTAAGATCTTGGAGATAAAGGGGAGATTTGATATTGGCCTGTAGCTGGACATTTGACAGGGGTCGAGGTCAGGTTTTTTAATCAGGGGTTTGATAACTGCTAATTTAAAAGATTTAGGTACATAGCCAGTGCTAAGGGAAGAGTTGATTATTTTTAGAAGGGGTTTGATTATTTCTGGAGTAATCTGTTTGAAGAAACATGTAGGTAGGGGATCTAGTATACAAGTTGATGATTTTGAAGAAGAAAGTAATGAAATTAGTTCGGTCTCTCTAAGGGGAGTAAAGCACTCTAACCGTTGATCTGATATTGCTATATTATTATTATCTACAGGGTTAGTAAAATTGTCTAGCTTTAAATTAATGGTCTGAATTTCTTGTCTAATATTTTCAATTTTGCCAATAAAAAAACTCATGAAATCATTCCTGCTATATAATGATTGTGTGCCTGTTTCTGTGTTGGTTTTATTCCTAGTTAATTTTGCTATAGTATTAAATAAGAATCTAGGATTATTTTTGTTATCTTCAATTAAGGTAGAGAGATAGACTGATCTAGCAGCACTAAGAGATTTCCTATAGTTCAGGAGGTTCTCCTTCCATGCTGTTTGAAATACTACCAATTTGGTTTGACGCCATTTACGTTCTAATTGTCGAGTGATCTGTTTTAAGGTGCGTGTGTGATCATTATACCAGGGTGCTAGCTTTTTCTCTCTAATTATATTTCTTTTAAGTGGAGCTACCTTTATCCAAGTGGTTCTGTTCAGGCTGAATAAATGTAGTATATTTTGCTGTTGATGACATATGTACAGGCTGTTTGGCCTAATACCTGGAAAAGAACCAGACTGTTTAGCTTGAAGAATATGACAGTGGACAAGATTTGCTTCCAATGGTCCAATTAGCTCTTAAAAGTGCCCCAAAAGTCAAGTCAAGTGGCTTTATTGTCATTTTAACCATATTCAGCTGATATAGTACACAGTGAAATGAAACAATGTTCCTTCAGGACCAGACCGTTTTTACTGGGGCACGAGCCCCAGTAAAAGTTTGCTATGTTCCAGTAAATTTCTCCTGATAAATCATTGTCTGATGAGATTACAGTGGATATGTCTGAAAATAGTCTTTCCTATTCACTGAATGTTATCATTTACATCATTTGAATTATTTAAAACAAGGCTGATTGAAGAGAATGCGCAGGATATTTTTGCTTCAGCTGGCGCTATACTCATACGCTCCGCCCCCATCGCTGTGCTCCTCCTCCCTTCACTTTTCCCCGTGGAAACTTCGACTTGCAGTCAGACAGTAATTCATAATATGCAATTGTAGCTGAGGAAAGGTAACTACCAGGCTAATGCTGATCACTGTGTTAATGAGTAGTATGTGAATTTGTATTTAGTTGAATGAGGACATCCCGTTTTCCAGATTTAATTTAATTGGAACAGATTTAATCGATGTTGTTAACTGCTAAAAGAATGAATTTGCAGTCAGTCATCATCAGTGGAAGCTTTTTGAAGTGATTTGTTCATTTAGGGGGCTAGTTAGTTTGCTCACAAAAATGCTAAATGTAGGTTGTTGGGGGGTTTTTTTGAGATTTTTAAAAACGTGTTAGCTGTTCTGTTTGCAATGAGTGATCTACTTAGTACTGGTTATCTTATTTTTTATTTATCAATATGGATATACAAACTTATTTCATTCCAAGAGGTTGCAGAGGGAGAGAAGAGCATCAGTCAGGTGAGGGGAAGCAGACAGCAGGGACAAACATTGCATTTGAATGATCTACATTTCACTGCAGAATTTAATTTCACTATCCCTCAAATAAATCTTTTAGAACCTGGACCTTAATCTAGGTTATACTTACACTCAGTACATACTTTCATTAATGTTTGTTACATAATATGATTAAAGAAAACAAACAAACAAACAAACAAATAAATAATACAAGTCACCAGAATCGCTTTGGTGCTGTTTTTGCAGGAGCCACCTAGAAATTTTTAAGTACTTATGTAAAATTCTTGAGGGGCCGGTGCCCCAGTAGTGATCAAACTCTAGAAATGCCCCTGGTACTACAGAAAACAACACAAAACTACTTGAGACTATACAGAACTAAATAAGACTTCAAAGATATACACAGGACTACATAAAATGCACATGTTCAAAAAGAACAATTACTAGACAGGACAATAGAACAGTAAAGGACAGTGCTGCAACGACCAGTACGTAGCTCTAGTGTGGAATAAAGTGCCAAGAGGTATTACAATATAATAATAGATTATGTAAATGTAAACATGACATACTAATTAGCAAAAATGCAGGTGGTCAATACAGTATTTTGTTTACAGGGTTTTAGCAGCAATTTAAGAAAGAAATGTGCAAAAATGGCAAAAGGGAGGGAAATGGTGTTCAGGTGTGTGTGTGTGTGTGTGTGTGTGTGTGTGTGTGTGTGTGTGTGTGTGTGTGTGTGTGTTTTGGGGGGGGGAGGAGGACTTTTTCACATTTCATGTTTTAAAACCTTAAAAGGGCCTGTTCCAGATTGTGGATCGTATGCTTTTCACCCCTGATTTTTATTTCTGGAGGCTAGAAAACGGGAACATCGAAATATTTAGTCTACATTACAGAGGGTGGCGGTAACGGGCTCGGTTTTGTCACGTGACCGTTGAAGCCGCAGAAGAAGAAAAGGGGTCTGAAAGATGGCTCCCTCCGTTCACTGAGGGGGACAAATACACGTTTAGACTATTGTTGACTGCATAATAGACATCTACAAAGACAATGTTATTAAAACGCAGCCTGAAATCAACAGCGACGGCTGTGCGAACCTGGAATGTCCTGTCAGGTTTGAAACACGGCAGTGTTCCGTTAGCGGCGCGGCAACACGGTCACTGCAGCTCCAGAGGACAGCGCTATGTTACCTTCACCTGGCTGCCGACTCCATCAGTTAAAAGTATGTCCGTGTTCATTATTGTTATGTCAGAGAAAATCGTGCGTCAGGTGTTAGATTTAGCGTAGTTATGTAATTCAGTGGCGAATCTTTAACAAAACTGCCAGCGTGGCCACCTGGTTAGTTTACATGTTTATGAGTGAACGTTTATTTGTATTTAGTTACCCTGACCTTGCGACATTTTATCTATCTATCTATCTATCTATTTATTTATTTATTTATCAAACAACGCTGTTTTCGCAGTCACAAAGTATTGGGTTTAGTTAGCCACGGTGGACTGTGTGTCAGTGCTGTCGTTATGTATACAGTCCCATTATTTACCACTACAGGGTGCTCAAGTCAAGAGGGGATTTTATTGTCGTTTCTCTAGAACTCTTTGGAACGAAATGTTGTTTCTTCAGACCTGTAGTACAACACATTACAATACAGTAGCAGGATATATAGAACTAGCACCAAAATTTTTACTGAGGTCTAGGTTGTTTGTTTGTTTAAATTTAGCCAAAGTTCTATTTTAGTTAATGAAGTCTTTCAGCCATCTTGAAATTAATGCCTTACCTTCAAATAGTCAGTGACTGTTTTACATTTTGATAATACTGAACATTTTCCTTCATTTGTGGTTCATTTATTTGAAGGCTGTGGTGTGACTTGGGATATGTGGCAGTATTATGTCATTGACATTGACATTTATGGCAAAGTGATTTATCTCATTTATACAACTGAGCAGTCGAGCGTTAAGGGGCCTTGCTCAAGCGCCCAGCAGTGGCAGCTTGGTGGTGCTGGGATTTGAACTCGCAACCTTCCGAGCAGAAGTCCAGCTACCACTGAGCGACCGCTGCCCCATCACTGGCAGACATTATGTAGGGTAGCCAGGTAATAAACTTACTTTTTAGTCAACTAGCTGTGAGAATCAGGCTTCAGATGCCACTTAAAGTCCCCATGAAATCAAAATTGAAGTTTTGTGGCTTTTAGTATAAATGTTAGCCTTAAGGTTATCTATAAGCTAGTGCACTCCAAAACAATGACAAAATTCGCATTTAGAAGATATATGCATTCTAATTTTACAGTCTCTCTCTACCACCAATACGGATCAGCAATTTTGATGACATCATTCTGCACTTCAGCTTCTCAGTAGATTTTCTGTCCAGTCAAATGCTCTGTAGAATCTAAAGTGTCCTGCCTCCAACATTATAAAAATCCATGGTACTAAGGCTGCATTCACACCATGTCGGAATTGCCATAATTACTAGATGACAACCCGGACGTTCTACTTGGAGCCGTTTTCGGACTCGGAATTATACGTTTCTAAAAACACCAAAAAAATCAAACTCTGTGCTAGCTACGTTAAACTGTATTGTATGTCTTTCTTTTATTTTCAGATTAATCTTGCATTATTAATAGTACTCAATTATACGAATTGTTACACAGAAATATTGCCAGATAACTACTTAACTGCATTTTACTTCTGAAACCGCCACCATTTTAAGAGTTTCCTCATGCTGTTGCAGCATTCTGGTGGTATAAGTCGGAGTTCTCAGAAAATTCCTAGTTTACAAGTTGTAATTACGAGTTCTATGAGGATGTAGATGCTTTTTACAAGTCGGAATCTCATAATTACGGTAATTACGCAGCTTAACTGTCAAGTACGGTTTAGGCCAGGCCATGAGGTAAGCTAAACGCGATTGGCTATTTTAAAAGGGGGATGAGCCATTCTTCCTGTTTCTGTGGAAATTACGTCGACACATCGAATAACGCTGCATGTTTCAAGGGACTTCACAGGGACTTTAATATAGCCAAATCAACGTTACCTGTTGATTTCTGCATTAAGCTATGCCTTTGATACCCTAGTTTACAATGAACGTTCCCATGCTCATAGTATGTTAGAATATTCATATTAATATATTAATGTTGTGAGTAGTCTTAGAAAAAAAATTGTCCTTACACTCATTTATAAACTCACCAGAGCCAGTCCTGATTTGGAGTGCAGTCAAAATGTCTAGGTGGGCATCTTTTACAGTCACACTTTCTGATGAAATATAATATGTGTATCTTAATGTAATAATAAAAACTGCAGGCTCCATGCCATATGTTTTGTTCATTTCTACACAGCCATCTATGAGGACAGTGGGAGGATTGTGTTCATGTAGTGCAGTACTATCCTGTAGACATGTAAATGTAATGAATGCATTTATTTATTATTTGATTAATTAATTTATTGCCCATATAAGGCTAAGTGAGGGGTGTCAAACTCAAATTCTGCCGGTTACATATCAGCATTTTTGTGAGAACTCGAAGGGCCATAATCTAAGGCTATAATCTATTTTTTTTTTCTTATTCAACATATTCTATCAATTAATAACAAGCTCAGGCTCTGAAATTTTTCTAGGAAAAAGAAGCGCTAACAAATGCATTTTGAAAGCTACTAGACGATAGCTGTTCTTTAAGCATAGAGATATAGTTGAGAGCTGATGAAGTAGCCTGCTGGAGTTTTACTGCATTACTAAGAGGAAAAGAAATGTAGATCAGGATTTACAAGACATAAGGTGCTATTTTCCCTTATTATTAACAGGCAATTTTAATATTTTTCAGTGGAACTGTTGAAAACTATTTTATGGCAGTGTTATTAATATGGAAAGATTGTTGGATAGTGCATTGTGCCTTAAAAATGATCACGAAAACATTATTTTTTTTAAAATCTCCTCACCACACCGAAAGTAATTCCTTACGTCACGTATTGCTGAATCATTTTACATACGAGGGTGAATTTCATCAAATGTATCGGAGAAATGCGAGATGCAAGCTCTTGTATGCTGCACAGTTGCAGTTGCTACTCTATGGTGAGAATTCTAGATGTACGAGTGTAACAATATTGAATAGTAGATACTACAGGCCATTTCAACATATTTGGCCCACTGGCCTTGAGTTTGACATGTGATTTAATAAATGTACTTGATAACTGGTTCATTAAAAAGTCTTGAGACAAGCATTTGGTGGGGATAGGGAAAGGAGGGGGTGGTGGTGGGGGGGGGGGGTGTGTTCAACTTGTGATAAGAGAGCAGTTCTTCTTCTGATACTATCAAGGTCCAGACCTTGGTGTACTCATAGCTAGTTGCAGTCATGGATACGATTACATAAAGTACAAATATAAATCAGTGTGAGATGAGTGCAAAATGTACAGTAAATACAAAAGAGCCATTTTGTATGGAAGAAACCAGTGCAAACAATTTTCTGTCAATTGTAGGCTTTTCCTATTTTTCCTATTTTTATTCCTTATTTCCTTTTTCCTAAAAAAGATGGAGAAAAGTGCAACAGCAAGATCAGTTTTATAAAATAAAATAAAATAAAAATGTCTAATAACAGCAAAAGTGTCTCAGAGCAGCATTATAAAGTTCAGGTGTTCAGTGATGGGAGTATGATGGTGTGTGTTGGAAAAGATTTGATTAGTCCAGGTGGGTGTTTGGGGCAGCAGTGTGTTGAGTAGTCATGATGCTTTGAGTAGTAACACACATTATTGAATTCTTGAATTATTCGATAAATATTGAATCATAATGGAATTCAGAAGCTCTGTTAGAGTGGCCATTGGGTTCTTCAAGTCATGTCAGTTGAGTTTTTATTGTCATTCTATTTTATTGTCTCTATATAGCTAGTTTGTATACATTGGAACGAAATTATGTTTCTTCAGGACCATACAATTTTTCTTCTACAGTATGCAGGACTACATAAAGTGCAAATACACAACAATGTGAGATTAGTGCAAGACAATAGATACACAGAACAGGACAATAAATACAGAGGACAGTAAATCCTTGACCACGGCCCTTCTTGCCCAGTTACTGAGTTTTGCCAGCTCCAAGAAGAGTCCTTGTGGTTCCAAACATCTTCCATTTCACAATGATGGAGCCCACTGAGCACCAGGGAACATTAATAAATGGTTTTATACCCTTGCCCAGATTTATGTCTCAACATAATTTGATCGCAGAGGTATACGGAGAGTTCCTTGGACTTCATGGCTTGGTTTTTGGTGTGATATTCACTTATGTCAATTTAAGTTAATTTTCCACAGTTGGACTCCAGTCAAGTTCTTGTGTTCAGATTAATGACCCATAAACTAGATTAATGGCCCACAAAGTTACTTTAATCCATTTTAAATTAAATCTGTAATAAAATAAAGTATCAAAAAGTAAAGGGGTCTGAATGCCCACTGAATTTACTTAAGTACTTAATAATTAGATGCCCAGTGTCACTGATGCAAAGCGTCACTCTTCCAGCACTTTTCCACTAAACAGTGTAGCATGAGACAGTAGCAAACTAATTCTCCCATGTTTTGTAGCTTTTTTCACTTGTTTCCACATGCTGTTTTTATTTTGGTTACCCTTCTTGCCCAGGTTGAATTTGTGTTGAACAAACGAAGCTTGAAGTGGTGTAGGCTATTGATACTGATAGCATTTACTAGTATAATGATTGAGAAAATGCTTCTTTTCGTACTTTTAGTGGCGGCTTTAGAAAGCAATATCATTAATGTAATATCTTGAAATTTTAGCTTTTTAAATTTTATTTTAGCTTTAACTACATTAATGGGTATTGTTATAGATATGTTACATTTCTTCCCATGAGTCAACCTTCTTCAAGTTAGGCCAAAGCACAGTAGGCTTCCTATTCACAGTGTTTGCTCAGTACTAAGGGTATAACAAAATGGCATGATGTAGTGCACTGATGAAATGCAGTTTGTGATTTGGTCACAAGAAAAGAGCAAATCTTTAGAGATTAATACCATTTCATGCCAGAAAGTGAAATGAATGCTCCATTCCATACAATGAGCAAATATCTGTACAAACCATCAGATTGATAAAAATATGTATTGGCACTGTGATCACACAAATTAGTTCTCAAAGGCTATAACCACAATTCAAAGAGGTTAAACTCTTGGGCAGTTAGAACTTTCAGTTTGAATTTTAACTAATGCCCGATAGCATACAGGGCTTCAGGCAGAAATATTGAGCTGACAGTCATTAAAGCTTTTGCTATATGTAAAATAGTGCTGTTCAATATTTCACTGGCAGGGGGAATATTTAATGATACTTGGTTACATTACATATACATATATTATCCAAATTTAGACACAAAGCACATCTCTTGTTTTTTACTTGCACTATATGGCCAAAAGGGTGTGGACACCTGACCATCACAGCCATATGTGCCTTTTGAACATCCCATTCCAGATTTAGTGCTCCTTTGGTGTTAATATAACCTGTACTCTTCTGGGAAGGATTTACACTAGATGTTGGAGCATGGCTGTGGGGATTTGTGCTCATTCAGCTACAAGAGGTTGAGCACTGTTGTTGGGTAAGGAGGCCTGGGGTGTAGTAGACATTCCACTCGAGTTCTTTCACTTCAAACTTAGTAAACCATGTCTTCATGAATCTCGCTTTGTGCACAGGGACACTGTCATGCTGGAACAGGTTTGGGTGAAGGGAAGTTCCAGTGAAGGAAAATTGTAATGCTACAATTCATGCATACATGAATTGTAGCATTACAAAAGATATTCTAGACAGTTGTGTGCTTCCAACTTCCAAATTGTGTGCTGGCGACAGTTTGGGGAAGACCCATATAAGACCCATATAAGATTGTAAGATTGTGATAAACCTTTGGCTGTATAGTTTTTGTTGTTGTTTTTGTGGTATGTGGAAATGTACATGGGCACTCAACCAGGGTGCGGATATTGCACTGTTCTGTGTCCATGTCCAAAACCCAGCTTATGTAGGTCTGGGCTAAATATTATGGTGGCTGACCTAAAGATTTCTACATGGAAGAAGCATAGAAGTTGCCCTAATTTTAGCAGCAATGTTGTAATGAAAGTGAAACAGTAAGAGTAAAGAAAGACATTAAATATTTTGCTACGTAGATACTTTGTATCTATACTATGAGAAACTATCCTGTGTGTAAGTGACAAGCCACATCAGTGGTGCACTGTGGGTCTAAACAGTTGTCTATGCAAGTAATATGTTTAAGAAAAAGACAGAAAGATAATGAATATTAAGATAATAAGTTTACATGATCTGTAGAAGATAGTGTTACTGCAACGACCTATAAGTTATTTCAAATATCTGGGACATTTAGTACATAGTTCCAGGAGAAAAATGCTATGTGTATGCTCAACTATTTGTATGTGACTTTTAAACAGACATGTGGTGACATGAGAACACTCATAAGTGGGTGTGTGGAAAGGATGTGGGCTACCAAGTCACTTCCACCAGACCCCCCTTTCTGAGCTGTTTTCCTTTAGTGTCATTTCTGAGACTTTGGTGTCAGCTCTGGTTTTAATCAAGCATTTTCTCATTACTTTTTAGCTTAGTTGGCTCAGTGTTGGCCTAGTTTGCTTGTCATTTTGACAAAATTGCTCATTGAAATATCTCTCTTGACTAGAACAGTCATAATTTGACAAACATAGGCATCATCACAGTTTTTTCTTTCACTTGTGAAGTTTTGTACATTATATTTAAGCTGTTTGCATTTATTTCAGGTAATGAAACCCTCACAAGCCAGCCAGTGAGACAGTATGCCCGAGCTGTACAAAAAAAGCCAGGTAAGGCTGTGTAAAGGTGGTGGGAAATTGATCAGGACTGATATGTATAAAACCTCTCAGAGTAAAATTTTCATTTTAAATGGTAAAAATCATTGGTAACCAGGAAATTTATGCAAATATTTAGGCCTAAGAATGGGAAGATTCTTTAGCCTTCCTTAAGAGGTCTTTTAAATGGATGAGTATTTAGGAGTGTTTCAGGGATATCTCAAATGGTAAAGAGTAGTGAAAAACAGAAACACTAAGACAGAAAACATGCACACTCAATCTTCCTTGCTCTGGAAAATGCAATTGATCGATGATGAAGTTCTCATCAAGATGCACTAAGTATATCACATCATTATCCTTTTGCTCACAGATTTAATTAGCATTCAAACACAATACAATTCAGGCAAATTGAGGCACAATGATCATTTGTTCTCAAGAGGTAAATGGCTCGATGCAATAGCCTGTGGATTGTGACTATAAATAAACACACATTTCAGATGTAGCGTTTCCATTTGCGGAATGGCTTTGAATAAACCATTTCAGCCAATGATTTTGCCTCTGTCCGTGGCAAAACCAATATTGATATAAACTTTATGCATGGGTTTTTATACAGTGTCCAGTTATACCTTGAAATAATAGATCATTTCACATGTATTTGGTTCTTTGTTTTTGTTTTTTTTTGTTTTGTTTTTCTGTTGTTTTTTTTGTTTTGTTTTATAAATCCAGCAATGTGCATCTGGCATTTTGATAGCACATAACATGTTTTCTTCATCTTCTGGCAAACTATTCTCTTATCTGAAATCTACCCTGTTTGTTTTTTGTTTTTTGGGTTTTTTTCACCACCTCAGCTGCAGGGAGTGTAATATTCAAAAGCTTTATAGATACCAGCTGATTTTTATTTTTTTATATATTATATATATATATATATATATACTGTTGTTGCATGTGATTGTAAATGTTTTTGAATGTGATTTTGAATGCGATTAGTGCTGGTGTTAATTAATTATTTCCATCTCAAAACAGAATTTCAGAGTCAGCTACAAGACCTGCCACCGTCAATGCTGAAACTTGAATATGCTTCTGTTCCACTGGCTCACACGTACGTTTCCTATTTACAGTTGTCCAGCTTAGCATTAGTGGTATTATGTGCATCCTGTTATGGGCCATAACTATCATTTGTTCCATGGAGCAAGGCCTGAGAATAATGCAGATAATAATGTTTTAAAAACCCTGGAGATATGTCTGCCAAGTGTTTCGTTTAATGTATAAATCTTCTTCTGAAGGATAAACTTATGCAAGATTTTCAAGATTCGAGATTTCTTTATTTATTTGTCACATACACAATTATATACAGTATATAACTTGCAGTAAAATGAAAACCTGGCCTACTCCTCTTTAGACTGTGCATTAAATACTAAATTAAAATAATAAAATATCAGAAATTAATATGAATGAATACAGTGCCCTCCACTAATATTAGCACTCTTGGTAAATATGAGCAAAGAAGGCTGTGAAAAATTGTCTTTATTGTTTAACCATTTGATCTTTTGTTTTAAAAAAATCTTAAAAAAAAAAAAAAAACTCGTTAAATATAGGTGTGCAACAATTATTGGCACCCCATGAATTCATATGAGAAAAATATATTTGAAGTATATTCCCATTGATAATTTACATTTTTTAGTGCACCTGGGTGACTAGGAACAGGAAATTGTTCAACCATGACTTCCTGTTTCACAAAAGTATAAATATGAGGTAACACTGGCCAAATTCCCTTAGTCATTCATAACAATGGGTAAGACCAAGGAATATAGCTGTGATGTGCAGCAAAAGGTTGTTGAGCTTCACAAAATGGGAAGTGGCTATAAGAAAATAGCACAAGCATTGAAAATGCCCATTTCCACCATCAGGGCAATAATTAAGAAGTTCCAGTCAATTGGAAATGTTATGAATCAACCTGGAATTGGACGTGTGTCTATATTGTCTCAACGCACTGTGAAGAGGATGGTTCGAGTGGCCAAAAAATCTCCAAGGATCACAGCTGGAGAATTGCAGAAGTTAATCTCCAAAACTACAATCTGAAGTCACCTACATCACCACAAGTTGTTTGGAAGGGTTTCAAGAAAAAAGCCTCTACTCTCATCCAAAAACAAACTCAAGTATCTTCAGTTTGCCAGACACTACTGGAACTTCAAATGGGATCAGGTTCTATGGCCAGATGAAACCAGAATAGAGCTTTTTGGCAATAAACACCAGAGGTGGGTTTGGCGCACACAGAGAGGTAGCCATATGGAAAAGTACCTCATGCCCACGGTTAAATATGGTAGTGGCTCTTTAATGTTTTAGGGCTGTTTTTCTGCCAGAGGACCTGGACATTTTGTTAGGATACATGGCATCATGGCATGCATGGCATCAAATATCAACAGATATTAAATGAAAACCTGAATGCGTCTGCCAGAAAGCTTAAAATGGGCAGTGGCTGGATACAAAACATACATCAAAATCAACACAAAAATGGTTTACTGACCACAAAATCAAGATCCTGCCATGGCCATCCCAGTCCGCTGACTTGAAACCCATAGAAAACCTGTGGGGTAAACTGAAGAGGAGAGTCCACCAGTGTGGACCTAGAAATTTTAAGGGTCTGGAGAGATTCTGTATGGAGGAATGGTCTCAGATCCCTTACCATGTATTCTCCAACCTCATCAGGCATTATAGGAGAAGACTCAGAGCTGTTATCTTGGCAAAGGGAGGTAGCACAAAGTATTGACTAAAACGGTGCCAATAATTGTTGCACACCTATATTTAACAAAGCTTTTTTTTTTCTTTTTTTTTTATTTATAAGCCTGTGTTTTGTTTGCAATTATTTGATATCCATGAGAGCAGAGTATTTTTGTGATTTTTTATTTATTTATATTTTTTTTTAAAAAAAACAAAAGATCAAAAGGTTAAACAATAAAGACAATTTTTCACAGCCTTCTTTGCTCATATTTACCAAGGGTGCCAATATTACTGGAGGGCACTTTACAGAAATGTGCAAAAAGGGATGTACAAAATATGCGGTATGTTATGTATAGTAACGATACAAAATGCAAAGTTCAGTGTGCGGAGTGTCAGTGTAGTGGAGAATGACAAGAGATTCTTTATGGAGTCCTAAGGGATCTGTATGGTGAACATGTCCGTGTTGAGGTGTCTGATGGCCTGAGGGAAGAAGCTCCTCCTGAGCCTCTCAGTTTTATCCATCAGACTAAAGAAGCGCTTGCCTGATTGCAGCAGGCTAAACATACAGTTACCGGGGTGGGTAAAAATAAAAATAAAAAGATAAAAATCTTAATTTTAAAAGTAAAAATGTAAAACCTTTCAACAGTTGCTTTACTTAAACAAAAAAAAAAAAATGAGATTCTTTGTGGCGTGACCTCAAGACAGCTTGAACAATTTAATAAAGTGAATTGGGCAAATAAAAATATTTTTAAAAAACAGCCAGATATGAATAAAGCTACCAGACATGAAGAAACATTACACAGAATGGATAAACATTAAATAATGGAATTATTGCCCCAGGTTATTTAAAATAAAGGCAAACCTTGAATAATCCTTCAATTAAAATTTAAACTTGGTCTCAGTCTTCCTCAGGGGTACAAATAGGATGAACAAAATAGCTTTTAATACAAAAGACAGTTGTTGAAGTGCACAATCAGTCTCTGGATTAAAAAAAATGTAGTCAAATAATGTAAACTCAGACTTTTCAACAGTGGATTATTATTATTATTATTATTATTATTATTATTATTATTAGTGATACTAACAAGAAGAAGAAGAAGAAGATTCTTTGTGATGGGATACCAGGACAGCTTGAGCAATTTAGGACTGGGCAAATGTTGCTACATCACAACTGACAAAAGTTGCTTCGCAAAACAGTTACAGTGTTGTAACAGCCAGCTTGACTAGACTGGAAAAAATTGTACCTCCTTTATATGTCCACGTTCCAAATGTTTCCCTTCAGTGTTTTACACAAATTTTGCTACATCATATGTTATAGGGTTGACGATGTGGTGAAGAAGCTTCTCTCACTGGAGCTTGCAAGTCATGTATGATTCACTGATTTCAATATCCTATTGTTTTATTTTTATCTTAATGTACACTTTATATGGAATACTGTTAGAGTTTCAGTGATACCATGTTTAGATTTCTTTAAAGCATTATATCACATAAATGAGTGAAACATAAAACTAACAATATCTACATCCAGAGTGAAAGACTGCGCCTGAAAGAGGAACAGCTGATTGCAAAGGTCCAGAGGCATGACAATGATCGAAACTCAACAGAGGTCAGGGGTAGGTTCCTTTTTTTCTTTGGTCCCAATAAGATAAGCCGAACATTCGCCACTTCACTTTCAGCTTGTCTCAGACTGTCGTTTTAATGTAATTTCCTGGCTTGATGTCATTGTAATGGGCTTTCCTTGCTTGCGTTATAGTGGCCATTTTGACAGCACGAATACGCAACTTTCAGGAGCATTTGCAGAAGCATCCTAAGGTAAGCAATAGAGAACAAGTGCAATCTTTCTTCTCTGCTTCATTAAAGTTGTGAGAGCACTTCACACTCTACTTTGATTGCAGCCTCAGCGAGAAACAGGATATCCTGTGCACACACTGAACGAAGAATACATTTCACATCGATATGGATGTGTAATAGTCAACTCCAAAATGACTGACATCTTTCAAAAGACTGAGCAAAAATGTTGTATATAATAGTTGTTACACAGAAATAGTAGTAGTATTTGGCAAAAATAACACTCTACATACAGATTGTTTAAATGCATGCACGCTAACTATCTTCCTTGAAAAATGTATTGGTTTAAAATTGCTTTTAGTCTCCAGGAACTATTACTGACTTTGACCATAACTTCTGGGGAATAAATATGAAGTTACACACACACATAAAATCTCTTTGCTGTCCATGATCACAGGGAAAAACAAACAAAAAAAAGCTTTTCACAGCCATTGACCTTATGGATATAAAAAATAGGGTCATAAGGGAAAGAATACAAGATTATGAAACTTTCAGGAATTGAACACATGAGGGGACAGTCATATCAGGATGGTGCTAATATTTCTGGAGTTGACTGTATACATTAATTAAGATTATTGTAGCATTATATAGACATTTTAAAAAGAATGGTAAACAATGTTGTAGCTGCATCATATCTATGTCTTATTTCTCTGTTGTCCTATTTTATATCAGGACAAAGCTAACAAGAGGTGGATGTTGATGAGCATTGACCGCAGGAAGAAATTGCTCAAATACTTGAGAAGGTCACGATACGATGCTTTTGAGAAGGTCTGTGCAGAGCTAGGGATCACGTACACCTTCCCTCCAGAGTACTACAGACGGGCAACCCGTCGCTGGCTGGCTAAGAAAGCCCTCTGCATCAAGGTAACACACTGATCTATGAGACTAATTTCTAGTCCCACTGATTCATATTCATCTATGTCTTTTTGTGTGTCCATCTTAGGTCTTCAAAGAGGTCCAGAAGCAAAAGGCAGAGAAGAGAAATAAAGCTCTTGCTCAGAAGGAGGCTAGGAGCACAAGCTCCAACCCTACAGAAACCCTGGGGACTCCAGTATAAAAAATCCACCACAACAAATATTAATACACAGTAATATCACGCAACATAACCAAAACTAATAAAACTGAGTTTTATTAAAACTGGCATACTGAAGGTTCTGACGTCTGGTGTTTTCTGTTGAAATTGAACATTGTTGATGCTTTACCAAATCTGATGTGTTCTTTATTTGCATTGCTTTATGATAAACATTAATAAACATGGGAAAAGTACGTATTGTCCATCTGTCACTATTATAAAATAAATTGTTTTGTGCTGTTTCATCTTTCTTCTATGAAATGGATTACATCAGAGCCTTTTTTTATCGGATGTACTTCAGACTATCAGGCTGACTAATGAAAGGTTGAAGCAAAGATAAGCAGCTGCAACTTGATGCATTTGTGGTTGTGGTTAGATTCTACAGCTTGGCTGTGCTCAGTTTTTTAAAATTTATTTATTTTAATTTTGCTTATTATAAGAAGTGAATGGCAGTCCAATGTATGAGATCAATGTGTTACATTAACTTGGGTCAGAGTACGAGTTTATTGTGTAATCATGAGTTCGGTCACATTTCCTCCTGCTCTTGAGTGATTACGGTGTTCTCTTCTGATCAAGCCACTATGAGGTTTGTAGTGAGCTTCGGAAACATTGCAGGCGTGGTGGTGTCAACTTCCTTTGTGCTCAAAGATTTAGATCGAGAAGCTCGAGAGTAGCAGGCAAGGTTAGTGCCTTCACTTTATGTTTTGATGTTACTTTTTTCAAAATGTCAAACATTTTGTTATTTATGCTACTCTACTGTGTTTAGTTTGCTTTTGCCATATTTTTTTATGTACAGTTAACAGATTCTATTTGAAAGGCAGATTTCAGATTAATTCGAAATTATCAGAGCTTCACTGACTATCACTTCTATATAACCAAAATCAGTCCAATATATTTTTCAAAATGTTTTCAGCACACATTTTAAAACAAGCTAATAATATACACACTAACAATAAGGAAGATGATGGTTTTATGGTTTTGTCTTTGTCTATCACTCGGGTAGTGGGCAAGTTAAATTTTAACAGACTTAATTGAATCCACTAACATCTTGTTACTTTGAGTTCATAAACGACATTTAAGGTATGAGTGAATTCTGCTGAACTTCAAAGTATTGGTCCTTTACATTTTATAAATTTAGAGTGTAATTTAGAATTCTTCAAGGGAAAATTGTACAGATATTTAGTCATGTGCTACATATAATTTCCCACCAAACTTTAGGAATTGTACAGCATTTACTTTTCATTCTTGAGGTAATTTTGGTATAAATTTCTGGAATTTGTTGTTTCACTTTAAGCAGCATTATATGATATCACCTTAGTTCTGCTTTATGTATAGGCTTTGTGAGTTTTTCATCCACTGATACTCCATGCAGCTGATGCTTCCGTTTTTTGTTTTTTTCTTTACTCTACAAATGGAAACATTTTACATGTTACCAGTTCATCAACATGTCAAACCCAGTCATTACTCATCAGCCGGGTGCAGCCTCCTATGGCACCAACGTACAGACAGGAGACTGGAGCACTGGCCTCTGCTCCTGCTGTAGTGACCTGCTCGTCTGTGAGTACTCACACTGCTGATAACCTAAACTTCATAACTAAATTAATGGTCTATGAGTGTGGACAAACAGGGTTAAACATACAACCTTTCATTCACTAGTACAGAACTGAGCTACCACTTCCAATTTTCATTCATAGCTGTCCATTCACAGTATATTACCAGTAATTTTGATTAAGATGTTCCCCCCACTCTATCTCTCTATACTGCTTTACTTTTCAGGTGCCATTGGTTGCATCTGTCCAATTGCACTGAGCTGCTACGCAGCAAACAAGTATGGTGAGAACGCATGCCTAGCATGTGTTCCTGGAGGCATGGCCGCTATGAGGACACACATGAGACTGACCTATGGCATCCAAGTGAGTGTTCCTAGTACATGAAATTTCCTACCCAGAAACCATTAGACTTCATTCATAAATTAACAATAAATGAAATGAAATTTATTTAATCATTCATCTCTTTTATAGGGAACAATATGCAATGATGCCCTAATGACCTGCTGCTGTGGAATATTTGAGACATGTCGAATGGCCAGAGAAATTCGTATTAGAAACGGAGAGGCCTAATTAGGTATTACTACTGTAACTGTGCTTTGCAGCAGAGAACCCCATCAGTGCAGGCTATAGATGTGTATTGTCCTTTCTTCCCTTTCTGTTTTTTTTTTTTTTTTTTGTTAGTTTGTTTTTGTTTTGTTTTATCATTTTTGTATCAGGACAATCAAATGAATTTGATTTGATTTGATTTGATTTATTGTACCAAATATAACTTCAAAAACATGTTCAAAATGTAATGATCTATGTTAAATGTGTAGCAGTCTGGGAAAACCCCAGAAAACAGACGCAATTATGACAAATTTTGCTTTTGGCCAAAAATTTTTTTTTCTTTCACATCTCTATTTTAAGAAAATATAATATATTTTAACAAAACAAGTGGAAATGTTCTACTCCGTACAGATAACACTGGACAAAGTTTTAAAATGTTTAAATGACCTAATAAAAAACACATAATAAAAAGAACTGACTGAGCCATTATTTGCCCAGCAGTGTTAGCATGAACAGAGATCAGTCGCCTGATTTGCTCATGTGTAAATGCCGTGAATGACTTTTATCTCAGCTGATGAGACAGAGATTGATGTGGATGATACTAATAATCAAAGCGATAAATTTTTTAGCATTTGACTGTAATGTTGCATGTACAACCCAATTCCGAAAAAGTTGGGACAGTATAGAAAATACTAATAAAAACAAAGAGGAGTGATTTGTAGATGTACTTTGACTGACAAAAACGTATAAAGACATGGTATTTGATGTTTTACCTAATCAAGTACATAGCTTTTTGAAGATAAATGTTTATTTTGAAATTGATGCATGCAACATGTTCCAAAAAAAGTTGGGACAGGGGCAACTTAGGACTAATAGTGATGTGACAAGTTGAAATAAGAAGGTGATGTGAAACAGGTGAGGCAATCGTCTAATCATAGTATATAAGAGAGGCTCGCCAATCTGCCAACAGATGTGTCAGCGACTAATCCAACACTTTGACAACACGATTCCCCAAAGACAAATTGGTAGGATTTTGGGCATTTCACCTTCTACAGTGCACAATATAATTAAAAGATTCAAGGAATCCGGTCAAATCGCAGTGCGTAAAGGGCAAGACCGAAAACCACTTCTGAATGCGCATGCTCTCCAATCCTTCAGACGTCACTGTCTTAAAAACCATCATGAGTCTGTAATGGAGATCCTGAGATGGGTTCGGAAATACTTTGGTAAACTTTTATCAGTCAACACTATTCACTGCTGCATCCACAGATGCAAGTTAAGGCTTTATTATACAAAGCAGAAGCCATACATCAACACTGTCCAGAAGTGCCACCGACTTCTCTGGGCTCGGTCTCATCTGAGATGGACATTAACGCAGTGGAATCGTGTTTTGTGGTCTGACGAGACAACATTTCAAATAGTTTTTGAACAAAACAGCCGTCGTGTTCTCCTAGCCAAAGAGGAAAAGGACCATCCAAGCTGTTATCACCGTCAGGTCCAAAAGCCAGCGTCTGTCATGGTATGGGGGTGTGTGAGTGCAGAAATGCAGAAAGATATGTACACATTTTGGAGCAACATGCGCTTCCATCCAGAGCAGGACAACACCAAACCACATTCTACCTGGATGTTTGGGTAAGCAGAGAGTGCGGGTGCTAGCATGGTCTGCCTGACCTGTCTTCGACTGAGAATGTGTGGCGCATTATGAAGCGCAAAATAAGGCAACGAAGGCCCCGTACAATTGTGCAGCTGAAGAAATGCATAATGGATGAATGGGGAAAATTCCACTTGCTAGACTACACCAGTTGGTCTTTTCAGTGCCCAAACGCTTAATAAGTGCAATTAAAAGAAAAGGTGATGTTACACAGTGGTTAACAGTCAACTGCCCCAACTTTTTTGGAGTGTGTTGCAGTCATCAAATTTGAGATGAGTGTGTATTTTCAAAAATAAATTAAATTCACAAAGTAATGTGTTAATAATGTGTTTTCAATATAGTACAGGGTGAATGGAATTTTCAAATGATTCTTTTTGTTTGTTTGTTTTTTTTTTTTTTGCATTTTTCATACTGTCCTAACTTTTTTGGAATTGGGGTTGTAATATAAATGTAGAGGTAGGTGGGGATTATTTCAGCGGAATTGGAATAAAATCTTTAAATGCAATTTTCTCAATTTTTCACTTTTGAGCTTTACCTCTGGTTGAGATACATGCAAAAGAGAAATATATTTCTGTTCAGTAGTTTTCTGTGTTTCAGTTCTGCATTTTTTTTAACTATATGTAGTAGAAAATGTCCAAAGATTTGACCCTGTGAAGGGTTTCTTCAGGTTACACAAATTATCTAAACCATGAAAAACCACAAAGAGTAAAAAAGCCTAATATTGTGTTGGTCCCCCTTGTGCCACCAAAACAGCTCTGACCTGTTGAGGCATGGACTCCACAAGACCTCTGAAGGGGTGCTGTGGTATCTGGCACCAAGACATTAGCAGCAGATCCTTTAAGTCCTGTATATTGCGAGGTGGGGCCTCAGTGGTTCTGACTTTGTCCAGTACATCCCAAAGATAGTCGATCGGATTGTGATCTGTGGAATTTGGAGGCCAGGTTGACACCTTGAACTCTTTGTCATGTTCCACAAACCATTCCTGAACAGATTTTGCAACGTGGCAGGGTGCATTATCCTGCTGAAAGAGGCCACTGCCATTAGGGGATACCGTTGTCATGAAGAGGTGTACTTGGTGTGCAATAATGTTTAGGGAAGTGGTACATACCTATGGTCAGAGTAACATCCACAGGACCCAAGGACACACCCAGTCATCCACATGATGTATAAGTAAAACATGATTCATCAGACCAGGCCACCTTCTTCCATTGTTTCATGGTCCAGTCCTGATGCTCTCGTGACCATTGTAGGAGCTTTCGGCAGTGGACAGAGGTCAGCATGGGCACTCTGACCGGTCTGCGGCTACGCGGCCCCATATGCAGTAAGCTGCGATGCACTGTGTGTTCTGACACCTTTCTATCATAGCCAGCATTAACTTTTTCATCAATTTGTGCTACAGTAGCTCTTCAGTGAGGCTAGCCTTCGCTCCCCACACACATCAGTGAGCCTTGGGCATCCATGACCCTGTCGCATTCTTTAGTTTGTTCCTCTGAAGAAATCCTTAATGATTCTATGTAAAAGCTTACAGAGGGTATCCCTATTAGAGAGGCTTCAAAGTAGAACCTCTTTATGGGAAGAAAAAAAAAAAAATATATATATATATATATATATATATATATATATATATATATATATATATATATATATATATATATATATATATAGTTGGTGTATGTGTATGTGTGTGTATACATACAGTATCTCACAAAAGTGAGTACACTCCTCACATTTTTTGTAAATATTTTTATTATATCTTTTCATAGGACAACACTAAAAAAAATGACACTTTGCTACAGTGTAAAGTAGTGAGTGTACAGCTTGTATAACAGTGTAAATTTGCTGTCCCCTCAAAATAACTCAACACACAGCCATTAACGTCTAAACCGCTGGCAACAAAAGTGAGTACACCCCTAAGTGAAAATGTCCAAATTGGGCCCAATTAGCCATTTTCCCTCCATGGTGTCATGTGACTCGTTAGTGTTACAAAGTCTCAGGTGTGAATGGGGAGCAGGTGTGTTAAGTTTGGTGTTATCGCTCTCACACTCCCTCATACTGGTCACTGGAAGTTCAACATGGCACCTCGTGGCAAAGAACTCTCTGAGGATCTAAAAAAAATAATTGTTGCTCTACATAAAGATGGCCTAGGCTATAAGAAGATTGCCAACACCCTGAAACTGAGCTGCAGCACGGTGGCCAAGACCATACAGCGGTTTAACAGGACAGGTTCCACTCAGAACAGGCCTCGCCATGGTCGACCAAAGAAGTTGAGTGCACGTGCTCAGCATCATATCCAGAGGTTGGCTTTGCAGAATAGACATATGAGTGCTGCCAGCATTGCTGCAGAGGTTGAAGGGGTGGGGGGTCAGCCTGTCAGTGCTCAGACCATACGCCGCACACTGCATCAAATTGGTCTGCATGGCTGTTGTCCCAGAAGGAAGCCTCTTCTAAAAAATGATGCACAAGAAAGCCCGCAAACAGTTTGCTGAAGGCAAGCAGACTAAGTTCATGTATTACTGGAACCATGTCCTGTGGTCTGATGAGACCAATATAAACTTATTTGGTTCAGATGGTGTCAAGTGTGTGTGGTGGCAACCAGGTGAGGAGTACAAAGACAAGTGTGTCTTGCCTACAGTCAAGCATGGTGGTGGGAGTGTCATGGTCTGGGGCTGCATGAGTGCTGCCGGCACTGGGGAGCTAAAGCCAACATGTACTGTGACATACTGAAGCAGAGCCTGATCCCCTCCCTTTGGAAACTGGGCCGCAGGGCAGTATTGATAACATGATAACGACCCCAAACACACCTCCAAGATGACCAATGCCTTGCTAAAGAAGCTGAGGTTAAAGGTGATGGACTGTCCAAGCATGTCTCCAGACCTAAACCCTATTGAGCATCTGTGGGGCATCCTCAAACAGAAGGTGGAGGAGCGCAAGGTCTCTAACATCCACCAGCTCTGTGATGTCGTCATGGAGGAGGGGAAGAGGACTCCAGTGGCAACCTGTGAAGCTCTGGTGAACTCCATTCCCAACAGGGTTAAGGCAGTGCTGTAAAATAATGGTGGCCACACAAAATATTGACACTTTGGGCCCAATTTGGACATTTTCACTTAGGGGTGTACTCCCTTTTGTTGCCAGTGGTTTAGACATTAATGGCTGTGTGTTGAGTTATTTTTGAGGGGACAGCAAATTTACACTGTTATACAAGCTGTACACTCACTACGTTACATTGTAGCAAAGTGTCATTTCTTCAGTGTCGTCCCATGAAAAGATATAATAAAATATTTACAAAAATGTGAGGGGTGTACTCACTTTTGTGAGATACTGTATACACAGTGGGTATAGAAAAGAATCACCCCCCTTTAAAATAATCACATTTTGTTGCTTTTCAGCCTGAAATGAAGACGGACACAGTTTTTGTTTTATCCAGCTGTATATACTCGGTGCAACTTATAACACCCAGAAAAAAACCAGACTCACTGAGTTGGAAAAAGGATCACCCCAGTCCTAAAAATGACTTGTAAACTCAATCAGGTGTAGCTAATTACCTTCTCAATGGCACACAAAGCCATTTGACTTTCAACTGTGATCAGCTGTGGTCTTTTTGATTAGCTCAGCATGAAAAGAGCTTTCCTGGAGCATTTTGTAGTGCAACTGAAGCAAACAATCAACTATGGGTGGCAAGGCACTGTCAAAAGATCTCCGGGATAAAGTTGTGGACAGGCACAAGTCAGGAGATGGATACAAAAAAAAAAATTCAAAGGCTTTATCAATGCCTAGAAGCACAGTGACGTCTATTATTAAGAAGTGGAAGGTATTTGGTACAACACAGACCCTCCCTGGATCAGGATGTTGCTCCAAACTGGATGAAAGAGCCAGGAAGAAACTGGTCAGAGAGGCTACCAAGAGGCCTACAGCAACTCTGAAGTAGTTGCAGGAATTTATGACAAAGAGTGGTCATTGTGTGCATGTGACAACAATATCACAAATTCTCCACAAATGTGGCTTGAATGGGAGGGTTCTGAGAAAGATTCTGAGGCCACATGGAAAAAGGTGTTATGGTCAGATGAATTATTTGGCCTCAACACCAAACGATATGTCTGGCAGAAATCCAATACAGCTCGCCATCCAAATAACACCATTCCTACAGTAAAGCATGGAGGTGGTAATATCCTGTTATGGGGGTGTTTCTCTGCAGCAGGGACTGGAGCACTTGTCAGGATAGAAGGAAAAATGGATGGGGCAAAATACCATCAAATTCATGAAGAAAATCTGCTGCCCTCTGCCAGAAAGTTGTCAATGGGAAGAAGGTTTACCTTCCAACATGACAATGACCCAAAGCACACAGCAAAACTGACCACACAGTGGTTGAAGGAGAAAAAGGTGAATGTCCTTGCATGGCCTAGTCAGAGCCCAGACTTAAACCCCATTGAAAATCTGTGGAATGACTTGAAGACTGTAGTCCACAAACGGCCACCATCAAATTTAACTGAACTTGAGCAGCTCTGCAAAGAAGAGTGGGCAAATATTGCATAGTCTAGATGTGCAAAGTTAGTAGAGATATATCCCAACAGACTAAAGGCTGTAATTAAAGCAAAAGGTGGTTGAACAAAATACTGACACAAGGGGGTCATCCTTTTTCCAACTCAGTGATTCTGTTTTTTAATTTTTTTCTGACATGTTGGTGTTAGATCTTTCACTTGGATGTTATAAGTTGCACTGAGTAAATACAGCTGGATAAAACAAAAACTGTGTCCGTTTTCATTTCATGCTGAAAAGCAACAAAATGTGATTATTTTAAAGGGGGGGGGGGGGGGTGATTCTTTTCTATAAAAAGAAAAGACTAGTTTCATTCTTAGTGACCATGAATCACAGTATACTAGGAAACATCACCATGATATGACAAACCTCATTCAAGAACTCAGACTGTTATTGAACCAGATCGCTCTAAAAAAAACAAAAAAACAAAAAAAAAAGATTCTACTTTGAAACCTCTCTAATAGGGAAACCCTTTGTAAGGATCTACGTAGAATCTTTAAGGATTTCTTCAAAGGAACAAACCAAAGAATGCAGGAAATTCATTTGTTTGTTTTAACCTCAGTGTACTTCAGTATATTTCCATTCCAAAATTACAAAATACACAAACACAAACAAAAATAAACAAAATAACCCATGTGATTAAAAATTATATAATTAATTATTATTACTTTTGAAGCAGGACATGATGCTTGGTTATTACTTAGTTATTGCTTAGTTTCATCGTGGTGTGACCATGAATCACAGTATACTAGGAAACATCACCATGATATGACGAACCTCATTCAAGAACTCAGACTGTTATTGAACCAGATTGCTCTAAAAAATAAATAAATAAATAAATAAATAAAATAAAATAAAATAAATTGTACTTTATTCCCTGATTTACCAAATCCAGTAAAATCGGGTACACTTTGGAAATGTCCCCACCATTCCTCCAAAATCCACCAAAAGTTTTTTTTTTTCTTTTAACGGCACACAATTATGTTGGTGGTAAGTGGGTTTGGTACAACTTGACAATAAACTAAACAATAATGTGCAGAGCAAAACATCATGTGCAAGATACTAGAGAAACTACAAGTATTCTTAACAACATGAGTGATGCAGCAGTGGCATCCAGTATTATAAGTGGATTTAAAAATAAAATGCATTGATATTGAGTCAGCTTTAAAAATTTAGCAGAGGAATATGTAAATGTTGCAACAGTACAGACAGAAACAAGTAGATGCAGTAGTGATTGAAGTAGATGTACTGACTACATAGTAACACTATCAGAGTTAGGAATGGAGATTTAACAGAGTGATAAAGTATAGTCTGTGCAAACATTACAGCAGTTCAGATTGGAAGAACCAGAAGATGTGCAGCAGCCACTGAAGAGCAGTTATGAGTAGAGTTAAGTTGAGTTGAGATGGCAGAAGGAAAGAAACAGCTATTTTCATCAGTCATCACGAATCTGTATATTCTGCCAGAGGGAAGGGGTTGAAATATGATGCGTGGTTAGTGGAAGGGGTCAAAGGACATTTTGAATGCTCTTTTCTGGATGCATTTGATGTACAGGTATTGCACTGATGGGAGATCGCATTAGATTATTTTTTAAGCTTTGTGTACAATCTGTTCCATAGATTGTGATCCATCTGCTGTGATATTTTATATCACCTAAGTAAAGTTTCTGCAGAGAGAACATATATTTTTCAACTTCTAGAGCAGGAATGTGAAAATGAGGTCCTAGAGGTCCACCGGCTCTGTTACAAAACTTCTGTCACTGCCTCATGGTTATAGAAACCCTGTTACTTTAACAGCTATTTTAAAGTTAATTAAGTGAAGGATGAATTCTGTAGAATTGTGGTCCCTGGAAATGGAATGTGACACCCTTTTCCTAGTGCATCATTGCAAATGCTACTCACCACTGTCTGACAAACTGTTCAGTCACCTGCCAAATTATTAGTACTTTTCATGAAAATGAGCCAGAGCTGCATTTTGTGGTAAGTTGTCAGGAAGGGGTTCTTTTTTGCAACACTTTCAAGTTAACAGTTGGTTTTGAAACACACAAGTCTGTCCTTACGAGTCAAAACTGGGCTGTTTTGAAACTGTGCTCTTTAGATCCTTCTTTATGGCTAATTATATTTCTAACTGCTTATACTTTTAACTTCTTTCCCCCATGTCAATGGATGACAAAGGAAATTTGGACACATTTGATCTTTAATAGGTTTCTGAAAAGAGTGATTAGTGCTATATATTGCACTCACATTCCAGTCACAACAGCCCTGGGGAATATGAAACCATTTTTCTTGATCACCATTCACAGCCTCAGTATTCAGGCATATAATAGGCTAGCTTGTTTGTCTATTTATTTGATGATCTCTACATTACAGGCAGAGATTACAGTTATTCAGTGGTGTTCAAGAACATGTAGCTACATAATTGTGTCCTGAGAAATGAAAGTATACCTAAAGCTTCCTTTGGATGATACAGACCCCATAACCCCAGGCCAACCTGCTGCTGGAGTTCTCAGATATAACACTGCTGCATTTTTACTGTTTCTGCTGACGCTTGTCCTGGTTTAAAGAAGATGACCGATTTACCGGCAACTGTGAATCAGCCACAAGTTTGTCATCACAACTGACACCATACAGCATCATGGTGGTTTTCTTTTTGACCTTTGCTGAACATTAGAGTAGCTTACTTGAATATTTTTTAATAATCTTAAAGTAACAGTACTAGTACTAATTAAAGTAACATTTAACTAAAATATGTGTGTTTTCTTTGTAGCTTTTACTGTACATAAAATAATATTGAGTCCTGATTAACAGCCAAGAGGTATTCTGAATTTTATTAGGGGAGGGGGCATGGTATAATTCACCGTTTTGCCCAGGACACTGACTATTGGACAGACTGTTCCAGCCTTACTTAATTCCCAAATTGTTCAAGTTTATTGTCATGTGTACAGGTATAGTGTGTTTTTACTTGCATGTTCACCTACAAAAAAAAACATTACAGCAATAGACACAAACATAATTATCTACTTTATTTACATATGTAACAGTGTAAAGATAAATTGCACAGTTGTATGTTATATTCTGGGTGCTGGTACAACAACAGCAATTTAAGTGGATTAAACTGATGTGTCCATAGATTTACAGCACAGTTTAAAGCTACAAAATATCTCAGTCACAGAAAGATACATAATGATGCAAAAATCCAACAATGATAGAATGTGATGTATAGTATGCGCAGTATATACACTATATGGGTAAAAGTTTGTGGACACCTGACCATAACACTTATGCTTTTTGAACATTCCATTCCAGACTCAGTCCTCTTCTTACTGTTATAATGACCTCCACTCTTCTGGGAAGGCTTTCCACTGGAATTTGGAGTGCAGCAGTGAGGATTTGCCACAAGAGCATTAATGAGGTCAGGCACTGATGCGAGGAGCCCTGGGGTGCAGTCTGTGTTCCTTTTCATCCCAAAGGTTTTCAGTGGGGTTGAAGTCAAGGCTCTGTGAAGGCCACTCCAACCATGGCAAACCATATCTTCATGGATCTTGCTTTGTGCACAGGGGCATTGTCACACTGCAACAGGTTTGGGCCTCTTAGTTTGAATGAAGGGAAATGCAATGCTACTGGCACAGTTTATTCTTCGCCATTTTTCTTCTTCTTTTTCTCCTTTTGGTTTTAATGGTGGTTGGCAAACCAACTTAAAGATGCATTACCGCCACCTACCGGACTGGAGTGTGGGCAGCAGACTGACAGAAAACAAAAAAAAATAAAATAAACATAAAATAAAATAAAGATAATAATAATAATAATAATAATAATAATAATAATAATAATAATAATAATAAATAAATAACTATATACTAGACCTTCATATTAAATTCTCTCACTTATCCCAGTACTTTTCAGATAATTTATTAGGGGATGGTACATTTTCCCAGATGTTTTCCCAGCAAGTTCTCTAGTGTCATATTTTGCTTTCCAATTTGCATCTCTAACTCTGTTCTTTCTTCCTCGTATCTTTTGCAATCTAATAAAATGTACTTTACTGTCTCTTGTGTATTGCAGTGGGTGCAAAGTCCAGTGGGGTTGTTTTCTTATTCTACGTAATGTTAGATTTAAGCCAGCATGACCTATTCTAAGACACCCTGCCTCATACTCATGCCTACTTGTTTTTGTATATTATATAGATGTCGTCCAGTGTCAGCTGTGTCCCAGTATTCTTGCCATATTTTATGCGTGTGTCCCTTTATAATGATTTTAATCTCTGCTCTACTTAATGGTACTTGTATATCAACTATTTCATGCTTTATCGATCTTTTTGCCAAAATATCCACAGTCTCATTTTCTTCCACACCTACTTTGGCAGGAACCCAAAGGAAGGAGACATCCAGCCCCCTACCATGTAGTATGAGAAGCAGATGAAGTATTTGGTCAATAATGTTTAGTCTGCATGATACGATGTTTTCCCAGATTTTATACTTGATAGTGCAGATAAACTGTCAGAGGCTATAGCAACATTTTGGTTCTGATTATTTTCTTCCAGCCACTGTAATGCCAATAATATTCCTATTAGTTCTACAGTGTATACCGGTAGGTGATCGGTTGCTCTTTTTTAAATTGCTATTTCATAACGAGTTATGAAAAAAGCAGCACCAGTGCGTCCTGTCTCAGACTGTTTTGATCCATCTATAAATATGAATAGTTTATCCTGATACTGGTCCATGTAATTTCGAACTATTATAACTATGGTACTATTTTGGATTTCTCTTTTAACATTTGTTATAGACTTGTATCTACAGTTAGTTTTATGAATCTCCAGGGTGGTACAGTTGATAACGCCACAGTGGGGCGAAACTGTAACCCATCCGAAACTGTAAAAATGAGTTCTATTATGCTCTGAGCATTCTTGTAAGACGGCCTTTGTGGGACCGACGCCATTTTGGCACCAATCGTTATTTTTAATCCCTTACAGCAAGTGCACTACTTAGTGTACAGAAGACCAAAAGCCTGACTGTGCTTCTACACGATATGTAGTGCACTATCTTACATAGTTATTCAGGATACGGCTTTTTTCCCTCTAGCCTATCATGTTCTCTGGGTTAACTGAGTTCCTCTACGTAGCATTTTAGCACCGCTCACATCAGTAAGGCGATTTCTGATTGGTTCTTGTTTGTCGTGACCTAGCAACCGAGTGGTAGCTCACAGACGCGCGCTCGTCCTCCCTGCGCTTTATCTATTACCGACAAACCCTTAAACACTGCATTATTTACGGGCCAATTTGCGATATTTCTAAGCACGCGCTTGTTTGTAGGAAACTCGGGAAAATGTCGACGCGAACGCTGCCTCTTGTGTTCATTAATCTCGGAGGGGAAATGCTGTACATCTTGGACCAGCGCCTGCGAGCTCAGAATATTCCAACCGACAAAGCTAAGAAAGGTAATGATAGTTAGCTGAATCTAAGCAGTGTGGAGGGATCTGGCTAACTCAGTGTGTGTTTAAATACCAATAACATCAGAAGGCGGGCGTTTGTTTGTCTTTACTTTTGTTCTTTAGTGTAAGTGGTTGTTTAAGTGTTTATTTTATTCATTTGCTCTAGTAGCTTGCTTATGAATTAACGTCTAACGTTTAAGTAGCAGCAGCTGACCATAACTGGCTTTTTTTAAATAACAGGTATATGCCACTAATCGGTAACACATCGCGATATTCAGCACGATAATGTTATCAAATATCATCACTAACTCTTCTAATGAAAAGCAGGTAGGCAAAATCTTTACCAGTGTTCTTAGAGAAAGCTTCTTTGAAACTTCAGCAATAGAGACACAAAGTGTATTTGCCTGTATTTACATGAACGTTCTGTCTTGCCAGTCAACACACTTGTATCAGATCAGTGCATCCCTAAATCACAATTATGTTCACCAAACATTAGCTCCAAGGTAGAGAAACCAACTGCTTCATTTAATAATGCATAACATAACCTCATTTACCTTACTGGGGGGAATCTTTTATCCAACTTATTTTATCCTTTTATACAACTGAGCAGATGAGGGCTTGGGTGATGCTGGAATTTGAACTCGCAATCTGTAGCCCAGTTGCCAAATGCTTTAACCACTGAGCTACCACTGCACAGAACCCTTAAAGTTAAAATAACACCAGACTTAACGTGATAGTTCACCCAAAAATGAAAATTCTCTCATCAATTACTCACCCTCATGTTGTTCCAAACCCATAAGACTTTTGTTCATCTTCGGAACACAGATGCAGACATTTTTAATGAAACCTGGGAGATTTCTGTCCCTCCATTTACAGTCCAGTAACCAAAACTTTCAAGCTCCAAAAATTCATAAAGGTGTCATAAAAGTAATCCATGTGACTCCAGTGGTTTAATCCCAACTTTATGAAGTGATACGAATGCTTTGTGTGCGCAAAAAAAGTCTTTTAAAAAAAGTCTTTATTCACAAAATATGTTCACTTCCGCATAGATCTCTGACGCACATTCACAAAAGAACCATGATGCATGCATGTTTTGTTGACGCGAGAGCGGACAAAAAAAATGCAAGTCCTGCTCTATGTCAAAATCTGCAGACATCTTTGTACAAAGATTGTTCCATGTGACTCAGTTTGTGTACAGCATCCCACTTCCTCTGCTGTAAACAGTGCAGAGCTTTCGGGTCCTGTTGTATCGTCTGCTCTCACGTGAATGCGTGTTGGAGATTGCGGAAGTGAAGATATTTTGTGAATAAAGACTTTTTAAAAAAAAAATTTGCGCACACAAAGTATTCATGTTGCTTCATAAAATTGGGATTAAATCACTGGAGTCGCATGGATTACTTTTACGATGCCTTTATGAACTTTTTGGAGCTTGAAAGTTTTGGTTACTGGACTGTAAATGGAGGGACAGAAATTTCCCAGGTTTCATTAAAGACATCTTCAGTTGTGTTCCAAAGATGAACAAAAGTCTTATGGGTTTGGAACAGCATGAGGGTGCGTAATAGATGACAGAATTTTCATTTTTGTGTGAACTATCCCTTTAATCAATAAATACAGTCAGTATTTTGAATGAACTTTGAACAAATTACCAAGGAAGATGAGTACAATATTGCATTGTTTGGTTTCCCAGTTAGTTGTTGTGATATGAGAACTAAATATAGGCACATACCTAATTACAAAAACAACAGTTACAAGAATGCACATTTTACTGTAGAAACTAGCATTTCTTTAACCGTGATGCATTTGAAATGTGAAGTAGCCTGGATGAAAATGCAGACATGAAGTGGGAAAATGAGTGGGTGGTGTCACTATGGTGACTGTGTAGCCAGCGATAGCTTTCACAAAGTGTTCAACATGTCCTTTTGCAATCTTTATAGCCACTGTAGCAGGATGGATAGAGGAGAACAGAAAAAGAGGTATTGTTGTTCCCCTGCTTGCTTTGCTAATGGCTATAAAGCAAAGTAGCATCTGCAGGAAGCAGAACACCATGCTGGGTAGAGTTGGGGCCCTTTTTTGTCATGGCAAGTTATGTCATCAGTTGTATAAGAGCAGAAATAATGTACGTCAACTTGCTAAAGTGAGTGATAGCAAAAGATTTCTGACAGTACTTTGTTTCAATGTAATAACCTAGTAACACTGCATTGAAAAGATTAGAGAAATGTTATATAAATATCTCTGTGAGAACGCACCTTGACAGTACGATTTCAGCTATTTAGATGGCATGTAGATGGCATGCTGCTTGCTTGGATTCCAGCTCCATTAACATGAATGTATTTTCTTCTAATATTTCTCTTATTTATTTTTCTTCTATTTCTCTGCTCTGTGTTGTTGTTGTGACAGTGATGAATGACATCATCACCACAATGTTCAACAAGAAATTCTTAGAGGAGCTGTTCAAGCCACAAGAGCTGTACTCCAAGAAGGCTTTGAGGACGGTCTTTGATCGACTTGCCCATGCCTCTATTATGAGACTTAACCAAGCCAGTATGGACAAGGTAACATCATGTTCAAATCAAGCTTGTTGTCATCCCAAGCTTATACACATATACAGTGGGGTGAGATTAGGATTAGGCCTTCAGGACCTCGGTGCAATGTACAATGAAAAGAAGAAGAAAAAAAACACCAGTAATGTGTACATTATAAACAACACAATAATTATAAAGTGCATCTGGGTACCATAATGTTTAATCAGACTACATGAGTGTTGTCTTGTTGTCTGATAATACATACAGTTGCAATCAAAATTATTCAACCCCCATTGCAAATCAGACTTTCAGCTGTTTGCAATGAACAAATCAAACAAAAGCAATTGAAATGGTTTAATGCAACAAATGCTGTGAAGTGGTTTCCCCAAATTCAACTGAAAATGCAACTTATAATGACTTCTCCAGTTTCAAAGTTATTCAACCCCTTCATAGTAAGTATCTTTAGTACTTAGTAGAGCACCCTTTTGCTTTTATGACCTGCTGCAAATGAGATGCATAGCCAGACACCAGCTTCTGGCAGCGTTCTTGAGGATTCTTAGCCCATTCCTCATGAGTAATGGCCTCCAGTTCAGTAATATTCTTGGGTTTGCATGGTGCAACCGCCTTCTTCAAATCCCAGCAGAGATTTTCTATGGGTTCAAGTCAGGTGACTGTGAATCTTCCAGGACTTCTTCTGCAACCAAACCTTGGTGGAATTTGAGGTATGCTTGGGATCATTGTCCTGTTGGAAAGTCCAATGACGCCCAAGCTTCAGCTTCCTCACAGACAGCATGACATTTTCTCCTAGGATTTCCTGATACTTCAATGAATCCATCTTGCCTTCCACATGCTGCAAGTTTCCAGTGCCAGAGGATGCAAAGCTGCCCCAGAGCATCACCGAGCCGCCACCATGCTTGACTGTGGACAGAGTGCTCTTTCTTCATTCTTCTTTCTCCAGACATACTGCTAATCCCTCGTGCCGAAAAGTTCCAGTTTTGTTTCATCGCTCCACAGAACAGAATCCCAAAACTTCTGTGGCTTATTTATATGATTTTGAGCCGATTTTACTTGTGCTTTTGGGTCAGTAGTGGTCTACGTCTTGGATTTCTGGCATGGAAACCTTATGGAAACCTTTCTGCGCTTCTGATTTTCAATGGGGGTTTGAATATTTTTGATTGCAATTGTAGGTGCATATGATCTTGTAGCAGGATATAAATTGTGTAGATAAACATAACATCTTAAATAGTAAACATTACATCTTGAACAACAGACCTATGTAGCAAACGATGATAGGGCAAATAAAATTACTGATGCATGACCTCGTGTTATTTGTGGTAATGCAGCTTCAAGTCTTGTTCTCCTTCCACATATTCCAACTGAGTCACATCAGAATTTATGTCAGTTATGTCAGGTAATGACAGTTTGGTCACTGGCAACAAAAGTTTGTGGACACCTGACCATCACACCCAAATGTGGTTCTTCCCCAAACTGTTGCCTCAAAGCTGGAAACACACAGTTGTATGGGTTGTTTTTGTATGCTATAGCCTTACAGTTTTCCTTCACTTGAATGAAGGGGCAGAGTCCAAACATGTTCCAGCGTGACACTGCCCCTGTGCACAAAGTGAGTTCCATGAAGACATGGAAGAACTTGAGTGGCCGGTACTGAACACCTTTAAGGTGAACTGGAATACCGGCTGTGTCCCAGGCCTCCTGACCCAATATCAGTGCCTGATATTGCTCACTAATGCTCTTGTGGCTGAATGAGCAATCCCCAGAAGAGTGGAGATTATAACAACAAACTGGGGAATAAATCTGGATGTTGAAAAAGCACAGATTTATATGGTACACACCATGTATCACAATATACAAGTTTGAGAAACTGCCAGCAAAATAGCAGTGTTGCATTTATTAAAAAATGAAAATCTGAATTCACTACTTTAAAATATGAAATGAAGTGGTGGCAAGTGACAGCTGTAAAGGTTTGTGGCACTGTTGTGCAGTGGGTAGCCTCACCACCTCACAGCTCGAGGTCCTTGGTTCAAGCCTGAGCTCGGGTTACTGTCCTTTGCAAAGCATGTTCTCCCCATATCCGTGTGGGTTTCCTCAGGGCTCTCCAGCGTCCTCCTACTTTCTAAAAAAACATCCTAGTAGGTTTATTGGCTATGCTAAATTGTCCCTAGGTGTGAATGAATGTGTAAATATGTGTGCATGGTACCCTGTGATGGACTGATGTTCTATGTAGGGTGTATTTTTGCCCTGAGCCCAGTGCTCCAGGGATAGGACCAGATCCATCACAACCCTGACCAGGATAAAGCGGTTACTAAAGATGAATGAATGATGTATTGAAAGATTCAGTACAAACTTTTAATATCCTGCTTCCAGTCAGAGTTTATAATTGTAATAAAAATAATGCCAGTATCTCAGAAAAGTACGTCATTATATTATTCATCACAGAGTTTATATTATATTGTCATATTGCCTTACCTTGGTTATAGGAACTGTACATTTGTCATTTGCTTCTATTATCTTTGTTCTCAAGCTTATGAAAGTCTTGTCTATTGGGGAGGAATATAGTCACATTATTCATACATTCAGACATCAGAGTAAATGTTTGCCTGTTATATTGCCTCCATATTTATAATTAGCTACACTTTGAAGCACTTTATTTAACTTACTTTCTAAGATGAGGGACAGCTGTGTGGGCATGACGATTTAGATTTAAAATGTGGGTTCTGAGATTCTATAGTATTTTAACTAAATAATACTGCTAGTTATAGTATACTTATAGATAATCATGGTATATTATGGCCTTTGCTTATATTATGACATTAATGTTTATTGTAAATATTCTACTTAGTAATTATGTGCCAAATGGCGCCCTCTAGTGTGTGTACATATCTATGAAACGTGACTATTAAAAGAGTTGTTCTGTTAACGTATTTGCTTTGGGTTTTTCCCTTGTCCAGCTTTATGACTTGATGACTATGGCATTTAAATATCAAGTCCTTTTATGCCCTCGTCCTAAAGATATTCTTCTTGTGACCTTCAATCACATGGATGCAATAAAGGAATTTGTGCGGGATACCCCCAGTATTCTCAGCCAAGTGGATGAAACATACAGGCAACTCATAGAGGTAGGCCGGCTGTCCTGCATTGTTGAATATTTGCTAAATTGCTATTATTTTTAGGTAAATGGTATCTTTTATATACCAAATATATTCATCAGGGTTGGAAAGTAAAATATTTAACATATTTGTCCTTTGTCTCCACCTTTCAGATATACACTCCTTTATCTTATGGGGAATTTCAACTAATTAGACAAACATTGCTCATCTTCTTTCAGGATATGCATATAAGAGTAAGCCATCCCTCTACTTTACATATACAGTACATGGACAATCTGATTACAATGCAATAAGTGTGCATAAATCATTATTAATTATCAGTTCTAACATGCAAGAGATCATGCTTAAAAATATAAGATCTATAAGGTGTTATATAAGGGTTATAAACTAAATTCTATATGACTGATTTGATAGGTATCCATATTTCTGAAAGACAAAGTGCAAAACTCCAATGGACGCTTTGTACTTCCTACATCAGGACCTGTTCCATATGGCACACACTCCCCAGGACTTATACGGTAATCTCTTTCTGTTTAATGTTCACTATATAGTGAGTTGTGGATAAAGTGTAAGGTTTTGTTTTTTTGTTGTTGTTTTTTAAATAAATAAATAATAAATGTTAGGGGGGATACCATACATTGGCCTTCACATGTCACTTTCACTTGTTCACTTTCATTGACGGCTGTAAATTAATCTTCTCACTTTAATTCGAACTGGTAGAACTAATTCCAACGAACTCCGTTTCATTGGAATTTCTAAATTTAACAAGATGTCATGTCTCTGTGTAAGCGTTTTGAGTGCTTACAGGATAGTGAAGGGAAGATATCTCTGAGAAGCAAAATAAACACATTCAACAGCTGTATCATGAAAAAGAATGTATTTTAATTATGTGTTCTCTGAAATCCATATATGAAGCCCTCAGCACTGTCTAACATTGTAAGAGAATGATTGAAAGAAACGATCTGCTGATGCTTCCCTCCTGGTGTGCTTATTAAACACTTATCGTATTTCTTTTCCCTGGTTTCCAGAATGTTGAGCTGTAATGGTGAGGAGGTGAAGAGGTTGCAGTTTCGTGATGGGGGAAACTACACAGCTGCTCTCCGTGAGGGTTCTTTTGAGCTGTTTGGTGACCGAGTTATCAAACTAGGCACAAACATGTGAGTGTCACTGCACCACTCAACCTTAAAGGGAATTGTTTGGTTACTTGGGGTTTCCCCATCAAAGTGTAGCCTTGTGTTTAAAGCCTTCTATAAAAATCTGATATTTTAAGTAACCGCTTAAACATGACTAGGCGTGCTGTTACAAGAAGATATGGGATGGTGTGTTGCAGCCCGATGTAAAGCAGAGTTACTGTTACCACCCTGATTATTTTCCAATAACAGCATGTCCTGTAGTGTTATATTCATCTTATACTACAACAATTGTTGCAAATTGTTATTTAAAAAAAAGTGAGTTGTTTATTATTCATTCATGTTTAATGTATGCAAAACAAATAGCCTTACCACTGACTGTTGAAAAAAGTGCTAAAAAGCATTATAAAACAATTTTAGATCTACAGATTTGTCAGCACAAAACTCGACATGTATTTAAAACATTGAGTGTTGAAATTTCCCGTAACAGGTACAGTGTAAGTCGCCCTGTGGAGACACACATGTCTGGAACCTCGAAAATTTCTTCACAACATACAAAGGTATGGGAGTGAGTGTTTTGAATTAATATATAACTGTATACAAAGCATGTTTCGTCAGCAGTAAGCTACCTTTAATAAATATAGTAAATATTTTTGCATTCATTGTGCATTAAACCCATGTTGTTTAAGGTCAACACAATACCAAACCCACTGGCAAAAGAAGAGCTGAATCTGCTTGCTAAACTGATGGGAGGTTTGGAGGTTCGAAAACCAAGCAACACTGACTCTGGTTTCCGTGTCAACCTCTTTGCTACAGATGAGGAGGAAGAGTGAGTTGTTATTTGAGTGATCCTCTAATTGCTTCACACCTGAACAGGGCATACGTTTTACACAGGTTGATTCAAGGCATAGTTTTTATTTCACTGAAACTACAATGGTTCTTTGAATGATTGAAATGGTAATTTTCTCCCACAGTGAAGCTTTGATATCAAGACCAGCAGAGCTTTCTTATGGAGTTATAAATATCCAAGCAACCAAGGTAAGAAGGAATTTGGCTACAATGACACAGTTTTCTATAGTGGCTTTTAGTGTTTAATTATACCATTCCTTATACCACTGCGCCGTTACATTCTTGAATCTGATTGGTCAGAAAGTCTGACAGTAGTGCTATAATTCAAATCCCAGGTTTAGATTAATGAGCTTGTTTCTATAGTAACAAATGGCAGAAGCTCTACATAATACAGGTGCATCTCAAAAAATTAGAATATCGTGGAAAAGTTCATTTTTTCCATAATTTAATTCAAAAAGTGGAACTTTCATATATTCTAGATTCATTACACATAAAGTCAAATATTTCAAACGTTTTTTGTTTTAATCTTGATGATTACGACTTACAGCTCATGGAAATGAGATACTGGAAAAATCCAGTATCTCATAAATATTACATTAAAGAATTTATAATACAGCAGTGTCGACCTGAGAAGACTCTAATCAGCTAATTAACTCAAAACACCGTTGCTCAGTGGTCCAAAGTCCTCTTTTCAGATGAAAGTAAGTTTTGCATTTCATTTGGAAATCAAGGTCCCAGAGTCTGGAGAAAGAGTGGAGAGGCACAGAATCCATGTTGCTTGAAGTCCAGTGTGAAGTTTCCACAGTCAGTGATGATTTGGGGTACCATGTCATCTGCTGGTGTTGATCCACTGTGTTTTCTCAAGTCGAGAGTCAATACAGCCGGAGATTTTAGAGCACTTCATGCTTCCATTTGCTGACAAGCTGTAGGGAGATGCTGATTTCCATTTTCAGCAGTGCCAAAACTACTAGTAACTAGTTTTACTATGCTATTACTGTGCTTGATTGGCCAGCCAACTCGCCTGACCTGAATTTAGTCTAGAGGAAGATGAGAGACACCAGACCAAACAGTACAGTTGAGCTGAAGGCCGCTATCAAAGCAACCTGGGCATCCATAACACCTCAGCAGTGCCACAGGATGATTGCCTCCATGCCACGCCACATTGATGCAGTAATTTGTGCAAAATGAGCCCCAACCAAGTATTGAGTGCATAAATTAACATACTTTTCAGAAGGTCGATATTTCTGTATTATAAATTCTTTATTGTAATATTTTGAGATACTGGATTTTTGCTCAATAAGCCGTAATCATCGAGATTAAAACAAAAAAGGCTTGAACTATTTCACTTTATGTGTAATGAATCTATAATATATGAAAGTTCCACTTTTTGAAATAAATTACAGAAAAAATTAACTTTTCCACGATATTCTAATTTTTTGAGATGCACCTGTATATAATATAATGATGTGTTGATATTTAACAAAGAAAGACATATTGTTAGGACTACTCACACCACGACCTCCGTTTCCCAACCTGCACTGTGGCCTACAAACATGGCCGCCATGGACTGCAACTCCCAGAACTCTCACACACTGACACGTTCACCTTCTTTCTGATCATGCACACCTGAATCCCATTTACAACACTATCAGAGTTAAAAGGACTTTCTATTCACTCACTCTTTGCGAAGTATACGCTCCTTTCCTTGTGTTTGTGATGTTACCAAGCCTTAATATAATCTCTGTCTGTTTTCAAGTTATTGACCTTGCTCTGCCTAGTGTTTTGATTTTTGCCTTGCCTCGCCTCTGATATTCTGTTCGTTCATCACATGACCCTTTGCATGTTTTTTGGATTACCAGTTTGGATTACGATTTGGATTTGTCTGCCTCTCTCTTTTTAATAAAACGCTTTACTGCATTTGCATCCGTCTCAACTCGCTGTTCGTGATGCATATAAACTTTGATATGGTAAAGCTTTCTGTTAAGAGACATTTATTTAGCAATTGTGGAAGAAATCTCTGTTTATATATATAAATATATATATATATATATATATATATATATATATATATATATATATATATATAAAAAGCATTTTGTGAAGGTCAGTGAGTGTTCAACCATGGTAGAGTCTTCTGGGAAGAGGACTTTCCACTTTCCTGTTTCGCGGTAACATAGCAAGCTGCCTGGGGTTTTATTGGTCTTACCTACTTCAAGGCTAGTGAGGGAATGACTGCTTATAGCAGAGGAACTAACTAAACATAACTATAAACGGTTGGAGGTACAACATGTTGTATATTAATACATTAAAGATTGTATTGTTGGCAAATTGCTGTTGTAT
Organism: Cranoglanis bouderius; assembly: GCA_023630585.1. NCBI lineage: Eukaryota > Metazoa > Chordata > Actinopteri > Siluriformes > Cranoglanididae > Cranoglanis > Cranoglanis bouderius. The sequence goes on from CM042544.1 coordinate 25,271,259, forward strand.
AAAAGGAGTAAAACACACCAGGACATGCTATCTGATTCACATAGGGCTGCAATACACCATCCCATCCTTGATTATTTTCCTGTAACAGCATGCCCCAAAGTCTTTTTTTCTTTTCTTACAGTGCAAACCAAAGTACAGAGACATCACTGATTGCAAATGGTCCTGGCATGTTCTGACAGAGCTCAGCTTAATAGACTTGTCAGTTATTTAAAGGATTACACATTTAGCAGATTTGGCTGAGATAAAAAAAAAACAAAAAAAACATAACGAGATAGGAAAACATTCTTTATGACCTCATTGGTTGTCTTCACTGTTTTTCAGGACAATCAGGCCAATGCAGAATTGGCAAAGATCATGGGGGAGTTCACTGAGTCAGAAGAGCCAGTTCCAAGCTCCAGCAGCAAAGGTGATGACCTTTTGGCCATGATGGATGGCCTCTGATGTGCAGTGGATATGTATTCGGCTTCTGTAAAGCAGTCTAGGTTGTGCATGGTGTGCTTCAGTGTCTCACGAAGAGAGCTGAGAGAACAGCCATCTCCCAAAACACCAACAACTAGGAGCTGATATGTGTTTGTACTGGTAGAGTCGATCATTGTCAGACACCGTCCATCTTGTTTGGGTGCAGCCGATGTTGGGGATTCTTTAAGTCTGAGCAGTTGCTGTGAAGTTGTAACTTAATGTAAATTTTAAACCTTGGTGATTTCATTGGACAAGCCACTTGTTCCATCAACAAATGCTATTTATGGACATTGACTCCATGAAAATATAAATACAATACAGGCAAGTCAATTTTAAAATAAGAATGAAGTTACAGTGGACTCTGACAACATCATAACAACAACAAAGCACCAGGACAGCAACAGCTAGCAAAACTACACAAACTATAAAAAAAAACTTTGCTTACATTTACTATAAAATGATTGCTTATTTATAGCCAGTACCTGGCAAGGCTATGTATGGTGTAATCAACAAACTAGAAAAGGAACAAAAACACTTCTAAGAAAAGCAATGTCCTGTGGAGGTCCTTTGTGAACTGAAGTAGTCCGAGTGTTACTTTTCCCAAAATGATACTGAAATCACTTTAATTAAGATTTGCACTTTGTGTAGCTGTGTTTTACCAATTTGTATTTCCATACCAACTCCTTGTAGAAAGCATATACTCATTTTAACTACATTTTCTTTCATTTTCAGTCCCACACCTGTCATGACCTTGTTGCATTATAATGAGGCCCTGTGATGTGTTTTGCTTAGAGTATCTTAAGAAAGCACCATGGAATGTAATGCGAATACAATGTCATCAGTTTTTGTGGTGGCTGTGTACTGCATTTAGTAATTAATCATACATCAATATATAGTCCAACAACTTGATAAAAATGCAATGAACCTTGTCAAAACTTAGGTGTGTAAGTCTTTGTCAAGTCTCCAGACGGGAATCTGATTTTTACATCTGGTGCACAGTCAGAGAACAGACAGAGTAAAGAGTGCACATTTAGCATATGTTTGAGCATATGTGTACTTGCAAAATGTGGATCATGTTGATCATTTTTAGCTTGGCTGAATGCTTGGCAACTTGTGAACCTTAGGTGAAATAATTACAGGTGTACCCCAAATTAAAATCTGAATGATTTCTATAGATAAAATCAGTTAACTATAAGAGTTAGCTTTCTCTAAAATAAAAGCTTGTTGTTTTAATATGTGGTTCTGGCTTTGCACACTTTGATCTACACCACACACACACACACACACACACACACACACACACACACACACACACAGACACAGACACATACATATACATGACCTTTAGATCAGAAAACTGAATTGTCCCTTCACATGAAATACACAAGATAGCACTCCTGTAACTGACCTCACTGTTCAGTGAAAATCATGTAATTTTCGGAGACTTGAGTTTACAAGTGGATGTACTTTTATGTATTTTATTTTTATTTATTTTACCATCTAGAAGAAGAGATGTATCGATGTCTACAGATGTGTAGAGATTGCATAAAACACCCTTCTTATGAATATATGTATAATAAATGCACCATTTTTGCATTTATTATACATTTTTGTAATACTGCTTAACAAGGTTCAGTTTGATTTTCTGTTGTGTATGTTCATTCATACATAATTCACAAATAAAAACTATGGAACAAAAAAAGTGTGCTTCTTACCAATATAAAACATGCTGTTTAGCTTAGTGTTAACAGTAGCTTACCACCATTAGTGTTAAGTTTATGACATTTTGTATGCAACGTGAAAGAAATGTGTGTGGATCATAGCACCAGTTCTATTTCAGAAGTAATATCCTGTAGCAGAGTGAATGCAGTTTCACATTCGAGTAAACTGCACATTCTTGTTGTTTGTGCTTGTTTTAGTTTATTATGAATATTTGTTTGTAATGTTCAGTTTTAGTTTCAGACACAACCTGTAAGTATAAGACTACTAAACACTACTGGTGTCAAAAAAAAAAAACCCTGTGCTTTTACTACACACACTATAATAGTATAACCAAAGCATTCTTTTGCTTTGGATAACATGCTGAATTGTTTTTTTTACCATTAGACAAAGAACTCAATAATAAATGTGACAACTTTGATAATGGTGGGTGATCTATGCAGTGGTGTGCTGGAGCAGTATGGTCAGCTCAGCTAACACCAAAAGGATCAAAGAGCTGATCAGGAAGGCTTGATCCATATTGGCTATGCAGAAACTCCTCAGCATCATGGACAACACTGCTCACCCATTCTATAACACAGTTCTCAGTACTTTCAGCAAGCCAATCAGACCACCAAAGAGCAAAACAGAATGCCACAAGTGATCTTATCTCCCACTGGCAATTAGAAAACAACTCTTTCTGCAGGAAAGGGTTATCAAAATCTAAATGCTGTTTACTGTTATGCCAGTAGTTTTTGCACATGTACATGAAAACAGTATTTCTATTTCTTATTACTCATTATACATTAATATTATAGGTTTATATTATAGTGTATTTTCTTACCAAATCTATTCATTGTTACTTTTTCCACTGTTATTTGTATTGTCTTGAGCATGTTGGCACAAAACCTTTCTTTGGAATCAATAAAGTTTATCTTATCTTAAGAAAAAAAAAAAAAAACATGGTTATGCTAAAGGAATCCGAGAGAAACCCATTTTGAGAACCACTGGTCTGGGCTAGTAGGGGTCGTCAGTGATTTGTGCTTACTGCTGTAAGTGCAGACTTTACTGTTTCTCTGAATTTTTTATTTATTTATTTTATTTATTTATTTTTACAATATGGACGATCTTGCACCTGATAAGTTACCTGTTATTGCCATTATGTTCTCTGTTCATATTTTTGTGACTCTATCTACTATTTACAAAACAAAAATCTTACTTTTAGTACAGGAACATTGCCTATATCTGCCTATGAGAGAAAGATGTGAGGCGAGTACACCATGAAAATTATGCATGGCACACTCTCAGACTGTGGAACTGCCAATATCAGTTACAGTACTTAACTTGGTTTGCTTACAGCAAGAAGATGTGTGTGTTTTTTCCTTCTTTTTCTCTCTTCATAATCCTGTCACATATTGAGTAACAGACAGTCTGCTCCTGTAGCAGTGCACACTGATCATTGGCTAAAGATTCAGACTAGTCATCATGTCCTGCTGCCCACCCTGTCTTTCGTTCACCCACACAGCCAACACAGTAAGGCTTTTGATGACATTTTCTAATAAGCAATTCTGAAACTTCTATTCATTTGTATAGTCGTGGGAGAGACGTTCTGCTCCTACACATGAATGAATGAATCAGTCACATTCATTCCCAATGAGAACTCCAATTTGTGTGCCCATTTGTTCTTCTTAAACATATGAATGTGCTCCAATTTTGAGTCCTCAATTTTATAGACCTATGACATCAATGAACACTTCTCCATTTCTATGTTTCTGTTTACCTTAGTGAGTGTGAATTGTTCATTCATGTCCACTTTTAATGGCAGCACAGTCCAGCCATTTAAATCACCATGATGAATGGTACTAGTGGCATTGCATGCTGCCCCATGACATCAGAGTGAAAAGAGATAAGTCATAGCTAGGGACAATTTAGTTTAGCCAAACCACCTACTGGGATGTTTTGGAACAGGGGAGGAAACCAGACAAATGGAGAACATGCTAAACTCCACACAGAGCATAACCCAAGCTCATGATTGAACTAGGCACCCTGGAGCTGTGAGGCTTCACTACCCACTGAACCACCTTTCAGCTCACTATAAAAAAAAAGATATTTATTTGTAATTCCATGTGCTGTGTTTTATTCTAACATTTTATTATATATATATTTCCTGCTATGCATTAATTTTTCTTTTCATTTTTTAAAATGTGTCTTCCCCTTACAAGGGTAGCCTACTCACAAAGCATGATTCACTCAGTTTCCACTCAGAAACCTGTGGGTCGTCCAATTTTAAGCCACTGGCTGATAACAAGTTTCATACTGCTAAATGCAAAAGCTGTGCTGAGTCAAGGCAGGAAAATGAAACCAGCTATGAAAGAAAGACTTGTATGTTGACAAGCTGCCCACTCTAAACTGAAGCTGCTGGTGTAGGTGGGCTTAGTGAGGAGACACTAAAATAGCACCTCTCGTGGGTCTTGTGCATGAAAGAATAAGGACAAGGTGTCATAGATGTAAAGCTGGTAGTCTTTACATCTCCACAACCAGTTAATCTGCTTTTCTAGCTGTTTTAAGCTAGCAGACAGCAGTAAATAAAATTAAACTGGGACCAAATTAATCCTGCTGAAATGAGCTTGGTCTGACCAGCTACCAGCTGCAACAACACAGTCAACCTGATAGACCATCTTTGCCAACTGGTAAGTTATTTTTTAACCTCGTAATTACTTGATCAATGAATGTTTGAGATTTTCTTACTGCCTTACTTTGTGCTATTTTCTTTAAAACAACTTGAGTGCAATGTCACTTTAACAGCAACAATTCAGAAGTTTCCATTTACTAGTTTGACCAGCTTGCCCTGTATTTTGGAAACTGGTCAGTCCAAGGCAAGGCAGTCAGGGAAGGCATGATTAAAAACTAACATTCATCAAATTACTTTTTTGTTTGTTTGTTTGTTTTGTTTTTATTTATTTTTATGTTTGTCAGTAGTTTTTGTACATTGTACTGTTACGTCAGTAGTTCACAATCTAATTCTCTTCTAACTCCTTGAATGAAACCACATAGAAGACAAGTGAGCGTCTAAAAAAAGATTATGGGAATACATATTTACGCCTGCTGTATCCTAACCCTAATCTCTAAAGTTTATACTGTTTTAAAATAAAGAATATTTAACATGACTGTACGGAGGCTTTTTTTTTTTGGGGGGGGGGGGGGGGGGGCTGCAAGACAAGGCATGTAATTGGCTACATTAAGAAGGGGCGGGCCTAACGCCTTTATTGGCTGAGCTGCACTGTCGCTTATCCTACGTGCGTCATTTCCGTTGTCAGGTGGTGCTGCTATGGAAAGATGTGATCAGCAGTCCCAAGAAGGCTTTTCCTGAGTACCAGTTTCGGTAATGCTGTGAAAAAAACGTGCATTTTGAAAGACAGACTGCTTTGTGGTGTGGAGGAACTGTCAGTGCACCGCTCCTCGGCAAAGATTTGGACAAAGATGTCAGCGGTCCTGTAGACAACACAGGATATTCCCCCGGCGGTTTTTAGCTAGAGGTGAGTTATTAAATGGCCCGTCAGTCAGTGGACCAAGCTTTGCGTTACAGAGCCGAGCGAACACTCGCTGGTTAGCTAGAAAAGCTACACATATATCTAATTCGTCGTGTCCGGCTAGCAGGTAGCTCGTTTAGTTTTCAAAAAATATTACTGTTTGAAGTAGTATTAGCCAGAGCTACGTAGAGGTATTAGCTTTGTCCTCGAGTAACATAGCTTCGAGTAAGTTAGCTAAAAAGTATCAGCTAGAAATATTAGCTCTATGTGGCTAGAACACACCAAAGACAGTTTGTTTGACTACAGAAATAAATTGCATCCACATATTTACCAGTTTTAGATGTACACGCAAGCTATCATTTGACTAGCTGATCTCAAATCAGCATTATCAGTGTAATCAACTGAGCAGCAGCCTAACCGCTGTTCCTTTCTTCCTTTGACCGATCTGCTCCTAATCTCCAAGTGTTAGCACTTCCAGTGAGAATCGTTAGCGAGTCTTGCACGGCAGGGGACTTGACCGAGTGAACTAGAAGAGATGTCTGCTAACTGACTGTCCTCTTGGACACTAATTTACGTTCATGTGAGCCACGGATTCAGCTAGTTTGTGGCTGATGTCTCTCTAGTTATTGTAGGCAGCTACTGTGTTGCGAGCTTGTATCAAATGCTGGTGCATTGGTTTTTGTTTTATTAAAACAAAAGAAAACTTCACCGCTTTTACGATCGCAGGTCCGTTGGTAAATTGTCGTCCTGTAATTCCACACATATGGCTGAAACTCGTGGCTTTAAATTTAGCTCCTGGCTAATGAGACTGGCATGTGTTTACAAAGCGGAGTGCGCGCGCACGCACACACCAGTGACATCATTTCACACAAACTAGCGCTTTAGACTATTAAAAACTGAAAACGGAAGCCAACGTGCCAAGTATACGTACATTGTCAAACTTTTTTTCTTTTTGCACTCGATTGTAAACTACGTTGTGTGCAGACGTGACCTACAAAAATATCCAAACCCTGCAAGATAAAGCATGGACATTGCGTCATTGTGCAAAGCTGTCAATTAAAATATCTCAAAGGGTGATGTCCATGTGATCATGTCTGTCGCATCGTCAGCAGTCTGGAGCTAGACGAGCATCCATGATGATGAAACTGAGAATTTATGTACAATAGCAGCCAACTGAACTCCTACTCCCTCTAAACAGGCTGAGGAATGGTTTAAAGGGTTTGTTTTGTCCTGCCTCTTCTTCAGAGGTATGAAATATGAATCCCGGACATGAATTATACCCCAGATACCCAATTATACGATAACTGAATGTTGAGTATGGAATAAAACCAGATGTGAAGTTATAGGAAAATCATCCACCACTGACTGGTTTGATATGAAATGAACTTGAGTGTTTTATTCCTCTTGTACCACAGCAATTTGCCAATAGTTAATTTTTAATTTGGTAATGAACAACACATACTTTTTAAACCATTTAAAGCTGTTGAATATTTGCGAAACAAGTTAGTTCCTGTTATTACTTACATTACAGCAGTGTTCTGTCACCAACCTTTCTTTTCTTCCCTCTCTCTTTAAGTTAAGAAGACAAAAAAAATAAAAAAATATCGCATGTTACCAAGAACCATAAAGTGCAAAGTCCTGTCATAAAGATTCTCCTGCGGCAGAAAGCTTACGAAGCACTGACACCCAAGACTCCTTCCATAATGTTAAATAGCTATAGAAAGTTTCACAATATCCTCTACTATATGGTTTCTACTATGGTAAAATAACAATATCCTTTTATCCATTTATTATTAGATTTTGTAGGCTGTTTGCCACAGAAGTCCTTGTGAAGGAGTTGTTACTATAGAATTGATAACATTAGAATGAGAGCATTTATATAAACAAGTGATTTGATTTACAGTCAGAACTACAGCCAGAGCTGTGCTGTTATTGAACATTAATCAGATTTGAGAAATCAACAGCGCTGTTGTGTAACTAAATTTAAAACATGAGGTCGGTTTATGTGTCTTATTTAATTTAGGCTAATAGCCAGAGTTTGTTTGTATTATTACGTTGCTTATCCTAATTTGAAATGGATTGATTTGAGATTTGTCTGGGTTGGACAAAGGACTGACTGCTACTAAATGTTCTCCTTCTGTTATGACTTTTGATGTGTCGCACAAGTATATGTATCTAAAGACATTTATTTTTTAAAAAAAAAATTTCTGAGTAGTCTTTGGTAAGTGGGAACCGTGCAGTTGCCCTGTGAATCACACTTTAATATTAGGCATGCACTTCCTTCTTACAGGAACTAGGGAGAGAGTTCCAGCAAATTATAGAAACCAGTTTTTCAACAAGATGAATAGACAAACTTCCCCTGGTATACAGTATATGACCTTTTTAGATTTTTACACTTGGGTCAAGACTGGCTGAATCCTGAAGTAATCCAGTTTTTAAGTGTTTGTGAGACTGAAATTTCTTTACCAATAATGAATTTGCATCATGTTTACAGATGCATTTCACAAATTAAGAGTGAGTGGAATGAGAGGGAACAGTGTATTGAAACAGCAATCCACCATAAAGCCATAGTCTATTTTTGTAGATGTGATGGTTTCGGGTTTTTTTTTTTTTTTTTTTTTTTTTTTTTTTTTTTTTTGTGTCCTTCTTCTCCCACTGGTCTGTGCATGCTGGTTTACAACTTCTTCTTCTTTTTGAATGCAGTCTCACTGAATTTAAATGTCCGCAGTATCACTCATGCATTTATTCCCATTGTTTTGCTGTCTCATCTGGAGATTTCACCCCAGCAGCCATTCTTTGTTGATAAAAATGGACCTGCGATGGCCTGCCATTCATTCATGGCCACTGCTGTTGGCAGATCTTGTGATTGTTGTAAAGTGGTGGGGAGGGGTTATCTCTGACTGATGCCAGATCCCATCCCCCCACATAAATGTCCCTTTTTTTTTTTTTCTTTTTCTTTTTTTTCCCCCTGCCGGTGACTCACCCTTGCTGCCAGTCTACTGGAAGCCCTCAGTAACACTGTACTGAATGTTTTCTTTCTGATTTGGAATGTGGTCAGCCAGGTTCCCTCTGTCAGTGTTCTGCTTACTACAGTATTACATAGGTGCTTAGTGTCTCTGCTCAGGACCTGCTGTTTTTTTTTTTTTTTTTATTTCCTGTGTGGTTTACTTTTGAATGAACATTGGTTAATTTTCATATACATATGGAAATCTGCCCCATTTATGATATTTGAATGCTTTTTGCTTATGTTTCTTTTGTCTTTACAGATCTGCAGAATGTCTAGACGCCGTGTTGCAGAGAGAGGGGCAGGGGAATCATCCGGCAGGGCAAGCAAGCTCCTTTGTCCAGGGATATCTGGCAACAATGCTAAGAGAGCTGGACCCTTTGTCTTGGGTAAGAGACCTGAGGGTACTGAGTGAAAAGTTTAGTTTCATGCATGTGTGCTAGTGAAGGTCAGATGGACTTGGTGGGCTGAAAAATAGCAGGAATTTTTCCTGTGAACATCTGAAACTTCAGTTCTAAGTCTGACAAGGTGTTCTTTTGCAATAGGATTTAAATGCACGTTAAGGTGTATATTAATATTCCTTAGAAATAACCGAGCATTTTAATACACCTTGTAAAAAGTGCAGTGTAAGTAAGTTTACATTTCAGTCGGGGGTAATTGCAGACCACTGTACAAACTGTACCATTTGGTCCAACATCAGCTGTTAAATCCCTCCATCTCTCTCTGCTAACAGGACCTCGACTGGGAAACTCTCCTGTGCAGAGCATAGTGCAGTGTCTGGCCAGGAAAGATGGAACTGACGATTTCTACCAGCTAAAAGTGAGTTTACTAATCATTTTTAACCAATAACCTTCTCCTGTATGTGATGTTTGTGGGTGCGGTAAGGTTCCCTAAGACACGGGTGCTTTTGTTTTAGAGGTGGTGTGAACCTTTTGACCTTCTAAACAGACCTTGTTTATGACCTCCTACAAGAGATTTGCCTGATTTAAAGTTGAGATTTGACCATCACCAGCAATTCACTTACTTCATGAGGTGCTATTAGATAATGAGTCAAGAAGCCTGTAGAGACACTGCCCTAAGTGAACCTTTTAACCCCATTCTCCTCCCAAGAGCCTTGTGTGTTGTATCTTAAGTGACTAAAGATTTTATCAGTCTGTCTTGATCATGATCAAGAATTCACAACTGTGATGATGAGGTTGTTGAGAACATGTGGATGCTTTAGAATATAATCTATTAAGGTCATGACCTCTGCACTTTGACCTGTCTTTAGATTTTGACCCTAGAGGAACGTGCAGACTCGTCTGGAGAAACGCAGGAGGAAAGGCAAGGCAAGATGCTGCTGCACACAGAGTACTCCCTGCTGTCTCTCCTTCACAATCAGGATGGAGTGGTGCATCACCATGGCCTCTTTCAGGTATAGACAAAAAAAATGCAAGGCACATACCTACAGCTAAAATGACTGGCTAAATGGCAGGGCTTTAATAGGAATCTGTTTTTAATTATTCTGCCATATATCAAGATTCCTTTTTGCAGCTGTTGAGATTGGACTTGGTTTGTTCCACAAAGTCTTGTTCAGGCAGTCCTCCTCCTGTGTTATTTGTAATGTAAATATTACTTTGACAGGAACATTTCTCTCCACAGCACTCAATATGACTCATCAGTTAGTTTAGTTTCTGTTTGAGCCAGGCATTCTTTTCCCACTCACTCATCAGCGTTGCTGCCATTGCCTCTGCTACTTTTCTTTCAGCAAAGCAAGGCTTCACAGATGTATGTTTGGATTTGGGTGCCATTCATGTCAATCAATATCAATCATATTGATTGAGTTAATATGACTCTTGTCCACGTGGCCTCTAATCTATGGCTAACCTCTGAGTCTGCAGAGGCACCCTTTGCCTTCAAAACGACGTCAATTCTTCTAGGTACACTTGCAAGTCAGGAATGAAATAGAGCAGTCATTATGTCCCAAGCCTTGCATTTTCACATTTTACTAATCCTGGTGTTTTACTAAACTCGGCAAGCAATCATTACACAACCACACAGAAATAAAATATCAAGCCAAACTTAGCTGTGTGTGATATTCTGAGAGAACTCGACAGCAGTGGGTTAAATGACATCTTGAGCTTGTGCATGAGGTTCTGCTTCTTAATCAGGATTAAAACAGTGGTGTCTGTCTGCTGCTGGAGATTTGAATGTATCTCGGTGTTTAACCACTGGTGTCTATTAGACATATTGAATGACCAAGTGGCATGAAAACACAAAGACCATGAAAATATTCACAGTAGCTGTGCAACAGTGAACACACAGCAACTCCTCATTCAGTCATTTAGCAGTTCATTCACTCATTCAATCTTCAGTACCCACCTGCCTAATTTCAGCAAGTTTTCCCCCCTCTATGCCCATGTCCGAAACCATTTTGCTTGTGCACAACACATTGGGAAGCCATACAACAGCATATGCCATAAATTTCATATGTTGAGTTTGATTATATTGGCCTGCAGAAACCATGAGCCACTTATTGACTTGCCTGTTTCTTGAATACTGTTAGGTCATTTTCCTCCATCGTTTGCTTGTTTGTACCCATCTGTATTTTTTTTTTCTTTTCTTTTTTTTCTAAATTTTGTCTCCAGTATGACTCATTGGTTTGATGTACTTTTCAGTGATGGGGTTTTGTTTAGTACTGCAAGAAAGTATTTTCTCTAATTTGACTTAAAATGGCTGGTTTTTTTTTTTTTTTTTTTTTTTGGTTTGTTTTTTTTTGTTTTTATGTAAATGGTTTTCCTATTCCTTTACTGGTAACTTCTCTTTGGTTCTCAGGATCGCTCCTGTGAGATTGTGGAGGATGTAGAGGCCAGTAGAGCACGCAGGATGCAGAAGCGGATCTGTTTGGTGCTGGACTGCCTGTGTGCTCATGACTTCAGTGACAAAACAGTTGACCTCATCAACCTGCAACACTATGTCATCAAGGAGAAGAGACTCAGTGAGCGTGAGGCCATTGTCATCTTCTGTGACGTAGTGCGAGTGGTTGAGGCTCTGCATAAGGTGAGCAGTAGCTTGTAGGTGCTATTATCAAATTCCTGGCTTTGTATTTTCACTATTTTTTATTTTGTAAAGTATTATCTACATGAATATATTTAATTTGTTTTCTCTCTGCAGAAGAACATTGTGCACCGAGACTTGAAGCTTGGAAACATGGTGCTTAACAAAAGGCAAGACTTCCCTGCAGATTCCTTTCTTGTTTTACCTGCTGTGTGAAGCTAGCCTTTGGGCAGACTTGAAGCAGATACTTAATCAACAGAGAGAAGCTAGGCCTTGTCAACCTGCTCTAAGCTCAGGAGAATAAAGGTGTGATTCAGTCCTGCGGTTGGGATTTGGGAGTATATTCCAGTGAAGATAAGGCAGTGTGCAACATGCCCATGATGAGTTCTCTGGAAGAGGGAAAGAGTAGTGTGGAAACCACACACAGGTGATGGTTCAGATTAGCTAGTGAAATGAAACCTATAGACCCTGCAGGATTCAAACTTTCTGACATTAAAGGCTTTTCCAGACCCTGAGTAGTCTGCGAGATGATATATTTTTTAGTTATTTCTGTTTCTACTGAATAAGAGCTGGAAAAAAAAAAGCTGAAAATCCCATTTTATGGCTATTCATGTATGACTGCATGTGTTGCTTGAGGCCAGGTTGGGACCACATGAAAACTCCCACTACTAGTCTAAACTTGGAACACACTCTGCTGTACCATGTGACTCTGACAAGTGTGTCTCTCCTCAGCGCCAACTTATAACTTACCAACTGTGACTCTCATGTGTCATGAATAGTTGATTTTCAGACCTGCAATGTGTATGTTTCATCAAGAGATGAAGTGAATGGTTTTTGTGCTCAATGAAAAATAGATGTCAAATGAAGTTTCCATGAAAGAATTGTTGTACGTTAATTTAGCAAGGCTAAATTAATTAGACCACTTAGAAGCAGCACATGAAGCTCCATTCATTTCATTCTACACACACACACACACACACACACACACACACACACAAACACAAACACACAGACACTCACATGTCTCCTATGGTGATTAAAGTGACTCTGCCTGGTTCAGTGGTGCTGGAGAGCAGAACAGTCTGTCCCAGCTGGAGACAATACAGAATGCTGCCAAAGAATCCATAACTCAGAGCTGAGTCACACACATGCGCACATGGACGTCACTCTGGCACATCTCTCCCCTCTGCAGTTTTTCCACATACCCTTTCATCTTTTCAACCTGTTCCTTCTGCTGATTGCAAAATCAAACCTAAAAGGAAACCTAACTATTTAAGGGATTCTTCAAGATCGTTTTGAAATTTTAGGTAAAGGAAACATGAGCTCTTGGTGATTCCCTTAATGAGTTGACCCAAGTTGAGTAATTTTCCCTTGATTGTGTTTTGATGGGATAGACTGATTGACTGGATTAATTTAAAGGCAACTGGTTGTAGAATAATTCGAAACAAGTCCAATATACTTGAAAGATTTGAGGTGTTTCAAGTTATCACATTGTCCAATGTTTATTTCAATCTGAAATGCTCCTTAAAATTTCACCTCTTTTATAATAGAACTGATTGTGGTGGATGATGATCACATGAAGTACAAGCCTGCTGAGATCTCAAATTCAGCTGTTGTCACTATGATGTACTGTTAAGCAAGAGGTTAACAAGTGGTGTTTGGGGTCACTGTGTGAGGTATTGTTTCCTACTGTGATGTCCATTTACTCACACTTCTCAAGCAGCTGCTTTCACCCTCTCATGTCCTGCTGAGCACACACACTTTGCCTGTCGCTAGGGGTCCTTAGGGCTGTTCCTACAAAGAGACCACTCTGTTGGAGTAAACTTTTAAGCATTCCTCCCCCCCCCCTTGCAAATGGCAGGTTTTTGGAGGGGATTTCTGAGAACCATTCTAGATTTCCACTGCGTATCTACACCTGTGCTTCATCACTTTTAGTTGTTAAAGGGGTATTGTTCAAACTTCCAAATCAGCTTGCATTAGGCAGGCACATTATCCTCTGGACAATGAAACTTTTGTTATGTCTGTTTCTTTGATTTAAATAGGAACCTGGCTTAATGTTTCTTCACTGAAGGCATTTCTTATAGTGTGAAAATTCCATGTTTCTTGTCTGGAGGCCATAAATTTCCTCACCTAAAAATATTTTAGCTTTTCCCATCAGCGCAGCTGTTCTTATTTGCAGGCAGAGGAAAGAGTGCTATCAGTTTGCTCGTGTGTTTATTTAAAAAAAAAAAAAAAAAACCTCGTCGTGAGGGGAGCATGCAGACTAGTCTCACAAAAATAAACTCGAGCTGTCTATCATGTGACTTTTCGACTTTGTTGCTATTTTGTGTGAACACGAAAAAAAGAGAAAAATGAAGAGGGTGGATTGGTTGGGGAATTGCAGGCAGTGAGGAACATGCCTAAGAGCCTAGGCGACTGCTTGCAGACTGAGAAATGTCACCAAGCCCAAAAATTAAACTGTGACGAGAAATCTGGACTAAAATCACGTAATGTACACTAAACTTCAAGTCAGCTGTTAACTGAAGTGAAGATGGAACAGATGCATAGCTTAGCATGCACTATCAGGCACCCCATAAGTGCGAGTTTGTGCACTAGAACCCGACTTTGTCTTTAAGTCAGTGAGGAAACTCTCCCAAGGAAAACTCTGATTCTGCATGCATCCTCAGTGTAGCTCTGTGCCTGTGAGTCATTGTCAGTGTGTGAAAGTGAGAGAGGTTTGGGGAAGCTAAGGAAGAGGATGTGACCGAGGGAACGGAGTTCAGAATAAAGCTTTGCGATCACGAGCTACAGTGACTGTGCTTTTGGGAAAGCTGTACACAGTTCTGTGTTGGAGTAGACATCAGCTGAGCAGCTTATTCCATGTGGGTTAATGTGGTGTGCACAAAACATTGTGCATGCATGTTATTTGTGTGCATGTATAGAAATAGCTCCGATCACATCCCTGTACTGTGATAAGTTAGTCATCCAAGTGCATGTGCTAAGCCACAGGTTGACTCACTTTTTTGTCGAAGGGCGGCTTATGTGTGTGCTGTCCTGTTTAGTTATGTTCTGTGTAAAGACAGGCTATTGCAGTTCTCCCTCACTCATGCTGTAGATCTCTGCCACCCACGTCAGTTTAGTCGTGATGACGGACACAAATACCAAACATGTTCATACAGATACGTTCGGTGCTCATCTAGCAATAGTGAGTAGCATTGCTCTGTGTGTGTGTACGCAAGTGTAGTTTTATCCCTGTTTTTTTTTTTTGTTTGTTTGTTTGTTTTTTCCCCCTGCTGTTTTGCCAGTAGACCTTTTAGTATTGTGAAATAATACTTAAATTTTTAAATTGTGGCTTTATCAAACATAAGCCTTGCATATTACATACTACTTCCTGTTTTATTATTCTAATTTTAACAATACCTTATGAAAACTGATTCATCTTATTGCCATACAAAGAAACAAGGTAAAATATTTCTGGCCTGGAAATGAACTTTGCCTTTTGTGAGCAGCTCTGTTACAGTTGGAAGCAATTTGTGTAGTTTGCTTTGCAGAGAGCTTTAAACAATACAGTACACAGCTTTAAATATAAGCACTGACTGTTTGCAATCTGTGAACCAACTGTGCTTATAGAGTCGCGTGTGTCTGTTGCAGGACTCACCGGATCACAATCACCAACTTCTGCCTGGGCAAGCATTTGGTGAGTGAAGAGGATCTACTGAAGGACCAGAGAGGCAGCCCAGCCTACATTAGCCCAGATGTCCTAAGTGGTAAGATGTTGTGCATGCAAGTGTATGAGAGACAATGATTCGCACTCCACAGCACCTCTGTAATCAAACCCTCCACACACACTGCAATAGTCGTGCCAGGAATGACATGACATGACTAAGGGTTATGGTTTTCCAAGGTCGGTTATGGCTTTTTTGTGCGTCGCTGGTTTACTGTGCATCTGAGAGTTGTCACTGTATTATGATATTGGACATAAGTAGCAATAAATAAATCGTGTCCTTGATTTTTCATTTTATGTAACAGGTTCAGTAGGTTGATGGACTAAGATAAATTGCCCGTAAGTATGAATGTGTGTGTGCATGGTGCCGCTGCACTGGACTGGTGTCTCATCCTGGGTGTATTCCCACCTCACTGCAATTGTTCCCAGGATAGAGTCCGGATCAGTTACTAAAAATTAGTGAATGGCTACGTTTACAAGCACGTCAAATTCCTTTTAAGGTCTATATTTGGGTTGCAGCCATATTCCGAATACAATGTTTATATGCGTACAGGCATCGGAATATTCCTGTATACATGGTTGTAAGTATGCCTGAGTGGCCATTCCTACATATCTAACCTACAGCTACGCATCTATTAGCACCCACAATTCCTTGCGATTTAAGTATTCTCCTTTCAGTGGATTTTCTGAACAAGGTGTTTACATGCAACAACTTTTCCGATTAAAACGGGCATATTCCAGGGGTGGGAATCAGAATTTGGGGAATCAGAATATTGTCTTAATCTGAATCTTGTGATTGGATTGTGGCATTTACATGACTCAATACTAATTAGAATATTGCCAAATTCCTATTAATATTGGGATATTGATGTGCATGTAAAGGTAGCCATTGAGACTGTTTTGGATAATTACCCTTTTTGGCTAATTGGCTAGTTTCCACCAAGATCACATTTATTAAAATTGTCATTTGGTTGAAGGTGACCTATTTGTAGGCCTAATTGTTTTTGGATTAAACCCATTCAATTCAATAGACCAATCTAACCTCATAATAACTATACAAACTAAATAATAAATGTAATAAGTTTGATAGTGTTGGGTTGCGATTTCCACCACTAGTTAACTACTAAATTAAAAAAATCATGAAATCGAGTCCCCCTGACCCTCTTTGAGAACCACTGTCGTAAAAGAATAGAATTAAGCCAGCTTTGTGTCTAAATGGCTTTTAGGTTGTAGAAGTTTTACATGAAATTTTGCAACACCACCTCCTTCGTCTTAGCTGTGACAGTCATCAGCTAACCAATCACAATTTTCCACTTCTGTTTTTCAGTACCTTCTAGGTGCAATTTACTGTAGTATCGTCGGTCGGAGTAAATGGTTCAGCGTTTGTTTGCACTTCTCTGTTCACATGAAAACAAAGGACTCGTAGATCAGCAGAACGTGACTTAAAAACAATGAAGCACTGCCTGAATGAGTCATCGCAATGAGTCATCCTGAGGGGAAACTCCTCCTGCTTCCTCCTCTCTCTTGCTGTCCTTCCCATCTTCCATTTTCTTTTTATCTGTCTTTTACTTCTTTTTTCCCCTCCTGTCTTGCTTTAGTGCATCTCCTTTCTTTTGTTTTATTTGTATGGTTTTATCTTTTAGTTTGCATGGAGTAGAAAAGTACAGCTGAGCATATACTGCAGGCAGAGACACCATGAAGCTCCAGAGTAAACATGTATCTGACATGCAGGATATGGTGATGATGATACTGGATCTGTCATTAGTGGTGACTCAAGCTTTTCGGCAGGTCATAAACAGGACATCCTTCTTGCTGTTGTAACGTTTGTGGTCATTTCTTTGTATTATGTGCAGTACACTGACACAAATTTTAATCACTGTTGTACTAACTCGTGTCTTGGATGCACAGATCAGTGATGGGGCAGTCTGCCAGGGGTGGAGTTTAGCAGTTTTGTGATTTCCCCGCACACATACAGAGCCTTGTAGTGAACTAAAGGCTCTAGGGCTCAATCTAATAAACCTTTTGTACCTTCAGTGGTAATTCCTGTCTCTAGGACCTAACGGTGTTGAATATTCTGTTGCAGGTCGTCCATACCGTGGGAAGCCTAGTGATATGTGGGCTCTCGGTGTGGTGCTGTTCACCATGCTGTATGGCCAGTTCCCCTTTTATGATAGCATACCTCAAGAGCTCTTTCGCAAGATCAAGGCTGCCGAGTACTCCATCCCAGAGTGAGTGCTACACACATGGACTTTAACTCCTGCTCGAAACTACAGGACTTTTTTTCTTTTCTTTTTAAATATCTCCCTGTACAGGCATGGCAAAATACAAGTAACATACAAAACCAACCACTATATTAAGAACACCTGTACATCTGCTTATTTATGAAATCAGCCAATCATCTGACAGCAGCACAATGGATAAAACCATGCAGATACAGGTCAAGAGCATCAGTTGATTCTGACTTGCATGTTTTAAACAAATTAAAACAATTTTGAGTTCTGAACAGTGATCCTGAAGAAGTTGCGCATGAGCTTTGCCAACCAGCTTTGAGTGAGCTTCACCCAGGAGGATTTTCTTAAAAGCAAAAATAGGCTGATGTGTTGGCTGCATCTCTGATATTCTAAATGAAGACTAATTGTGTACAGAAACAATTTAATATTACTTTTTGAATACGTATATTCAGAAATAAATTTATACATGTACACTATATTTGTCTTAAACAAATTTCAGACAGGAGTGTCTTGATAATGAAAAAATTACATATTCAGTTGTTGAATTTAATTTGTTTCTGATGTGCATTTGCTCTCATGCAGGGATGGCCGTGTGTCAGAAAGCACAGTGTGTTTGATTCGTAAGCTGTTGGTGCTGGATCCCCAGCAGAGGCTGACTGCAGCGGAGGTGCTCGAGTCTCTCAGTGGCATTATTGCTTCCTGGTGAGTATCATGACTCTCCTCTCCTAGCTGCTCTTATCCCTACTGACTTCCTCTCCTTTCACAGTGCCTCTCTTAAAGAGCAACTCTAATGATTTCCATGGAAATATTATCAAAAACATAATCTTAAGCTATATTTATTTAATTTGTTTTTTACCTGGGGCTTGGTCTGTCTCTGTTGGTCTGTCTGATGCTTACAATAGTTTGCTCATCTGTTCAACACTAGTAAGACTACACTACTGATTGTGTCTTAATGAATAACATCTTGTAAAGCTGATGCACATGTGGCTCTGGTTTCCTTAAGGCTGTGCATTATTGGTTTTTGTTTCGCTTTCATCATTTTCTGTAGATATATGTTTTCCTGAATGCAGTTCTCAGAACTTGGAAGTACATTTCAACCATGAGTTTTGAGTAAGACTCCTTCAAACACATTTTGCATCAACCAAAATTCAGTTCCAGGCAACAAAAATGAATGAAATGGACCTTTTAATTATTGTGCAGGTCAAGCTTTTCAATTAACACTGCTTGCAACACGTTCATTAATTGGAGCTTGGAGCTTTATTTAGCCTTTTATGAGGGCATAAACACAGCAGGATTTATAAAGTCATGATTAGCTCACAGGAGTTAATGGACTCGCTCATTTTGTCTGTCCAGCTGTGAAGAAGGCCAAAATGCACACACCTATGTAGCTTCTACCAGCAAATAAATAACAAGTGCCTTTCTGTGGGTGACCCCCACCAGTGGTTGTCAGTTCAACCAGTGACTCTAACATGTGGGTCTTTAACATGAATCACAATAGAAAGAAGAAATGTTACAAGGAAGAATTCATTCTTGAGACATTCTCAAGAAATGAAGGCCTTCATTATCTCCTTGTGGAATATGCATTTCTGTAGTGTGACATAAAGATTGGTGATGGAAAAGACAATTTAAATGTAAGTCGAAATTAAAGGAGACCTATTATGACAGTCTTTACAAGATGTAATATAAGTCTCGGGTGTCCCCAGAATGTGTCTGTGAAGTTTCAGCTCAAAATACCCCACGGATCATTTATTATACCATGCTGTAAATGCCCCTTTTTGGGTGGAAGCAAAAACATGCTGTTTTCATGTGTCTCTTTAAATGCAAATGAGCTGCTGCTCCCCGCCCCCTTTCAGGAAGAGGGCTGTGCCTTTACAGCTCCTGCTTTTGATACTGCGGCAACAACAAATCAGGAGAACCAGTATGACTGAGACTGTAAATACAGGTGTTCAGCCCTATATGTATGAACCAGAATGTATGAATTACACAGACAGTAAGTGTTTTTGGGTTAAAAATACAAATGATGACACAGCTCTGGTGAATACAATCAGAGACTATGGTAACTTGAGCCACATTAGCCGTGGAATTTGCTAACCGGCACGTTCCAAAATATAAAGTGCGATACTTGCGTCTTCTGGATATGAAGCTGGATCACAAACAGCTGGTATTGATCCATGCTTGAGAATAAACTTTTCAGAAAATCCTGCTTTATATTGACCCTCGTTCACAAAGCAGTCTGTAAAATGATTTGCACAAACATTTAGCTAATTTAGCTATTTTTTTGGGGCACATTTCGTTCAAAAATAAAACTATTCCACTGCGTCTTCAGTGGCACTGATGCTGGGAGTACATGAAGACTCTTATGCTCATTCTTACAGCCAACAACAGAACACTTACTACACAGCTTACGAAGCTGAGACATTCTTCTTATCACTATCGGTGCTCCGGACGTGGAGAACATGGCGGACTTTGTGCAGCTCACGCAGGGGAGGATCTATGCAAATAGGGCCGAGTCCGTAACCAGTCGTGGGTGGGGCCTGTTCCGACTTCATGTTGCAGAGAAAATACAAATGACTCATTTTGAGACGCTGTTTATGATTTATGGGGAATATAAAAAAGGTGTGGGTGGATTTTTACCATTATAGGGTTGTTGTGTACATGCACTGTATGTAAACCATGTAAAAGTGAATTTTGCATAATAGGTCCCCTTTAATGTAATTCCGCTGACAAAAAAGTTGGTGTACTTTCGCCTTAATACAACATGGGCAGTTCAAGATTCGGTCACTTCTTTTTAATTGGATTTTAAAAGGTTGTCATTCCTTTGTCCATCAAGAACAATAAAATGGATCCTGAGTTTCTTTGGACATGTGTTTTGTAGGCATTCTGTATCATCCATGAGCGGCCCACTGCAGGTAGTACCAGACATTGACGACCAGCTCAACCAACCCGAGCATCTACAGGAGGTCAGTGCCTAGCTTGCTGCTTGCTGTAAAAAAATAAATAAATAAATAATCACTTCTGTGAAGCATTGCAAAGAACGAATCATTGGATATGCTTCAATGTGACTTGATCATCTCTCTGTTTTGTTCAGGTGAAGGTAACGGAAGAGTCGTCACAGTACGAGTTTGAGAACTACATGCGCCAGCAGCTGTTGCTAGCTGAGGAGAAGAACACTATCCATGAGGCCAAGAGCTTCCTGACCAAGAGACAGTTTGGCAGTGTGCCACCAGTGAGGCGCCTGGGTCATGATGCTCAGCCTGTCAGTCCTCTAGACGCAGCCATACTGGCCCAGCGCTTCCTCAGGAAGTAGAGGATCACTGTGCACAGGCCATGCCACGCAGCCGGATTCGCATGTGCGTGTGGTTGCTTTAAAGAGCATTTGGGTGAGGAGATGCAGCATGTTGGACAGTTATCTCTCATCTGCTCCTCTCACTAGTTAAAGAAGGTGACTCTAATTAGGGCAACATATAAGACTTATGGGTTCTGAGCCCCTACCAAACCCCCCCTCCCTCTCACTCTGCCATACAGACATTAGCAGCAATACCGGAACTGAATCATGTAGCAGATAGGTGTGCACACGCACATCACACACACCTCTCATTCTCCTTTTCTACTCTCAGCACTTTCCAAGGGGAACAGCTCAGATCACCTGACCTCAGTTGTCATCTCTCCATGTGTTCCTCAGTTCTTCAGTCAACCACACCCATCCATACTGGGCTCCATCTGCATCCACAATTGCAAATCTACCTCTTAACGTCTCTGTTTCTGTCTCTCAGTCCGTTTAGAACTGTGCTCTCAATATTTTTGAAAAACAGGTATCCAAATGTGGGGATATGACCACAAGCACAGGTGAAGAGCATTATTATATTATTATTATTATTATTATTATTATTATTATTATTTCAACATTTTGGCATGTCAAAACCAGCGATAAAGTTTTCTTCATAATCTGAATAAGCTTTGCTCCCCTCTCCTGTTAGAAAGGTAGCATTTTAAGAACATGTTCTTTTCCCCTGCCATTTTATTCATTTATTCTTGTTTGCCTCAGTTCTTAAATTATACTATAACACAAGGACTCTGTAGGCCTTCCTTGCTTGATTGGGCATTCGCAGGCAGCTAGCTTTGTACAGCTCAAAATATAGATGCCAAAAATGGTCCCAAAAGCTGCTGCTTTTCAACCTGCTGCCCTGTGAGGTACGATATTCTCCCCTGATCAGCTAAAGGTGCAGTCAGCTGCAGTGGACAAAAAGGCTTTTGCTTTTTTTTTTTTTTTTTTTTTAACACCTCAATAGAGGGTGGTCTTATAAACGTGAATTCCCGAAATTCAAAGGACATGCCTTCTGAGTTTTGTTCTTATGATTGCTTATCATTACCTGAGGTCCTAGAGCAAATAGAGATGACATAAAGCTATCAGAAGCAGGATGGCTGAGGCCGCAATCATGCGGAAGTTTAAGCTCCATTAAGCCCCGGATGTGCAGGCTTTAATCTCTTCCCCGCCCCTGTGGTGATCACAGCCAACATCTTGAGCTGCCCTTTTGAAAACAAGCCAGCACTCCTTTTCAGCCACACCATATCAAGCCGAAGCCTTGGCTGACCTTCTGGTCAATGTACTGTGGAATGGCCACAAAAACTAAACCAAGGAACTTAGGCATATATAACATACCCTAATCCCCATCTTCCATTTTTAGTGCCATTGTCTTTATTCATCATGTATATAAAGATTATGAGTGCAGTTCTCTTGATACATTAATCACATTTTTGTTTTCCTTAATCACTTTTGATGAGTCATAGGATATCAATATTTACAATCTTGTCAGACTGTTCACCAATCCAATCTAAGCTACTTGTATAAATCATAGCCACAGAATATCTTGCCTTAGATTCAGATTTCAACAGTGAGTGGTGATTTTGTACCTTTTGGTGGTCTAGTATATTTTAAACAGGTGGTCATCTTTCATCAGCCTCTGAATCTGTGACTTAGCTTGTGAAGGCCTGCCTGGTTCACTAATATTAGGGGGTGTGTAATCCAGTACTGTAGGCCTCTGAGCTTCTCAATGTTAGTTTGTCTTTCTTTTTATATTGTGCTCGGTTTTTAAAGTGCAAAGCAATTTGACAGAAAGCATGAGTGAAACTGTGTAGCTTTGCTTGGTTTTCATTTTTTAAGGGTGTTCATTTTTATTTATTCACTGTGTACAAATGGTCTTTCTTCCATCTTTTATTTTGAACACTGCCACTGCACATCCTTATAAGGTGTGAAGTATCATAAGATCATCACATAATCCAGTTCTAAAGTATTGCTGTGATCCTTTTTTTGGCCCAGTAATCCCCAGTGAAGGCTTCTTTTTTTTTTTTTTTTTTTTTTTCCCTTTCTTTCTTTCTGTTTTTTTTAATAACCCTTTTTATCGGAGTAAATGTTGTCACAATCCTGATGGTTTATTAAGCTACAATACAAGACTGACTTTGCATAGCTCTATTTTTAGACAAATGAAATTATAGCACATTATGACATTAAGGAATTATGTAGAGTTTATCCTGCAAGTTTAATACAACACACTCCAGTGGCCAGTGTGCAAATACCATCCTGATGTAGCTGTACCAGTAGGCTGCCATCAAGCAGAGTTAACTGAGGCATCGACACGAGGAGTATTTATCAAAGTAATGTTGCCTGTCACTATTGAAAGCATTAGTGTGCTCCCACCTCAATGTGAAATTTTTTTTTTTTTTTTTTTTTTAAATATATTGCAGTATTGTAGATGACTTGTGAGTTCTGTGTGTGGCAGTTAAGGGTCAAGTACTAGGTCCTCACTAAAATTAATGTCACTGCATCCATAATTCTTGAAGAAAGGCAGTGTAGTGACCCCCAGCTTCATCATCTTACCACAAATCCGTGGGTTTACAATGTGACTTGGTGGAGTGGTTGTATAGTCAGTACCTTAACGTAGGCCATAATTGTTGTTGTTGAATGCCCCATGTACAGTGCCATCCACTAATATGGGCACCCTTGGTAAATATGAGCAAAGAAGGCTGTGGAAAAAATTCTTTGTTTAAACTTTTGGTCTTGTTAAAAAAAAAAATCACAAAAATACTCATGGATATCAAACAATTGCAAACACAACACAGGTTTATCCAAAAATATATATTTGTTAAATATAAGTGTGCAACAATTATTGGCACCCTTTTAGTCAATACTTTGTGCTACCTCCTTTTGCCAAGATAACAGCTCTGAGTCTTCTCCTATAATACCTGATGATGGAGAATACATGGCAAGGGATCTGAGACCATTCCTCCATACAGAATCTCTCCAGATCCTTCATATTTCCAGGTCCACACTGGTGGACTCTCCTCTTCAGTTCACCCCACAGGTTTTCTATGGGTTTCAAGTCAGGGGACTGGGATGGCCACGGCAGGATCTTGATTTTGTGGTCAATAAGTCATTTTTGTGTTGACTTTGATGTGTGTTTTGGATCATTGTCCTGCTGGAAGATCCGACCACGGTCCATTTTAAGCTTTCTGGCAGAGGCAGTCGGGTTTTCATTTAATATCTGTTGATATTTGATAGTCTATGATGCCATGTATCCTAACAAAATGTCCAGGTCCTCTGGCAGAAAAACAGCCCCAAAACATTAAAGAGCCGCCACCATATTTAACCGTAGGCATGAGGTACTTTTCCATATGGCTCCCTCTCTGTGTGTGCCAAAACCACTTCTGGTGTTTATTGCCAAAAAGCTCTGTTTTGGTTTCATCTGACCACAGAACCTGATCCCATTTGAAGTTCCAGTAGTGTCTGGCAAACTGAAGAGGCTTGAGTTTGTTTTTGGATGAGAGTAGAGGCTTTTTTCTTGAAACCCTTTCAAACAACTTGTGGTGATGTAGGTGACTTCGGATTGTAGTTTTGGAGACTTTCTGACCCAAAGACACAACTAATTCTCCAGCTGTGATCCTTGGAGATTTTTTGGCCACTCGAACCATCCTCTTCACAGTGCATTGAGACAATATAGACATATTGTTATGAATGACTATGGGACTTTGGCCCGTGTGTTGCCTCATATTTATACCCCTGTGAAACAGGAAGTCATGGTTGAACAATACCTGTACTAAAAAAAAATGTAAAATATCAATGGGAATATACTTCACACATACTTCTCATATGAATTCATAGGGGTGCCAATAATTGTTGCACACCTATAATTAACATATTTTTTTGATAAACCTCTGAAGTGTTTGCAATTGTTTGATATCCATGAGAGCAGAGTATTTTTATTTATTTATTTATTGTTAAGTATAAATCAAAAGGTTAAACAATAGACAATTTTTCACAGCCTTCTTTGCTCATGTTTACCAAGGGTGTTAATATTAGTGGAAGGCACTTTAAGTGTCCTAACAGAACCGCTCCCTGCATAATTCTTTTTTTTTTTTTTCCCCCCCCCTTTGTAGCACCCTTGGCATCACAAGGCCAAGCTGTGTGTTTGCATCATGACACATTTATGTTGTTGAGCTATATTGTTTTATACATTAATTAATGCATGACCTGGACTTGCAGGATGTGCCACATGATCTCTGCATTTAAGTTGGCAGAAAATTTTGGTGTGGCTGTAGGTTTTTTTTAAAAGTAAATTGCATTTGTAATCCAGTTGAAAATACACTAAAAAAACAGAAGATTCATCTCAGCGGCGCTAAATTGGGAGAATTTATTTTGAAGTCAGTAATTTTGTTTAGAGGTATGAAAAATTTTAATTTTTTTTTTTTTTCTTGTCCTGTCGTATAAACATGTCCGCTAACTGGAAAGTGGTGTAAAATGAGATGATGGTGAAATTAGTTAAATGCCTAAATGTTCGGTGT